>CM014273.1:39736673-39756245 GCA_004135705.1 Alloteropsis semialata
AAGAGGACATATCGAGGTATCCAGTGGTTCCCTCATCAAGGGACGACAGTAGGGCGTCTTATCATAAAGGCCTAATACCCACTCCCGTACGTGGAGGATTACAAAGGACGGACAGGGCTGTCACCACCTGCCGCCTACCTCTACTAATCCGTGGGGCAGCGGTACCCTCAACAGCATACCGTATCCCAAACACCATGTTTGCAATACGAGATACAACTCTATCTATCACGTTAATAAATAGAGCAACCAAGAGGCACATTGAGCCAATGACATTGCATACATTCACTTGATTAAGGTGTAAGACATAAGTAGTATATACTAAATAAATATAACATAGCTGAGGCACATGACATAAGTATGAAGGTATTTCCATTAAGATCAGAGTACAAGAATTAAGTAAGAGAATACAAGAGATGAACTCTAGAACTTACCAAGACTCCTTCAGAAGCCCTTCAGCAGATCTAACACTATGACTATCACTGCTAAGACTAGACTAAGCTTGTGGCAAAGAGAGCTCTTCTTCTGATGTGTGTCGAGTATGGTGTCTCTTGCAGGTATTTATAGCATCACAAGGGCGGTTGGAGCCGGCCAGAGGCGGTTGAGGCCGGTTGGAGGTGGGCCTAGGTCGGCCGAATCCCCCAGGTCGGCCGACCCTTGGATCCACCGTCTTCAACTATCCACGGCTCAGATGTCATCTCCATGGCGGTTTACAGCTTCAGGTCAAAGGAGGGCCGAGTCGGGCGCACGGGAGGATCGGCCGACCTGGCTGGGTCGGCCGACTCCCCATAACCGCCATTAGGGCCCACCTTCCTCTGGGAGGCTTACATGTGGGTCCTAAGGTCGGTTCCAGTTGGGTACTGTCGGTTTGGGTACAATTGTCTCTGGTTGTGGGCCCTTCAATCCATGTGATGGACATGTGGCTCATCCTCCACCCTTGACTTCCACCGACCATGAATCAACGTTCAAGATCCTTACATTGTGTGCTTCTTGACCTGTGTTGAGTTTGGGCTCGATTGGGATCCAGACCAGGTCGCCCGACCTAGCCAGGTCGGCCGACCTGGGCCTGTGCCTAGTTTTGTCCATCTTCTGCACCGTAGTCCCTGTACTCAAATATATTCCAGATATGCATGGTATACTATTATTTGAATACTAATGTCTAAGTTATGCCTTGATCTTTATTGGTTTCTGAGCCTATTGACGGTCAGATTTTCTGTTATAAGGACCGTCAATATTGTCATACCACCTTTTTGTTCTATCCTTATAGATCTTGGAGTTATGGTATGCTCTCTCCCTCCATTCCTCTAGCTCGGATATTTGCATCTTTTGGTTGTTTCCAGCGAGGTGGATGTCCATGTTCCATTTCTTGATAGCCCAGTGGGCTTTGAACTCCAGCTCAACTGGAAGATGGCATGTTTTACCATACACGAGCTGGTAGGGGGACATACCAATGGGTGTCTTGAATGCTGTGCCGTATGCCCACAATGCTTCAGGGAGTTTGTTCTTCCAGGTTTTTCCCATCTCATTGACGGTCTTCTGCAGAATATTTTTGATTTGTTTGTTGGATGTTTCTGCTTGACCGCTCGTCTGTGGGTGATAGGGTGTTGCCACATTATGGCGGATCCCAAAGTCTACCAGGTATTGCCAAAAGGTTTTGTCGATGAAGTGGGATCCTCCAGCATTTATCACCATTCGGGGCGTGCCGAATCTAGGGAAGATGACCTCATGGAACATCTTTTTGGCATATTTGGAGTCGGCAGCCCAGCACGGTAATGCTTCTACCCACTTGGATACATAGTCCACAGCTACCAAGATGTACTCGCAGTCATGAGATTTGGGGAATGGCCCCATGTAGTTGATGCTCCACACATCAAAGAGTTCAACTTGAAGGTTGCTTGTGAGGGGCATGGCATCTCTTTTGTTGATGTTGCCGTGCCGCTGACATCTATCACATCTTCTGATGAACTCTTTGGTGTCATCGTACATGGTTGGCCAGAAGAACCCATTTTGCCAAATTTTGGCATGGGTTCTGAACTCTCCATAGTGTCCCCCATACTCGGATGAATGACATCTCTCTATGATCTTGGTGGCTTCAATCATTGGGACACACTTCCGTAGCAACCCATCGGCGCAGGCACAATATAGGAATGGCTCATCCCACAAGTGGAAGCGGCTTTCATATTCCAACTTCTTCTTGTTTCCACCTGGGGGAACATATCCTGCCACTATATAGTTTACGATATTTGCATACCATGGGTTATGATCTGTTACCTTAAGGAGTGTGTCGTCCCTTAGGTAGTCGTTGATGGGTAGATCATGTGTCTCCTCAACATGCAACCTGGATAGATGATCGGCTACCGAGTTTTCTACTCCCTTTTTATCTCTGATTTCTAGATCAAATTCTTGGAGAAGAAGGATCCATCGGATGAGCCTAGGTTTAGCATCCTTCTTATTGAGGAGGTATTTTAGTGCAGCATGGTCTGTGTAGATGATTACCTTTGCCCCCACTAAGTAGGATCTAAACTTATCTATCACGAAGACCACAGCCAATAACTCTTTTTCAGTGGTGGCATAGTTCAGCTGGGCCCCGGTCAAGGTTTTGCTAGCATAGGAAATGGCGTGGTGCCTCTTGTCCTTGGTTTGGCCTAGGACAGCTCCTACGGCATAATCGCTAGCGTCGCACATGATTTCAAAGGGTAGCGCCCAGTCGGGTGGTTGAATGACTGGGGCCGAGATGAGTGCCTTCTTTAGGATTTGGAAGGCCTAATGGCACTCATCAGTGAAGATGAACTCCGCTTCTTTTGCTAGAAGATTGGTTAAGGGCCGGGCAATATGCGAGAAGTCTTTGATAAAACGCCGATAAAACCCGGCATGCCCTAGAAAGCTATGGATTCCCTTACATTCGTGGGAGGTGGAAGCTTCTCGATAACTTCAATTTTGGCCTTATCCACCTCTATGCCACGTTCGGACACCAAGTGTCCAAGCACTATTCCTTCCCGAACCATAAAATGGCATTTCTCCCAGTTCAGGATTAAGTGCTTTTCTTCACACCGTTGTAAGACCTTGTCTAAATTCTCCAGACAATCTGTGAAGGATTTGCCATAGACGGAAAAGTCATCCATGAACACCTCCATGATTTTCTCAATCATGTCAGAGAAAATAGACATCATGCACCTTTGGAATGAGGCTGGGGCATTGCAAAGACCGAAGGACATCCTACGGTAAGCATATGTTCCATAAGGGCATGTGAAGGTGGTCTTACTTTGGTCATCCGGGTGTATGGGGATTTGATGATATCCGGAGTATCCATCAAGGAAACAAAAGAAGGAGTGGTTCGCAAGCCGTTCCAACATCTCATCGATGAAGGGCAACGGAAAGTGGTCCTTCTTAGTGGCCTTGTTGAGTCTCCGGTAATCGATACACATACGCCACCCGGTGACGGTGCGTTGAGGGATCAACTCATTTTTGTCGTTTTTCACCACCGTCATCCCTCCTCGCACCGGACTCACCCACTCGCTGTATGGCACGGATGCATGAAGTAGCTTAAGGACTTCCTTCTTAACTACTTCTCGCATCGCGTTGTTTAACCTTCTTTGGGGTTCCCTAGAAGGTGTGGAATCGGGATCGGTCGGGATGCGATGAGTGCAAAGAGTAGGACTTATGCCCTTAAGATCATGGAGCGAGTAACCTAGGACTGAATGATGTTTTTCTAAGACAGCAACAAGTCTACTCATTTCTTCTTCGGTGAGCTTGTCGCTGATGATAACCGGGGTTTGACGGTTACCATGAAGGAAAACATATTTTAGGCCTGGCTGGAGAGGTTTTAGCTCGATTGTGGGTGGTGATGGTTGTTCCATTATGTCCAACTCAATGGGCTCGGCAATGACCCCTTCTTCAAGAGAGAAGTTTATTGCGTCGTCGTCCTAGTTTGGTTGGGCCATATCGGAAAATGACACCTCCATAAGCTCTTCGATAGGGTCAGGAATTGGCATTGGCTCCGCTATCGAATTATTTGCACGAGCTAAAGGAACAGTGTAGGTAGATTTTCCTATTTGAGTGGCAGGGCCTCCTTTAGGCATTTCTTGGAAGAGTTTCTCGATAGGCCTGCCGATAAGAATGGGCATGTCTGGACCGTCATAAACATGGAAGTCCAGGAAAACCTCGGCCTTATTGAAGACTACAAGGATCGTTCTAACGATGCCGTAGCACTCCAACATGTTCCCATAAGGATCTTGCATAAGCTTTTGGGAACGGGATAAGGCCACGTTGGGACAAAGTGTTTGGGCAAGAGATTTTGAAATCACATTTATCCCAATGGTAGGGTTGTAAAGGATGTCCATTGTGACCCCCTGTATTTGATAAGAGTGAGGGATTAAGGGGCTGACGAGTCGGACTACCTCGGGCGATGTTTCTGTTTCCTTTAGCCATTCTCTACTCATAACCGCTGATAAGTATTTCAGATCTTCTATGGGAATAGGCTTATCGGATGGGTTACGATCTTGTTGGAGCAGAGATCTACATGCTCGAGGTTTAGGTTGAGTTGGTAAATTCGAGGCATTACCAAAATCTGTGAAAAGATCATCCTCGAATTCACCAATAAAGTCCATTGGATGAGTTTCCTCATCTTCTGGACTGTGGGATTTCCCCACGGGAGGCTCTTCTTTTACGGGCTCAGAAAGAGGAGTAGTCACGGGTGTAGGCTTGATAGATAGGACCTCTTGTTCTGGCTCGGGGATTTCTCCAACTTCTGGTTCGGGGAATTCATCAAAGATACCAGTGAAAGGGGTGTTCTCAAGTATTTTACTGAGGACAGCTCTACCTTCACTAGGTGTCAAATGAGTGAACGACCCACCTGAAGATGTGTCAAGAATGACAGCGGATTCCTTGCTAAGTCCTCGATGAAAATGCTGTAAAAGCATAGGTTCGGGGATAGCTAGGTCGGGACCAGACATGTTTAGATTTAAGAATCGGGCCCAGGCTGCTCCTAAGGTTTCTTTCTCCCTTTGTCGAAAGGTTAGGATTTCCACTCGGAGGTCCACTATTCAGGATATCGGAAAGAAAGCTAAACAAAATTTGTCTCGCAGTACTCCCCAATCTCCATTGTTACTACATACGATTTGAGCGTACCATCGCTTGGCAATTCCCGTCAAAAAGAACAGGAAAAGCTTCCACTTTAGTGTTTCCTGCGACATGCCAGGAATGACAAGACAGGAGCACACTTGCTCAAAACCGCGTAGGTGCGTGTAAGGACTTTCCTCTTCTACTCTAGAAAAAGATTGCTCCCGTACCATGGCTATGAGGGCGGGGCGAAGTTCATAGCCAGGTGTATGGATGGGTAATGATGAAGGTGGAGGCTCCAGATATTCGCCCTTTGGAGCCCAGTACTGGTTAATAAGCATTGATTCCATGGGGTATTTGTAATGGTATGGATGGGGATACACGGACGAACTTGGTTCAAAACTAGTACAGCAACTGTTCCTCGGCAATGGCGCCAGAAAGCTTGTTGGTATTTTTAACGATTACAGATGAATCCGCAAGCATACAGATACCGATGTAGCTTTCACCCGAGAGTATTCCAGGGTATCGAATCCACAGGGAACGTGTATGCACTAGTTAAGAATTAAGAACGGCCGAGGACAAGAGAAGAGATATATGTGTAGAAGGTAGAGATGGTTATTTCTATGTATTCTGGTTAATTAAGGATGAGCTCAAGTTGTTTACGATATTACTTATCTCGGGACGCCCAACCGTCCTAGTCCGGAAAGGGATGCGAAGGGGACTAGGCAAGCCAAGCAATGGTCCTACTGTACTCTAGTGCTTCTCACATGGTGGACTACGTAGGCCGTCAAGGCTGTCACCACTTAGGGCTACCACTACAAATCCGTGGCACTAGGCACATTCCAAGGTATTCAAAAGACTATACACCACATATACTCAATTAAATATTATCTTAGCTTTGCAATTACTAAGACACTTATCACAGCAAGGAGCCCACAAGTAAATAAAGTAAAGCTTGAACTATATTAAATAAATATTAATCCAAAAATACAAGAGAAAATACCCGGATGTTACTCGAACCTGAGCTGCATCCACCGAGGTACAAGAGGAAGGGAGGAAGCCAATAGCCCCGGCTTCTTCCCGGCTCGCACCTCAACTCTCCCCTATTTCTACTAACTATGTGGATATAGCTTCGCCTTGGATCTTTGCTGCTTCTTTGTGTGTTGTATGAGTGGGAGAGGTCCTCTATTTATAGTGGAGAGAAGACTTGGAGGAGTGGAGATGCTCTCCTTGATGCTAGGGAATATTCCTCCCTAATTCCCTCTCCTAGCGACACCTGGGGGGCGAACCGACGTGGGAACGTCGGTAAAATCATCCCTGGCCTCGTCATAGGCGGTGGGGGCGAAGAACCGCGCAGAACCGTGGAGAACCGGGCGAGAACCATCAAGAACCAGAGAGAACCGCGCCTGTGTCTCTGTTCTGTATGTCGGTATAGGGAATCTCGGAAAAAAACCAGCGAAACCGGCCAAAAACCGGCCGAACCCGGCCCCTGACCGCGCCTGACGAGCGCTGACCGCGCCTTGCCCTTTCCGCGTCCGCCACCTGTCCCTGCCGCGGGCGCCCGCTCAGCAGAGCGCCTGCACGCGGAGGACTTGGCCGGGCCACTGGCCTGCCGCCATGTGGGCCGTCCGGCCATCCATGGGAGGGTTGCTGACGTCGGCAGTGCTGACTTCAGCGATGACGTCAGCGCTGCGTAATAAAATAGGATCTTCATATCTTTTTCTCCTGAGCTCCAAAAAATATGAATAATATATTCATCGAAATCGTTTCGACGAGCTCTACGCAATGGTGCACTCCAACTTGTCCATTTGAGATATTTTGAGATAACAATATATTTGGATCTTTCTCAGGCTTATAGTGTGAATTCCTGCATGACATGTTAAAACACCAAAACTTGTGAAAATAGTTAGTAATAAATCCTACCACTATGTTTGGTGATCATATTTAGCATATTTTTCACAGGAATTGACGGTCAAAAGTGGTACTTAAGGACCGTCAACAGTTGTCAATGTCATCTCTGGCGGGATTGCTCAGACAGACTCGAAGCGCAAGCAAAAGCTGATCCATCGTGAGATTGGATGCATTGAGCCTGCCATCCCCACCTTCCTGATGGGGTCAGAGGTGCCAATTAGCTTCTCTCATGATGACCAACGGACCAACATCAAGAACCTGGGAAGGTACCCTCTGGTACTAGACCCGGTAGTGGTAGGCGCACGACTCACAAGGACGCTGATTGACGGCGGAAGCGGACTCAACATCCTCTTCGCCAAGACAATAAGAAGATGGGTTTGGACATCACAAACTTACTCAAGCCCACTGATTCACCTTTCTACGGCATTGTCCCAGACAACGCTGCTGTACCCCTTGGCCAGGTATCACTTCCAGTTACATTTGGTACTGAGGCAAACTACAGGACCGAGTACATCACATTCGAGGTCGCCGACTTTGAGTCTTTGTACCACGCGATCCAAGGAAGACCCGCTCTGGTGAAATTCATGGCGGTTCCACATCATCTACCTCGTCTTGAAGACGCCAGGCCCTAAAGGGATCATATCCCTAAAGGGCGACCTGAAGACCTCCTACGATTGCGACACCGAGGCAGTGACGATTGCAGCAAGTATGCAGCAACCGAGCCAGACAGCAATCGTAGCAGCTATGGCGAAACAACTCGTCGAGGCTGAGTTGGACATCACAACCAAAAAGCTAGCCGTGTCAACCATGAAGCCCTCCCAGGAAGTACCTATCAAGGCAATCGACCTAGGGACGGGTGACCCCTCCAAGATGGTGCTGATCAGTGCTGACCTGCCTACCAAATAGGAAAGCGCGCTCACCAGCTTCTTACGGGACAACTGTGATATCTTCGCATGGAAGCCATCTGACATGCTGGGAGTCCCAAGGGAACTGGCTGAGCACAAACTCAATGTTGATCCGGCCGCCAAACCAAAGAAACAACGCCTACGACGTTTCGCCCAAGACAAGAAAGAAGCCATCCAATCGAAGCTGGCAAAACTACTAGCAGCTGGGTTCATCAAAGAGGTGTTCCACCCTGACTGGCTCGCTAATCCTGTCCTGGTGCGAAAGAAGAACAACAACGAGTGGAGGGTGTGTGTCGACTACACCGACTTGAACAAGCACTGCCCAAAGGATCCTTTCGAGATACCACGCATCGATCAAGTCGTAGACTTCACAGCTGGCTGCTCTCTGCTTTGTTTCCTCGACTGCTACTCAGGTTATCATCAGATAAGCTTGCATGAAGACGACCAGATCAAGACGGCGTTCATCACCCCGTTTGGTGCTTACTGCTATACCACAATGTCCTTTGGATTCAAGAACGCGGGGGCAATATACCAGCGTGCGATTCAGAGTTCTTTGAAGGCTCAGATCGGCTACAATGTTGAAGCCTACGTTGATGACGTCGTCGTAAAGACAAAGAACATGGACAACTTCATTGATGACTTGCTGAGACCTTTGCACATCTCAGGGAATTCCAATGGAAGCTCAACCCTACAAAGTGTGTGTTTGGCGTGCCCGCAGGAAAACTGCTGGGCTTCATAGTCAGCCACCGGGGAATCGAGGCCAATCCCAAGAAGATCACTACCATCACATCCATGGCACCTCCTAAATCCCTCAAGGATGTCCAGAAGCTGACCGGATGCATGGCGGCCCTCAACAGATTCATCTCAAGACTGGGTGACAAGGGATTACCTTTCTTCAAGCTCCTCAAGAAGCAAGACAAGTTCGTATGGACTGCAGAAGCTGATGCGGCATTTGAAGACCTCAAGAAATTCCTCCAGACACCACCAGTACTTACTGCACCAGCTGATCAGGAACCACTGCTCCTCTACATTGCAGCCACAACCCATGTGGTGAGCACTACCATTGTAGTCGAGCGGGAGGAACCTGGCCATGTATATAAAGTACAGCGGCCAGTCTACTTCATCAGCGAGGTGCTTACATAATCAAAAGTACGCTATCCTCAGGTTGAGAAGCTACTATACGCTATCTTGATCACATCTCGCAAGCTACGCCACTACTTCGACGCTCACCGGGTTGTTGTAGTCACCTCCTTTCCAATCGGTGACATCCTCCACAACCGGGATGCGATAGGGCGAATTGCAAAATGGGCAGTCAAGCTGGGCTCTCATGCCATCGACTTCGTCCCACGTGCTGCTACCAAGTCACAAGCCCTGGTGTATTTCGTTGCTGAGTGGACAGAGATACAACAAGCGATGCCAAAAGAACCACTCGAGCATTGGATCATGTACTTCGACGGGTCAATGAAGCTTGAAGGAGCCGACACAGGAGTATTATTCATATCTCCAAAAGGCGATCAACTCAAGTACATGCTCCAGATCCTTTGGAAAGCCACCAACAATGAAGCCGAGTACGAAGCTCTACTGCACGGGCTGTGCCTGGCTGCTTCCCTTGGCATCAAGCATATGGTGGTCTATGGCGACTCCTCAGTAGTCATCAACCAGGTCAACCTAATTCAGACATAGGTTCAGAGCGAGGGGAAAGGATCAAGGGTGCGTAGTATCCTTCCAAGATTGGGACTGCACCAAGGAGAACATGGACGCATACTGCATGGAGGTCCGCAAACTCAAGAAGCACTTCCATGGACTCGAATTTCATCACGTCCTTAGGGACAACAACATGGCTGCTGATGCACTTTTCAAGCTTGGTTTCCACCAAGCGCAAGTACCTAGTGGCGTTTTCGTCCATTAGCTGTTACAACCATCCATCAGAGAGGAGGAAGTACTGCCGACTATAACACCTCCTCATCAGCAAGTCATGGTGATTACATTTGAGTGGACAAAGCCCTTCATCGAGTACATCCTACACCAGAAAGAGCCCGAGGATAAGGTGGAAGCCGAGCAAGTCATCAGGCGAAGCAAGCACTATGTAGTAGTTGGCTCCACCCTCTTTCGACATGGCGCATCATCTAGAGTCTTGATGAAGTGCGTCCCTCCAAAAGTCAGACGGGAGATCCTTGAAGAAATCCACGGTGGAATCTGTTGCAACCACGCCGCCCACCGCACGATCGTCGGCAAGGCTTTTCGGTCCGGGTACTATTGGCCATCCGCCGTGGCCGATGCAGAAGAAATCATGAAGACTTGACAGGGCTGCCAATTCTTTGCCCAGCAAGCTCACGTCCCCGCAACCGTCCTCAACACCATACCACCCTCTTGGCCCTTTGCATGCTGGGGGCTTGATATGGTTGGACCACTCAAGACTACGCCAGGGGGATTCCGGTATCTCTACGTGGCGATCGGCAAGTTCACAAAGTGGATTGAAGTCAAGCCGCTAGTCAATGCTACAGCGTCAAAGGCGGCCGAGTTCATCCAGGACATTGCTCACCGCTTCGATGTCCCGAATCGCATTATCAATGATCTTGGCTCCGAATTCACAGGGAGCGAGTTCTTTGACTTTTGCGATGTTGACGCTCATTATACGTACACTTTTAGTGCTAATTAAGTGGTGTTTTGGGACCAATTCATATACTAACCCGCCACTTGGCACTTGAAATAACCCCATTTTTGCATATTGTTGACACCAGCGGTGGCAAACAGAAAGTCCGCAAGCGCACGACTATCGTAGTAGCTTTCATCCGTGAGTAAACCAGGTATCGAATCAACGGGGAACGTAAAGGCTATCTAATCACTAAGAATGTCCGGATCGATCGAGTGTATATAAAGGCTGGGTAGAGAGGATAACTTAGCACTAAGGCTGTGAATATAGCTAAGTGTATATAAAGGCTGGGTAGAGAGGATATCCTAGACCTCTAGGAAATTGCTGGCCAACAGCTCTACGCCGTACCCGTACGTGGAGGATTACAAAGGACGGACAGAGCTGTCACCACCTGCCGCCTACCTCTTCTAATCAGTGGGGCTACGAGGCAAACGAGAGCAGATATACACCTAAGCACCACGCCTAAGATAATATCAGCTATCCTAACCTTGATTAGAGATTAGAATACTTTACGAATAAAGCAATGAACCCACAAGCACAATAGAGAACTCAGCTTTCTATAACTTAGACTTAAGTACAAGTTGGATCCCGAATACTTATTGAGTAGCTTGCATCCGTCGAGGTACAGGTGGAGGGTGTCGCCGAGACGCTGGGACTCCTCCAGACTCTTCCTCACTCTCTCCCTATTTCTACTCTAGATATGAGGAGGGCTTTGCCTTGGATCTTCACTTCATCTCGATAATGTTGAGCCCTGCCCCAAGTCCAGGTATTTATAGCATGGAGAGGCGGTTTAGAGCCGGTGTGCGGCGGCTGAGACGGTCCGGAGGTGGGCCCAGGTCGGCCGACCTAGGGGGGTCGGCCGACTGTGGGATTCACCGACTTTGGTGATCCACGGCACAGATGGCTCCCTGGAGGCGGTTGACAGTTGCGAGTGAAGGCGCTGGCGGTTTTGTTGCTCGGCCCCACTCTGCCAGGGTCATTCTCCTGTGGGCCCCATGGTCGGTTTCTGGTGGGTAATCACGAAGATAGGTAAGTTTAATCGGGGATGTGGGCCCATGAATCCATGTGCTTGCCACGTGGCCCAATCCCATCTCTTCACTTCCACTGACTTGATCTCAATGTTTCTGATCATTCCCGAGTGTGCTTCTACTGATGGGCTAACGACGGACCTCACTGGGCCAGGTCCCAGGTCGGCCGACCAGTGGAGGTCGGGCGACCTGGCCCTGGGCCCACTTTAGTCCTTCTTTTGCCACTTTATTCCTGTAATCACATATGCACCAAAACTCATGGAATTCATTAGTAAATAACCCTATGTATATTTGTTTTATCATTCTTTTATATCTTTATTGGCAATAATAATTTGTCATTAAGAACCGCCAACAAGCTCCTCCACACTTATCCTTTACTCATCGTCGAGTAAAGTCCAAGCTTCATCATGGAAATCATAAACAAACATATAGGTTATTTCCAAACATTTAGGCTTAGTGGAATTATATGAGTGGCTAATATGTCTTCTTGGGTTATTGCAGGAAGGAACAACTTTTTCTATGACATGATGCACTTTACTCTCAAGTACTTGGGTTTTCAGAATTTTGCAAAAGAAAACCAATGCCTTGCTCCTCAAAGAGTTTTCTCTCTGAATATTCATGGTGGTTGGACAACACTCATGTTCTCCAAAACAGAACTTTATATGTGGAGCTCTCAAGATACATACCTTATTTCACTTGTGTTGTCATTCCAGGGATTGGATCCAAGTCAGAGACAAATCATGAAATCAATTCAAGATGTGCAGGTGTGTGATAAGAGGTGGACATGTAGTGGTACTCCCTTGTCTTGACTTCCTCCCCTTTCCCCTTCTTTTTTGGATATGGGCTATTGCACTTTTGCTTTGCTCTCTTTTTTTTCAGCTCAATGCTTTTTAGCATGAGTCTCTTTCTTCTTTCTCTCTTTTTTTATGCATATAGCCCATATCTTCTTTTCATCTTGAGTTTTGGGAAGAAAGCCATTTTAGTAGTATTTATTCATGAACATGGAACAAAGGCATGTTTTGCTTCACCCTCAGTATAAGGGTTTAGCTCTCTATGGTGGAGTGTACGTGATCTTGACTTTAAAAACATGAAGTATCTCTACTAAGGGTCACAAGACTTGGAACAACTCAAAGCTCAAAGGATATGCATGATACATGTAATTGGTTGTCTCTCAAACCTATGAGGAGCATAGCAAGGTTAAAAGTTTTTTAAAAAAACTTTTCATAAATTCCAAGTACTCGAGTCAGCAAAGGCATCTTTCATATTAAAGCCATATCTCAAAATGCAATAACTTAGATGACATGAGTTCCTATGAAAATTAAGATTTCCATAAGCCAAAAGGTACAGGAAATAAAATATATGTAAGTTTAATATTTGCCATGTGATTGGGAGATGCAAAAAGCGTTAATTTTATTAAGGTCAGAATTCCATGATCAGGTTCTGCAAATATTCAACTGAAACAGGGTTTAGGATAACCGAACCAGCGTGCAGGAAGAAGCGCGGGCCAGATGGGACCCAGGCCAGGTCGGCCGACCTAGTGAGATCGGGCGACCTGGGGGTGACCTCTCTGGTTCAGCCCTTTTGCATGTTGTTCTGTTGTGTTCTGATATGCTCTGTTTCGCGTTGGATCACTATGTTTCCCGTTGCGAGTCTCCCCCACACTTGTACCTTTTATTCAAAAACAAGAGGAAACAAAAGACACAATCCTAATATACTAAACAATTTATTTTATTCATAAATTCAGAGGCACATTACATGATAATCAAATGAAATAAATAAATGAATTAAATGAATGAAGGGAAAAAGACTAATGTGCCTATCCTAAACCAAAACCTAGGGTGCCTATGGTGCATTGTAGAGATTTTCATCCCCTGCGGCTTTGGCATAGCGCTTAAGCTTCACAACTATTGATCTACGCAGCATATCAAAGTTGTCTTGAAGATTAATGCGCTCAAGTCACTCTTCGGCGAACTTCTTCTCCAACTTTGCATAGTCGCGATCGAGTTGATTAATCAACTCTAGCAACTCAGCGTTGGAGGGAGCCATGGGGGCCTTTTCATCATCACTCTCATAATGTCCCCTAGGCCTGCGAATTGGAGGAGGCTTGATGTGCCTCTTGATCTTGCCGGCCAGTGAAGATTCCACTGACTCCTCCAACTCCTTCCATTCCTCAGGTGTGAGGGGAGGGAACAACCCCTTTCCATAGCCACCTCTGGGTTTCCTTTCCCCAAAGACCCGGAAACGTGGCTTCGAGGTGCTAGCAGGAGAGTATATGGACACATCGGACGTATTAGTGATACGCCACGACGTCCTCCCACTTGTCCCTGACTATTTCCTTCAGCTTCTCCCCTGGCTGTAGTGTGGGAAGTCCATCCCTCTTGATTGGAGTGGCCACCGGTGTCTTCTTCGGAGTCAATTGCCCCGTCGTTGGCCTTCTGTACGGGCTCGATGCTCGTGCATCATGTCTCTGGGTCCTCCTCGGAGACTGGGACCGCGCCGCTGAGCGAGATGCCGAGGGGCCACCAGGGCCGATCGGTTGACCTTGGCCGTCGGCCGACCCCCTGGTGCGTCCTCTCGCTTCCTCCTCTGGTGGAAGGCTAGCCAAAGGGGATATGACCACCTTCATGGCCTGCTCCAGGTTGATGGGCACCAGTTGGTTTGCCGGAGTGGGCTCTCCTTCCAGATCGAAGGTCGATTGGGATTTGGGGTGGCTTTTTTCGGCCATTTTTGGGGAATTTGAGAGTGTGGCTCGGTGATTTCAGAGAGTGGGCGAGGAAGAAATCAGATGAGAGGGAAGAAGAGGATGGGTGAAAATTTAAAGAAAGATTGACCCTATTCTCGGATCCATCAGAGCTTGAATCGTTCATCCACCGCGGAACGGCCTCAGAGACGTTGGAGTGGGACGTTCGCAAAGAGGGCTCAGTGGCACGTCGGCCGACCTGGTGGGGTCGGCCGATCTGGCCTTGAGCCCGTTGCCTTCCCCTTTTTTGTGCACTACGTGACAGGTTCAATATACCCCAAAGTGTAAGCAAATAGGCTTTAGGGGTTAAGGACTTAGCGTAAAGTAAAATTATAAATGGGAATTATCCATGACCTAGTTGATCACATCAAATTCCTCATCTACTTTATCAGGTTCAAGGAGAACTTTTAAACATTGACCATTTACCTTGAAGAGGTTACCTTCATCATCTTGGAGTGTGATTGCCCCGTGCGACGAAGTCTCCACAACAATGAACGGTCCTTCCCATTTTCTCCGAAGTTTTTCATGCCCAAAGAGCTTCACCCTGGAATTAAAGAGTAATACCTTATCCCCGGGGTGAAACTCGTTCACCTTGATCCTCTTGTCGTGCCATCTCTTGGTTCTATCTTTGTAGATTTTGGTACTGTGGTACACTTTGTCTCTCCACTCTTCTAGCTCTGATAGCTGCATTCTCCTCATGTGCTGGGCTACTGGCAAATCCATATTCCACTTTCTTATGGCCCAGTGCGCCTGATGCTCTAACTCAACTAGTAGATGGCAAGTCTTGCCGTAAACCAGTTGATATGGAGACATCCCGATTGGCGTTTTGTATGCCATTTGGTGGGCCCATAGAGCATCTCGTAGCTTGCTCTTCCATCCTTTGCCCATTTCTATCACGGTCTTCTGCAGAATGTTCTTGATTTGCTTATTTGATGTTTCTGCTTGGCCGCTTGTCTGGGGTGGTATGGTGTAGCTATGTTGTGCCTTGCCCCCAGTTCTGCCAGAAACTTCCGAAAGGCCTTATCGATAAAATGTGACCCTCCATCATTGATCACCATCCTGGAGGTTCCAAAATGTGGAAAGATGATCTCATGGAACATCTTTCGCGCGTGTTTGGAGTCAGTGGCTCGGCATGGCATTGCTTCAACCCACTTCGAGACATAATCCACTGCCACCAGGATGTACTCACTGTCGTAGGACTTGACAAAGGGTCCCATGAAGTCAATGCCCTATACATCAAACAACTCAACTTGTAAGTTGTTTGTGAGGGGCATTGCATCTCTTGCTGTGATCCCTCCATGTTTCTGACATTGCTGGCATCGTCGAATGAATTCCTTTGTGTCCTCATACATTGTGGGCCAGTAGAATCCACTCTGCCAGATCTTCGATCTTGTCCTAAATGCCCCATAGTGACCTCCATATGGGGCTGCATGGCACTGCTCAAGGATCTTTCTTGCCTCGTTTGTTGGTACACATCGCCTGAGCATGCCATCTGAACATACCCTGTACAGGTATGGTTCATCCCATAGATGGAGTCTACTTTCGTAGATAAGCCTTCTCTTGTTCTCCCCTGGCGGTACATATCCTGCAACCATAAAGTTCACAATATTTGCATACCAGGGGTCGGAGGCAGTCACCTTGAGTAGGGTGTCGTCATGTAGGAAGTCATTTATCGGTAGATCCTGCATGTCAGTAAACTGCATAGGTGACAAATGATCTGCTATTGAATTCTCTACTCCCTTTTTATCTTTAATTTCCAAGACAAATTCTTAGAGTAAGAGAATCCAGCAGATAAGGCATGGTTTAGCATCTTTCTTGGTAAGCAGATATTTCAAAGCAGCATGATCGGTGTAGACAATCACCTTAGCTCCTACCAAGCAAGATCTAAACTTGTCTATAGCAAAACGTACTACCAAAAGCTCTTTTTTCAGTGGTAGCGTAGTTAGTTGAGCTCCTGTCAAAGTTTTACTAGCATATATCACACCCGGATTTACGACGGAAATCCGAATGCTACTATATCTGTACCCAGGAAGTCTTTACACACATATAGCTCAGAAATGTATATCAAAGAAAGGGAAAACAGTGCTCGATAACATAAATCATAACAAGTCTTACATCACAGGCATTACATTTATTAACGAGTTTATCAAAGTAGCGGAAGCCTGATGTAATCTAACTCCAAGACATCTCCACAGGGACTCTGACTGGGGGAAAGCACTGCCTAGAAGTCCGAGAACTCCTCGGGGAAGACAAAAGCATCCACAGGTGGTTCATCTGAGTACCCATCCGGGATTTTGTTGAAGTAAAGCAAGTGTAAGTAATCCATCTTACTTAGCAAGCATAACATGATTAAATGAGGCTCAAAAGGCTATGCAAGGTTTAAATTGTGGTTAGCATTTTTAGTTGATTACTTTTAGAATTAACCTGAATTACTACAGTTATATGATAACCCTGGTTGTAACCCACATTATAAAAACATGTGAAGTATAATTAATGAACAATATCATATTAAACCATTTATGCGGAAAACAAGGTACCCCGAGTCAAAAAGGATCCAGGCCGCTCTTGACCGTGAGCACGGCTGTTATAACAGTTTTACACTCTGCAGAGGTTGTACACTTTCACCACCGGTCGTGATCCTCCTTGCCTTGGGCACGCACTCCCTTCACACCACGTGAAATGAGTACAGGGTTTCACTCCGAGACCTTTCAAAAGACACCCTAACAAGCTAGTGGCCGCTATGGTTTCCTGACAGGCGCATGGACCCCTCCAGGCTCCAGCCAAAACATAACACAAAACCTTCACACAAACCCCAACGAGAACTGACCGAGATCCACACTTAAACCTGGCAGCCCCACTTGCGCCTTTCGGTAACCACTAGACAAGCTAGAGCCGTACAGTTTACTTAGTCAAGACCAGAGCCATGTGATTCCTGTGGTTGTACGGTTTTCCTGGGTTGCCGCTTTAAGAACGGGACCTTAAGAAGAGACGCTTAGAGCAATCCAAACACATGCTCAAGCTCCCTAAACCAAGTTGCTAAAAAGCATATTTTAATAAGGTTCCAAGTATACCATTAGTCAAGATTAACATTTTATAACGAACATTTGCGGTTGGCAAGCACAGCGACAACTAACATATCTACCCAATGCAAAACCCAGGTAAACAAGGAATATAGGAATAAGCAAGGCTAGTCATCCCTATGGTTTAACAAAATTAGACACATGCATATGAATGAATATCATGATTAAAAGGTGAATAGGTATCAAGGGTGAATCATGTTACACTTGCCTTCCTCAAAGTATTGCTGCTGAACCGGGGCTTCAAAGTCTTGATCACAACCGGCCGCGTACTGCTCACAATCTATACACGCATTCGAATCACCACACATACATCCATCACAAGCCAGTACATGCAAACAAATATAATTCTATTAGAACAGTACACTATACAAAGAAAACAAAAGCAAAAAGGTTAAAAAATTAATCTACGCATTTCTACGATCACAACAACGCGAAAATCACTCTAATCAGATCTATGATGAAGAAATTACACTAAAAACAAGATCAAGGACTATCCTGCGATAAACCGAGGACCTACGCGTGTCGGGGGTAGACCCCCAGGGGTACCCAGCAGGCGGATTGGCCCAACCAGCAAGGGGCGGTCCAATCCGAGTACATCTGGGCCGGTTTGTCGGACTGGCTGGCCCACCAGTCGGGAGGCCCACCAGTCGGGCGAACCGGATGGGCGCGACGGCGCGCGGCAAGGAAGAAGACGGCGTATCCCGCAAGAAGCTCGGAGATCAAGATAAACTAGCCGGAATTATAGGGAAAGATATCTGTAATCGTTATAGGATCGAATCCTTGTATTCGGGTAGGTTACGATCTCTGGCCGACTTGTAACTCAAGGCAGCCGGACTATATAAGGCGCCTTGAGACCCCCCTCCAGAACACATCAACATCTACGCTACAACCCACAATCACACAACCCTAGGACAGAACCCAACTACGGAGATCCTTCAGGAACTTCATACACAGCAATACAATCACCCCCAACACAGGACGTAGGGTATTACGTCATCTTGACGGCCCGAACCTGTTCAATCCTTGCGTCTTGTGTTACCATCGACTTCTGATCCTCGATCTGTCCCTCGACAAATCAACCACGTAGGCTACCCTGTGTGGACTGCCGGGTCCAAACATCCGACAGTTGGCGCGCCAGGTAGGGGGTTGATCGACGAGATCAATCTGCAAGCTCGATGGCATTCACTTCCGCCGTCATCACGCCGGCGACCACGAAGATTTCCATCGCTGAGGGGGCCATGTTCTTCTTCGGATCCATGGTCTTCACCGCTGGGCCCGAGGGAGAGCTCTCCTTCACCCGTGACGCCACCCCGGAGGAGACAGCGCCACGACTCGACGCTACGCCAGACGGGATCGTCACCATCACCACCCCGTCGCCAACCATCGCCAACCACTCGGCGACCGCGACGGCCGGCGTTGTTCTCCCGCCATCTGAAGGGAACACGCCGTCTCCTACATCGCCGACTGCTTCGTCCACTCCGCCTCGACCACCCAGGGTGCAGGAGACGCCCGAACAACGAAGACGCCGATGGGCTGCACGCCAACGCCAGTTCGAGGCGGACATGGATCACGCCATCGCCTCCATCGGTGAATGCATTGAGCTCACCGAATCCGCTCGTCAGGGCATCGCCTCGCCGACTCGGTTCCCGCTGGGACTCAGGAACAGCGGAGCCGTCTACCAGCAAGCACTCGGCGAACGCATGAACGCCGACTACTCTCCAGATGCGATCCGGGAGGTCGATCTCATCACGGCCACCCAGATTGGATCTACTCCGGACGTCGCAGCGGCGCAGCACCCTCACCATCAAGATACGCCGACTCCACCCGATTCAACTCCGGCTTTCCCGCGGGTGACACGTGTCCTCCCTCCAAATAAGAGGATCACGCCAGCCAAGCGGGAGACGTTCGTCTCCGACATATCCGCCGACGAACCGACGGTCCAGGGCGAGGATCAAGCACGCCGTGACGCCAGGATCGGGCGTAACGGTGAAAGGCAACGACGCCGTGACGCACGGCGAGAAGGCCGAAACCCCAGGATCACACGTAATCTCCAAAACGACTTCGTCCAAGAGATCGGCGGCGTGGGTGTCTACGCCACTCCGTCGGCCAACCTTGCCGCCGCGCACCAAGATCTAGAAGGGATCCCGGAGACTCCTGAACTCAACCGGATCAAGGTCAGGCTGACTGCAGCCGCGGGCAT
>CM014273.1:39762026-39801086 GCA_004135705.1 Alloteropsis semialata
AAGTTGGGATCCACCCGCGCACAAGTTCCAGGGGGAGTGTTCGTACAGGGCCTCCTCAAACCCTCCGTAAAGGAGCCGAACGACGAGCCGGAGCCTGCCCCGGAACTCTGCGAGGTACTAGCCATTAACACCGAGGAAGAAGACTGGATGGCCGAGTTCATAGATTTCCTCGCCAACAACAAAGTGCCAAAAGACCCCACGCAGCGAAAGATCCTGGAACGCCGAAGCAAAAATTATGTGGTGGTCGGAGGCGCCTTATACAGACGAGCTGCCACAAATCAAGTATTCATCAAATGCGTCACGAAAGAAGTCGGCCTCCAGATCCTCGATGACATCCACTCGGGAGTTTGTGGAAGCCACGCCGCCGCCTGGAACTCTAGTCGGGAAAGCGTACCGAGCTGGATTCTTTTGGCCCACTGCCGTCTCCGACGCCAAAGCACTCGTCCGCCGATGCCAGGGGTGCCAATTCTTCGCCAAGCAGAAACACCTCCCGGCCCAAGCTCTGCGCACTATTCCACCCTCTTGGCCATTCGCCTGTTGGGGGTTGGACATGGTGGGACCATTCAGGGCAGCCCCGGGAGGTTACACGCACATACTCGTCGCCATAGACAAATTCTCCAAGTGGATAGAGTACAAAGCCATCGTCGGAACTCCAACATCAAAGCAGGCAGCCGCCTTCGTCGAAGAAATCACACACCGGTTCGGAGTCCCTAACAAGATCATCACCGACTTGGGGACACAGTTCACCGGGTCCGCCTTCTGGGACTTTTGCGAGAACAGCTGTATCGGCATATACTACGCCTCCGTCGCCCATCCCAGATGCAACGGGCAGGTGGAACGAGCCAACGCCATGATACTCCAAGGATTGAAAGCAAGGGTCTTCGACCCATTGAAGAAATTCGCCGGACGGTGGCACCAGGAGCTACCACAAGTCATTTGGGGACTCAGAACTCAGCCGAGTCGAGCAACAGGCCATACTCCATTCTTCCTCGTCTATGGCTCCGAGGCTATCCTCCCCACCGACATTGCTTTTGGATCTCCGCGCATTGATAACTACGACGAAGGTGAAGCCGAGGCAGCTCGCGAGGTGGACCTAGTCTCCATCGAGGAACACCGAGTTAGTGCGCTCATACAGCACGCGCGCTACCAGCAACAACTCCGACGCTACCACGACAAGAACGTCCAGGAAAGGGACTTCAACATTGGCGACCTCGTCTTACGCCGAGTGCAATCCACTGCAGGGGTTCACAAACTCTCCGCCCCATGGGAAGGCCCGTTCATCGTGACTCAGGTCATATGTCCGGGTACTTTTCGTCTCCAATACGAGGATGGCACCGAGGTCCCACACCGTGGAACATAGAGCATTTACGCCGATTCTACCCGTGAAAAGCTATGTATCACAATGTTCAATAATATTATATGCTTCTTTCGTATACTTTTTCTCCTCGCAAAACCTCTCGGAATCACTCCGTTCCCGAGTAGCTCTTAACTAAATGCTGTGTAACCGGGCCCGGAACGACGCCTAAGCCTTCTACACGTGCACGGGATCTGCTCTCGACGTTATGAACTTAGGATAAGTGAGGCAAAGGGAAAAGCACATTTCAGACAAAGGCTACTCGGGCAACAATAAAATACGAGACAAAATATCGAACATTTTTGCTTTGCTTGTTTCTGACTACTTGTATATACAAAAGTTTACATTACTCTATACAGGATACAGGACTCTACTCAAATTTGAGAGCCTCGCCGACTTTCTCGGCGATCGGGCGAGTCTCCGTCATCGCCGAGTCCACCTGCTCCACTGTGGCGTCCCCCGCCACACCGTCCGCGACCGGCGCAAGGTCGATCCGCGGGTACAGTGTGCGAACACGCGCCAAGGCGTCGTTCGCGCACACAACCGCCGACTCCTTGATCAACTCGGCGATGCGGGTGGGCGCGGCTTGAAGGCGCGGGACCAAAGCAGTCGGCTCACCCTCCTCCGGGGCCACGGAGTCCAGCAGGTCCCTCGCCGCCTCGTTGACCTCCGTCAAGGCCAGATGCGCCGATGAGAGATCTTGCTCCAAGCCTGTTATGATTTGACAGTTATTCTGGATTGTATACATGGCTTGGAGCATCGTCATGTCCGCACCTTTCCGGAAGTCCTGCTCCTGCTTCAGCTTGCCCGCCATCACTTCCTCCGACTGCTGCAGAGTTGCGTTTGCAAATCGCTGCTTCAGCTCAGAGATGTGGCGCTCCCTCTCCATCTCCTTCTCTGAAAGGGCAAGAAAGCACTCGGTCAGGATGAAGATGACACGGCACAGTTCAGCAACCACTCAGAAATCACAATGAAAAGGCCTTACGATGAAGAATGTGGCGATGCTCCACGACAGCGTCATTCAAGCTCTTCTTGGCAGCGTCGCGTTGACGCCTGACCCGCTTGAGCTCCGCTTCCGCCTTCGCCGCACGAAGGAGCGCCGACTCCGCGTCCTGGGCCTGCGCAAGGCGCGACTGCCGGAGCATGGCCAGCTTCTACAAGCGCTCAGAGAAGACGAACGACTCAGACTACCAACAAAGAGAAAGAAAAGATGAACAAGACAGGGGAGGAAACTTACCGCCGCAAGGCGCTGCGCGTGGTCGACAGCAATCTGGAGCTCGGCGATCACCGAGCCCTCTTTCTCCGCCGTGGCATCCACCCCAGGAACAGTGACAGTCCCCGAGGTGTCCGACTCCTTCGGCGGGTCCTCCTCCTGGATCTCCTCCCGAGTGACATCACCGGCGCCAACGGGCGACCCGATCACCGTGTCTGCCACAGGATCCCCAGCAACGACTGGAGTGATCGCAGCATCATCGGCCGCCGGCACCTCCTCCACCACTTCCGGGTCAGGCCTGACTGGAACTTCTGCAGTCTGCGCCGCGCCCGGACCACTCGCCGAATCCGTCACCTTGGGCGGAGCACCCGAGGACGACTCCCCTGCAGGAGCGGTGGATGGAGCACTCGGATCTCGCAGAGCATCAGTCGAGGGAGCTCTCCCACTCGCCGCCTCTCCGTCCAGGTCGGAGGCATTTCTGAAATAAGCACTCGGAAGTTAGTACAAGAACTCGGACAACAAGAAGAAACACGAAGACCAACTACTCACCGAGTACCCTTTACAATCGCAACCCGGGGACGAATGACGGGGAGCTTGGGGCGCCGCTGGGTCGAAACCGCCACGGGGATCGGCCTGGTCCCCAAGTCAGAGACTGGCCTTGCGTCCGCCGAGGCTTGCACGAGTGTCTCCGCCACCATGCGCCGCCTCTCCTCCACCGAAACGCCCATGGCCCGGGCGTGCTCCTGCTCTTGGAACACCTCGTCGGGCACGGCCTCGTCCTTCTCCTCCTCCTCGGTGACGACCGGGGAAGAGCGCACCGGCTCGTCAACGTCGGCCTCCGAACCCGCAGACGGCCTCTGAGCCGGCTGCGCGTCAGGCTTCTTCACCGCCACCTTCTTCGTGCGCCTCCGCTTGGGAGGCGGCGGCGCCGTACCCGCCACCGCGTCCCGGACGGAGGGCGCTTCGTCTGACAGCGTGGCCGAGTCGTCGGCCGCCCCGTCATCCACCTCCACCGCCCGCTTGGGAGCGCCGCCCCGACGGCTGTTCCTCTTCGCCACTGCCGCCCGGCGCTTCCGCGGACGGTCCTCCACCACCTCCTCATCAGAAGGGCTCAGGGAGCCCTCCGTGTCACTCGGCGCCCATATACGGGGCGCAGTGGGTCGAACTGGCCCCTCTGGCCGAGTGCCTCCCTGAGCAGCCGGAGGCGTATCCTCGAGGATTACCTTCCTCGGGAAGTCCTCCGGAAGTGGAGCAGCAGAGAAGAACTCGAAGCATCGATCCTGCGCAAGAAAAGGCGCAAAATCAGAACGGCCAACGGACGAAAACAGAAAATAAGTCAAGAGAAACACTCAAAAGGACTCGGAAAGTAAACTCACCGGTGGTGGTGGCCTCTTCAACGAAAAGGGGCGCGGCTGGCCCTTCTCCGATATACGGCCGAGGAAGAACCCGCCGACCCGCTCCTTCATCTCCTCCTTCCCCACGGTGCGGTTAGCAGCCCGAGTGGGGTCGTCTCGCCCCGAGTACTCGAAGCCCGGGTGCTTCCGCTCCTGAATGGGTTGGACCAACCGCCTGCTGAAGTTGCAGGCGATGCCGACTGCTGTCAGGCCTTGAACCTTCAACTCCTTGATCAGCTCAAGGAGCTCCTCCACCTGGTCCATCTCCGAGGCGTCTGGAAGCTCGTTCCAGCAGTCTTGGACCTTTGGCCGCTCGCCGGTGTGGCACGGGATCGCCGGCGCGTGGTTCCCGACGTAAAACCACTCGGCCTTCCACCCTTTGTTGGAGGTATTAAGGGCGATGTCGAAGTAGTCGTCCTTCCGCCCCTGACGAAGCATGAAGCCGGCTCCTCCGACCACCACCATCTTCTCCTCGCTTGGCTGAGGTTTCAGCCAGTACAAGTACCTCCACAAATTAAAGTGAGGAGAAATACCTAAGTACGCCTCACAAAGGTGGATGAAGACCGAGATCGCCATGATTGAGTTCGGGTTGAGGTTGATCGCCTCAATCCCGTAGTAGTGCAGCAGCCCGCGGAAGAATGCTCCTGTGGGCAAGCCAAGCCCCGCCTCGAAGAAGGGCTTGAAGAGGACCAACTCGCCGGAGTTCTCCGACGGGAATACCTCCCCCGCGCTCGGCCGCCATTCCGCCACGGCCTGAGGCGGCAGGACGCTCCGCTCCACCATCTCCTCCAACGCCTCCGTTGTCACCTTCCCCCGCGTCCACGCGAGGACAGGGGAAGGGATCTTGTCAGTCTTCGGGACAGCGCCGGCAGCAAACTTCTTCCTCCCCGCCATGGATCTTACGGCAGGGGTCTTGGAACGCATCAGCGAGGCTACACTCCCCGTGGTGGTTAAGATCGCGCTAAGGGCTTGCGAGCGCGGGGAGCTTTGGTGGCGGCGGGATGAAGAGCGAAGAACGGGGAGAACGGATCTGGAAATGAGAAGATTACCCTCCGGGGTTAATCCTCGCCTTTTATAGCGCGCCTTGATGCCCGAAATTACCGCGAGATCGCGCGATCAGCGGGGGCGGGCGAAACGGTACAAAGAGCCGTTGGGCGCTTCGCCTTCCGTTACACGACGGGCGCCAACGGTAAAAAAATGACCAAGGAGCACTCAAGCAAGACAAAGCAGTCGGCGTGCCGCTAAGGCTCGAACAGCTTCCACGCTCGGGGGCTGGCGCCGTGATCAAGTCAGTGTGCCTCTCGGGCTCGATTGGCCCCGAACCACTCGGGAGTCAACACTGCAAACTTAGTGGTGTGCCGCTAAGGCTCGAACAGCTTCCACGCTCGGGGGCTGGCGCCGTGATCAAGTCAGTGTGCCTCTCGGGCTCGATTGGCCCCGAACCACTCGGGAGTCAACACTGCAAACTTAGTGGTGTGCCGCTAAGGCTCGAACGGCTCCCACGCTCGGGGGCTGGCGCCACGATCAAGTCAGTGAGCCTCTCGGGCTCGATTGGCTCCGAGCCACTCGGAAGCCAACACTGCACAACTGAAGGCGTACCGCTAAGGTTCGACCGGCACTCGGACTCGGGGGCTGGCGCCATATCAAAAGCAGCGCGCCATGAGGGCTTGATCAGTCCCGAAACGCTCGGGAACTGACGCTGCAAACAAATTGCAACAGGCAATACAATCCTTTTCACAGGAAATACAGTTACAACGAAGCCGGGCTTACGCCGGTTACCAACATCAAACACTTCAGCCGCCAAGATGACGGCCTGGGGCACTCGTCCCTGCGCTCAGTGCTACATCCGAAGCAAGCTTGGCCCACATGAGCTCCTCGCAAGCTCTCTTGTAGCACCACTGCAGCCGTCGACGGAACAGCACCGGTGGAGGGTTGATGGCAGATGCCTTCGGCGATCCCTGGCTCTACAAAGCATTTCACCCCACATGGCCCTCGTCACATGGGAATGCGGGGGTGAACAGGGCAGCACTCACACACCGATCAACGCCTCAGATCCTTCGCAAGCACTCTTCTAGCACCACGCCGTGATGACTCCATAAGCTCTCCCCGGTGGATGAACCCAACGATAAGCCTCCGGCATGTTGACTACAAGGATCCTATGTCTACTCGCTCTTGGGTGGCAGCTCAGGCTCCCCGACGGGTATTTATAGCCCCTGGTCGCCGAAGGACGGGAAATTTACTCCGTGATGACGAGCGCGGGCTCCGCGCCACGCGTCTCTCCTCCAGCCTGAAGCGCACAGGTCACCCTTATCTCCTTTGGCTCCACTCGGCCACGGGAGTGCCCTGTGCAGTCACAGGAACTCTATTCCTGACGCCGCATCACAGAAGCGACGCCACCTTGCCTGCCTCTCCTTGGCATATCCTACGAAGAAGGAATCCTCCGGGACTCGAACCTCTCGCCAAGATAAGTTTCCATTGATTATTTTCGCCAATCCCGTGAGCTTTAAAACAAGTTGCTAAACTACTCGGGGAGCACACGCCTTAATCCGTGAAACCTCGGCTCTTCCGTACGCCTACCCTCCTAAGCGTGCACGCGGCCCAGCTCCCTGCGCTATGGACTACGGCTATCGGGGACCAGGTGCATAAACGTAACAGGCTAACTACCCGAGGAAATTAAAAGACTTGAAAGCAGGAAGCGGAGTTCATTAGTATTTGCATCGCCGAATGTTTTCTCCTCGAGTTTTTACCTTGTTACAGGGTACTGACGACCACTCGGCGTGCTCAGCCCTCACGCTCGGGGGCTGGCGCCGGGACGACCACTCGGCGTGCTCAGCCCTCACGCTCGGGGGCTGGCGCCGGGACGACTACTCGGCGTGCTCAGCCCTCACGCTCGGGGGCTGGCGCCGGGACGACCACTCGGCGAGCTCAGCCCTCACGCTCGGGGGCTGGCGCCGGGACGACCACTCGGCGTGCTCAGCCCTCACGCTCGGGGGCTGGCGCCGGGACGACCACTCGGCGTGCTCAGCCCTCACGCTCGGGGGCTGGCGCCGGGACGACACTCGGCGTGCTCAGCCCTCACGCTCGGGGGCTGGCGCCGGGACGACTACTCGGCGTGCTCAGCCCTCACGCTCGGGGGCTGGCGCCGGGACGACTACTCGGCGTGCTCAGCCCTCACGCTCGGGGGCTGGCGCCGGGACGACTACTCGGCGTGCTCAGCCCTCACGCTCGGGGGCTGGCGCCGGGACGACTACTCGGCGCGCTCAGCCCTCACGCTCGGGGCTGGCGCCGGGACGACTACTCGGCGTGCTCAGCCCTCACGCTCGGGGGCTGGCGCTGGGACGACCACTCGGCGTGTCTCGCAGGACTCCGCTGGCCCTCACGCTCGGGGGCTGGACGCCGAAATTAACGTTGGATGATTTAGCCAGATGCTCCTTGACTAACCCTTGGACCGATTCCTTCGGAATCGCTTCAAGGCTCGGGGGCTACAGCCAACGGACGCACCTCGCGGCGCATCCGTTGATTGTCTGACGACTTCAGAACAAGGCTACTAACCCTTGGACCGATTCCTTCGGAATCGCTTCAAGGCTCGGGGGCTACGGCCAACGGACGCACCTCGCGGCGCATCCGTTGGGAACGGCTCTTTTCTCTCCAGTATCACGCGGTTTCGCTCCCAACTGCAGCAGGCTCGACGCTCATCAGACAGCACGACCTCGCCGACTTGTCTCTCAACCACGTACTACTCGGGGGCTTGTCGGGGGTAGACCCCCAGGGGTACCCAGCAGGCGGATTGGCCCAACCAGCAAGGGGCGGCCCAATCCGAGTACATCTGGGCCGGTTTGTCGGACTGGCTGGCCCACCAGTCGGGAGGCCCACCAGTCGGGCGAACCGGATGGGCGCGACGGCGCGCGCAAGGAAGAAGACGGCGTATCCCGCAAGAAGCTCGGAGATCAAGATAAACTAGCCGGAATTGTAGGAAAAGATATCTGTAATCGTTATAGGATCGAATCCTTGTAATTCGGGTAGGTTACGATCTCTGGCCGACTTGTAACTCAAGGCAGCCGGACTATATAAGGCGCCTTGAGACCCCCCTCCAGAACACATCAACATCTACGCTACAACCCACAATCACACAACCCTAGGACAGAACCCAACTACGGAGATCCTTCAGGAACTTCATACACAGCAATACAATCACCCCCAACACAGGACGTAGGGTATTACGTCATCTCGACGGCCCGAACCTGTTCAATCCTTGCGTCTTGTGTTACCATCGACTTCTGATCCTCGATCTGTCCCCCAACAAATCAACCACGTAGGCTACCCTGTGTGGACTGCCGGGTCCAAACATCCGACAACGCGCAATTAACCCTAGTTCTTAGGTGGTAGCAGGGATGTTTATCCTGCGATAAACCGAGGACCTACGCGCAATTAACCCTAGTTCTTAGGGGGTAGCAGGGATGGCGGGTTGAATCAAGGATTTTCTAGGGACTCTTTAGAAAAAGGGCGAAGCGGTATTCTCTGATTTTAATTTGGACCGTTGGATGGACATTGGATGGCTGGAGGCAGCTTTGCACGGCAACAGGGAGGGGCGACACCCTGTCCAACATTTTTCGCGAGCAGATCACGGCGGCGCCGCCCAGAATGCCCTTCTGCTCGCCGGCGGCAGGGGCCCCATGGCTACGATGCATAGAATCCTTTGCCGTTTGGCCCTAGAGAAACAGGACGTCGCCACGAACTCGTCTTGAGGCTTACTTCAGGCAAGGAGGCAGCAAGTTTGGTGCGCCGTGGGGAGGACAGAGCAGATCACGGTCGTGAGTTGGGGCGGTCGTGCGGCCTCGGTCTGTTGCTTATGGGCGCCGGGGTTGTGGCCTTGGGTTGCTGTGCAAGAGATTATGGGGAGGGAAAGGTCAGACGGGCATCCATGGAGGAGGGAGATGACGGCGGCGTTTCTTACCCGATGAACTCCGACAAGGAATTGACGGCAGCTCAAGGAACAGCAGTGAGGACACTTTGGCAAAATTGGTAAAGGATTCAGAGAGATTCGATTGGAGAGCTTTATAGGCAAGAAAGAGCACTGGTGGCCGGGAATTGAAGAGAGAGGGGCGGCAGTTTCTGCTGTGGCATGAATGCCATTTAAATGAATTAAAGACTGGGGGTTTCCAATTGGAGAGAGGAAGGGGAAGGCAAGGGACACTGCTGTCCATGGAGGAGAAAGGGGCGCGAGGGGGGGGCTTGGTTGCCTGCGAGGAAGAGAAGTAGCGGTTCTGCCCTTTCTGATTTGGCGATGCAGAGAGAGAGGAAGGGGCGACGGAAAAAAAGGGAGGGGGCGACCGTGTCCCGTGCTTCTGCGTGCGTGAGAAGGAGGAAGGGGGCGTGCGTGGAGGGTGGAGGAGGGGACCGGCCTGGGCTGGGTTGGTTTGGGCCCAAGGGAGAGAGGAAGGATAGAATTGGGAGGGCCGGCTGGCTTTGGTTTGGGCCTGGGGAAGACAGAAATGATGGTGACAAAGATGGAGTCGGGCTGGGCTTAGACCTAGGGTACGTTTCTAGGTTTGGGCTTCAGAAAGAAGAGAGGGAGCATGGTCGGGTTTTGGATCGGGTTTTGGGTTTAGGGTTGGACTCGGGAAAGAAAGAAAAGAGAAAAGAAAACCGGGTCGGGTTTGGACTCTAGGTCTTAGCACAAAAACACTCAGACAAGAAAACAACTTAGACTTTGTATGGTGTACTGTTCTAATAGAATTATATTTGTTTGCATGTACTGGCTTGTGATGGATGTATGTGTGGTGATTCGAATGCGTGTATAGATTGTGAGCAGTACGCGGCCGGTTGTGATCAAGACTTTGAAGCCCCGGTTCAGCAGCAATACTTTGAGGAAGGCAAGTGTAACATGATTCACCCTTGATACCTATTCACCTTTTAATCATGATATTCATTCATATGCATGTGTCTAATTTTGTTAAACCATAGGGATGACTAGCCTTGCTTATTCCTATATTCCTTGTTTACCTGGGTTTTGCATTGGGTAGATATGTTAGTTGTCGCTGTGCTTGCCAACCGCAAATGTTCGTTATAAAATGTTAATTTTGACTAATGGTATACTTGGAACCTTATTAAAATATGCTTTTTAGCAACTTGGTTTAGGGAGCTTGAGCATGTGTTTGGATTGCTCTAAGCGTCTCTTCTTAAGGTCCCGTTCTTAAAGCGGCAACCCAGGAAAACCGTACAACCACAGGAATCACATGGCTCTGGTCTTGACTAAGTAAACTGTACGGCTCTAGCTTGTCTAGTGGTTACCGAAAGGCGCAAGTGGGGCTGCCAGGTTTAAGTGTGGATCTCGGTCAGTTCTCGTTGGGGTTTGTGTGAAGGTTTTGTGTTATGTTTTGGCTGGAGCCTGGAGGGGTCCATGCGCCTGTCAGGAAACCATAGCGGCCACTAGCTTGTTAGGGTGTCTTTTGAAAGGTCTCGTAGTGAAACCCTGTACACATTTCACGTGGTGTGAAGGGAGTGCGTGCCCAAGGCAAGGGGGATCACGACCGGTGGTGAAAGTGTACAACCTCTGCAGAGTGTAAAACTGTTATAACAGCCGTGCTCACGGTCAAGAGCGGCCTGGATCCTTTTTGACTCGGGGTACCTTGTTTTCCGGATAAATGGTTTAATATGATATTGTTCATTAATTATACTTCACATGTTTTTATAATGTGGGTTACAACCAGGGTTATCATATAACTGTAGTAATTCAGGTTAATTCTAAAAGTAATCAACTAAAAATGCTAACCGCAGTTTAAACCTTGCATAGCCTTTTGAGCCTCATTTAATCATGTTATGCTTGCTAAGTAAGATGGATTACTTACACTTGCTTTACTTCAACAAAATCCCAGATGGGTACTCAGATGAACCACCCGTGGATGCTTTTGTCTTCCCCGAGGAGTTCCCGGACTTCTAGGCAGTGCTTTCCCCCAGTCAGAGTCCCTGTGGAGATGTCTTGGAGTTAGATTACATCAGGCTTCCGCTACTTTGATAAACTCGTTAATAAATGTAATGCCTGTGATGTAAGACTTGTTATGATTTATGTTATCGAGCACTGTTTTCCCTTTCTTTGATATATATTTCTGAGCTATATGTGTGTAAAGACTTCCTGGGTACACATATAGTAGCATTCGGATTTCCGTCGTAAATCCGGGTGTGATAGCATACGAGATAGCATGATGGTTTTTATTTTTGGTTTGTCCAAGGACAGCACCAATAGCATAATCACTAGCATCACACATAATCTCAAAAGGTAGCATCCAGTCAGGGGGTTGAATGACTGGCGCTGAGATGAGAGCGTTCTTTAAAATGGTGAAAGCATGTAAACACTCATCATCGAAGTTGAAGGGCACATCCTTAGCTAGAAGGCTAGTGAGGGGCCTGGCTATCTGAGAGAAATCTCTAATGAAGTGCCGATAAAACCCCGCATGACCTAGGAAGCTAGGGATTCCCTTGACATTGGTAGGGGGTGGAAGCTTTTCTATGACTTCAATTTTCGCTCTATCCACCTCTATCTCCCTTTCGGCCACCAAGTGTCCTAACACTATACCCTCTCGGACCATGAAATGGCACTTTTCCCAGTTTAGCACCAGGTCCTTGTCTTGGCATCTTTGTATCACCTTGTCTAGGTTCTACAGACAATATGGTCGAAAGTCTTTCTATAGACTGAAAAATCATCCATGAAAACTTCCATGATCTCCTCAATCATGTCTGAGAAAATAGACATCATGCACTTTTGGAATGATGCTGGCGCATTGCATAACCCGAATGACATCCTGCGGTATGCATATGTTCCATAGAGGCAAGTGAAGGTGGTCTTTTCTTGATCATCGGGGTGGATGGGAATCTGGTGATAGCCGGAATACCCATCAAGGAAACAGAAGAAGGAGTGGTTCACGAGTCTCTCCAACATCTCATCGATGAAGGGGAGTGGGAAGTGATCCTTCTTTGTCGCCTTGTTGAGTCGGCGGTAATCAATGCACATCCACCACCCAGTAACGATACGCTGAGGAATCAGCTCATTTTTCTCATTACTTACGATGGTCATACCTCCCTTCTTGGGTACTACTTGGACAGGGCTGACCCATTCACTATGAGGGACGGGATAGATGATCCCGGCGTGCAGAAGTTTTAGGACTTTCTTCTTGATGACTTCCCTCATCGCATTGTTTAGCCTATGCTGAGGCTCCCTAGAAGGTGTAGAAGCTGGATCTATGGGAATGCGATGGATACAGAGCGCTGGACTTACTCCTTTCAAGTCTTTGAGGGAGTACCCAAATGCCGAGCGGTGTTTCTCGAGCACCTTTACGAGTCTATTACTCTCGTCCTGCGTTAGCTTGTCACTAATGATAACAGGGGAATCCCTGTCCTCATTTAGAAAGACATAGTGAAGGCCAGTGGGCAAGGGTTTTAGCTCTACGTGAGTCTTGGGTGGCTCCTCAGTTTCAAGTGGCTCAGAAGCGTCATCCTCTTCCTCTATAAAGTCGTGAACATGCTCTTCGAGGAATGACTCAAATGGGTCACTAGGTCGTAGGGATTTCACTTCCTCAGCTGGGTTAGGCTCTACCAAAGGTTCGACTATGGAATTCTTGACCCTAGCTAGAGGTATGGTGAGGAGATTTCTTCCTACTTTGGCTAGGAGGTTTCCTTCCGAGGTTACATCCTGTAGGAGGCCCTCGATAGGATGTCCTATCATGAGGTCAAAATCTGATGTCTCAAAGATGTAAAAGTCTAGAGCCATCTCAATCCTGTTGTGCAAGAGGAGAAAGTCTCGTACTAAACCGAGACTCTCGAGAATACGGCCTGAGGGTGTTCTAAGGAGTTTTGATGTTGGGACTAGTTTCTTACGACATCCAAGGACATGCGGGAAAGAACTGGACATGATGTTCGCCCCAACAGTTGGGTTGTAAAGGATGTCTACGGCTACCTTGCTTACGAAACCTCGAATGGTCTGCGAAGGTGAGTCAATCCGAATCACTTCAGAAGAAAACTCAGCCTCATTTGACCATTCCGTGTTTAGGATGGAAATAAGCTCTCTCACCGTTTCGTTTAAGAATTCTGTCTCCAAATAAATGGAGGGGATATCTACCGTAGGCCTCTTTTGTGTTGTGTAGTTCGAGGTATTCCCAAAGTCTTCAAAAAGATCTTCCTCGAACTCAAAGGATAATCCGAGAGGTTGAGTTTCCTCTTCCTCAACGGATAGGGTCTCAGGAGCTGGACTGGGCAAGTCTATGGGTTCTACTTGGGAGTCTTCTTGCTCAGTTTCGGTCGCGTCAGCAGGAGAGTTTTCCCGGATGGCTGCTAGGACTTCTTTTGCTCTGGCCGGTGTTATGTGTAGGAATGAGCCTTCGGCTGCTATGTCTATGTACCAGGCATCTTCACTATTCAACCCAGACTGGAAATACTGCATGAGCATGTAGTCTGGGAAGCCTAGATCAGCCCCGGTTAGACATGAGTCCTGGAACCGGTCCCATGCTTTGGTGATCGTTTCCTTCTCTCGTTGTTGAAAGTTAATGATCTCCTTCCGAAGTGCACAGATTCGGTGAATAGGGAAGTATTCAAGACAAAACTTGTTCCATAACTTTTCCCATTCACCGTTCGTTAGCCCAACGGTATGGTCATACCACTTCCTTGCTCTCTCTTTGAGAGAGAACGGGAAGAGCTTCCATCTAATCGTTGCCTGTGCCATGCCTGATATAACCAGACACGAACAAAGCAACTCAAATTCATGTAAATGATGGTATAGGTTTTCACCATCACTTCCAGAGAAGGATATGTCCTGGACCATAGCTATGAAGGCAGGGCGAAGTTCATAGCTATCGGTTAAAATAGGATTTGACGAGGGGTGCAGCTCCAATAATTTGCCCTGTCCGACCATAGCTATGAAGGAAGAGCTTCCATCCAATAATTCACCCTTTGGAGCAGAGAACTCATGAATTTGGGTGGAATTCATGGTTGAAAACAAAAGAAATATATAATAAAAGATAAACGGGCAACCTTGGATCTTAGACAATAGCTACCGTTCCCCGGCAACGGCACCAGAAAGCTTGTTGATACCAGTGGTGGCAAACAGAAAGTCCGCAAGCGCACGGCTGTCGTAGTAGCTTTCACCCATGAGTAAACCAGGTATCGAATCCATGGGGAACGTAAAGGCTATCTAATCACTAAGAATGTCCGGATCGATCGAGTGTATATAAAGGCTGGGTAGAGAGGATAACTTAGCACTAAGGCTGTGAATATAGCTAAGGGAATTCTCCTATGCTTGCTTTGGGTACTGGGGTATCCTAGACCTCTAGGAAATTGCCGGCCAACAGCTCTACACCATACCTGTACGTGGAGGATTACAAAAGACGGACAGGGCTGTCACCACCTGTCGCCTACCTCTTCTAATCCGTGGGCTACGAGGCAAACGAGGGCAGATATACACCAAAGCACCACGCCTAAGATAATATCAGCTATCCTAATCTTGATGAGAGATTAGAATACTTTACAAATAAAGCAACGAACCCACAAGCACAATAGAGAACTCAGCTTTCTATAACTCAGACTTAAGTACTAGTTGGATCCCGGATACTTACTGAGTAGCTTGCATCAATCGAGATACAGGTGGAGGGTCGCCGACACGCCGGGACTCCTCCAGACTCTCCCTCACTCTCTCCCTATTTCTACTCTAGATATGAGGAGGGCTTTGCCTTGGATCTTCACTTCATCTCGATAATGTTGAGCCCTGCCCCGGGTCCCGGTATTTATAGCATGGAGAGGCAGTTTAGAGTCAATGTGCGGCGGTTGAGACGGTTCGGAGGTGGGCCCAGGTCGGCCGACCTAGGGGGGTCGGCCGACCGTGGGATTCACCGACTTCGGTGATCCACGACACAGATGGCTCCCTGGAGGCGATTGACATTTGCGAGTGAAGGCGGTGTTGGTTTCATCGCTCGCCCAGATCGGCCGACCTGGCCAGGTCGGCTGACCTGGGGTTATGGCCCCTCGGCCCCACTCTGCCAGGGTCACTCTTCTGTGGGCCCCATGGTTGGTTTCCGATCGGTAATCGTGAAGATATGTAAGTTTAATTGGGGATGTGGGCCCATGAATCCATGTGCTTGCCACGTGGCCCAATCCCATCTTTTCACTTCCACCGACTTGATCTCAACATTTCTGATCATTCCCGAGTGTGCTTCTACTGATGGGCTAAGGATGGACCTCACTGGGCCAGGTCCCAGGTCGGCCGACCAGTGGAGGTCGGGTGACCTGGCCCTGGGCCCACTTTAGTCCTTCTTTTGCCACTTTATTCCTGTAATCACATATGCACCAAAACTCATGGAATTCATTAGTAAATAACCCTGTGTCTATTTGTTTTATCATTCTTTTATATCTTTGTTGGCAATAATAATTTTTCATTAAGAACTGCCAACACATATGCATGTATTTTTGGAGGATTTTGGTTTATGCAGGTTTTTGAGCTATAAATGAGCACTTTTGGACGAAGACCAAGGTCATGCGTCGCATGGAGGAATATGAAGGCCAAAACCTAATACAACTTAGATTTTGTTCGCTCTCATCGATGGTGAACCAACCTCCAAGAATGTGGAAGGGCAAAGACTTGAAGAAAAGGTCGGATGACTTCGGGATCAAGGCAAATCAGGCAGACATATGGAAAGATATCAAGACCCAATCTTATTTCAAAGCAACGGACGTCAAATACCCACATGCATTGACAAATCAACTCCTGGAGAATCTAGAAGCTTGCATGCTAAAGATGGGACTGAGGGGCCACAGAAATAGCCCAGGCCGGCCGACCAAGGGGGGCCCAAGCCGGCCAGCCTAGGGGGTTTCTGCGCCCCGTCGGCCTCCCCTTCGAGTTAGGGTTTCCTCGAACTATTTATAGCCCCAATGCACGAGGGCTCGCACATCCATCCACCAGAACTCAGCGAAACCTAGGGCATACACCAAAACAAGATGACGGCCGCCGCATGTCCTCGAAGTTGTCTAGGGATGGCTTAGGCCAACCCTAGCCACCATGGCCTCCCTGCGTGGTTGTGTCATGGTGGAGTTCATGAGCTAGTTGGAGTCATCAATGATATGTACTCGGTAGTGATGATCCAAACACATCTATTATATGAGTTATGTTCTTCATGTCATCTGATCTCTTAGCGACTCAATAACTCCTTCTATGCTTCCTACCTATCATGAATAAGATTGATTCTTAGTCTAATGCTAGTTTAGACTATTTAGCATGCTTTATGTAATCATGGTGATTAGATCAAGCATGTCGACCCTTCATGATATCTAGACACGTTCACTTGTGGACGTGCCCTTTTACTAACCACGCCGATAGGGAGCATCGTGATAGGGTGTGATCCCGTGTAAGGTGGCGTTCTCGGGAGGTTGACCGGAGGTAAGAGTTTAAAGATTGCTTTGGATGAGATGCATGATGCGCTTGCTCTTATTTGCTAGAACTACAACTAGAAGAAGATAGGCCCGTTTATCCTTTGGTTGCTCTTTACCTTTGCTTATGTTTGTGGATGAGATCAACCCTGGACTTCACTCATATCCTAAAGGTTTACCCTCATATGCAATCTATGCCTAATGCTAGGATTAGATCCATTAGATTAGATGGGAAACCCTAGGTAGTTCATTGTCGATCTACGGATTGATAAACCTTGGATGAAATACTCTAAGGGAAAAGCTACGATGATCCGTGCGCTTGCGGTTCACAATTGGCGCGTCTATGGACCGTCAACAAGCTTTTCTGGCGCCGTTGCTGGGGATTGGCATCTCGAACTCTAGGGTTGTTGGGTTAGTGCCGGAGCCACTAAGCCCAAACAATAGCCAAGACAGAGAACAGAGACAAGCAACAATAAATTACTTATCAACAGTGTTCTCGGGAATCAGCCCTTTACACGTTGGTAGGAGGCCCCCTTTTATAGGGAGGTCGAGAGGCACTTTTTACATTCCCCTTATACCCCTGGAAATCAGGCATCATCCTCTAGACTTAACAACTTAGACTCCTCAGGGGCATAAGAGTACATTCATGTGTCACAATGTGAATGCGTAGATTACAATCAAGCCAACGGGTGAAGGTGTTTCCTGGATAAGCCAATCCCCCAACAGTAGTCCCTCGTGGACGAGGGCTTTCTCCAACAGGCCGATGTCCTCGAAAACTCAGGATTGCCTTCGCCTGAGCCAGAGAAACGCCTCCTTCCGTTGGAGTAAGTCCCGAGTCGTTGTCTTCGCTCTCGAACTTGGCTTCGCATTTGTCACTTTTGATTTTCCATGATTTTATTTTTATTTTTATTTGTATTTTTCCAGGCCTTTTCGAATTCCGAGCCGCGGTAACGGTCGATTTTTTACTGCCCTATAAATAGGACCGAAGGGGTCCCCCTTTTACCTTTCTTCGCTTTCGCTGTCAATCGCTTTCAGCTGCGGATACTTCTTCGCTCGCTCGGGTCGTGAGCTATCGTTTCCTTTCGCGTTCGCGTCGTCTTCTCTTCTAAGGCAATTTTTTGCAAGTAAGATTCTCTCTTCATATTTTGACACTTATTCTTTCGAATTTTCTTCGCTTAGGTAATGACATCTGTTATCATTCCTACAGCGGCGCGTACCAAGCAAACTGCTGTTCTCATTGATATGGCTAGTGAAGGCAGCCCCGATGCCCAACAAGCGGGAGCCTCTCCTCGTCGTGGATTGGGAGATACCGAAGCTGAGCAACTTGCTCATCAGATTGAGGAAGATACTCTCGTTGTTGGAGGCACCGATGACGAACATGCCGATGATGACGATGATGGCGAGGAGGAAGATCTCGACGACGTTGAGGCTGACATTGAAGACCTAGTAGATCCTTCCAAGAGGGCGAAGACACTTGTCTTCGGCAAGTCTAAGGTCGGCAAACGTGATATCAAGTTCTATGAGGAAAAAGGATATTTTCCTGAGGGCTGGGGCCGTGCTCCCGGTAACGATACCACCCCTGACCCTCGCGAAGATGAAGCCGTGGTGTTTACGGATTTTTTCATTGCGGGCTTGAAGATGCCCATTGACAATGTCATCGCAAAAATGATGGCGCCTTATGGTTTACAGCTGCATCATCTAACGCCGAATGCCATCAGCCATCTCCTTCGATTCTTTTGGGCTGTGAAGACGCATGACGCAGCCGTTACAGTTGACGGTTTCCTTCGGCTGTATGAAGGACACAATCAGAGCAAATCATCTGAAGTCGACGGTGAGTTATTCACCCCAGACTTTGGTTGTGTCACTTTCACAGGGCGCCGCTGGGGGCCCCATTTTGCGAAGGTGGAGACTTCCTTTGCTAACAGAAACAAATGGACCAAAGACTGGCAGAAATATTGGTTTTATGTTCGGGTGCCTTCGGAGGAAAAAACTGAGGAAGATGGTACGAAGTCTATCTCTTATCCTCTGCACAGCCATATTGATTGGCTTCAGTTTGTTTCTTGCCCGCCTTTCAATGCGGAAAGTCCTGGGTTTACTGAGTGTTGGAAAGCGTTTCAAGCGGCTTCGCAAACGATCTGCAGCCGTGACTTGATTGAAGAAGGTATTGCTGCTTACCTTGCTTGTGGACACTATTTCCTGGCTGCTGACTGGGCGCCTTACAAGGTTGAATGGAAAGCTTTTCGTGAGCATACACGAGTTTTCTTCCCTCACTTTGGGGCCAGGCTTCCCGAAGGTATGACTTCAGCTGAATTTGTTGCTACAGTGGAGCGGCAAGCCACTGATATTCTTGGACCGTATAACTCGAAGGAGCATCGTATGTCCAAAGGGAAATTTGTGCATATTAGAATCAATAGAGTCTTTGAAGAATTGCAAATTTCTTATGGTGAACGCGAGGCTCCTACTCCTACTAAGGGTAAGAAGAAAGATAAGAAGGAGAAGGATAAGAAAGGAAAATCAAAGGCGAAAGAGCAAGATGAGGATGACTCTGCTCCCTCGCGTGTCGCTCGCGGAGGAGGACGACTTGGGCGCGGAGGCGGCCGTGTGAAAAGGGGAGTTGCGAAGACAACTTCTTCCGTGACGCCAGCTAAGCGAGGCAGCAGCAGCTCTCATGAGACTGCGGAGAAGAGGCGCCGCCAAGAGCCGCCAATTGCTGCCGCACCCTTATCGGTTGCGGCTCCGGCTACCAGGGTTACCTCTTCGTCTTCGCGAGGTGGTCTTCCACCTCGTCCTCCTCGGCCAGCCCCAGCGGCTTCGGCTCCCATGCAGCGGCCGGCTTCGCCAGTCACCGGGTTTATGAGCTCAGCTCCCCGGAGCGGAGATGATATTTTCTTAGGTGAGGTTGCTCTCTTTGGGAATTATTTTCAAGGCACCAGTCTTCCTTTGCTAGGAGACTACTTGGCACGGAATCCCGTGTTTGATGTCAATATTACTTGTGAAGGCGTTGATGAAGCGGCCGAAGATGTACGGGTTCCGAATCCGTTTGATGATGGCATTGATATTAGCATGTTTGAGGAGACTCCTGCTCGGGATGCTCCCATTATGGAGAATGTGCCAGAGGAGGTTCATGTCGAGGCTGGCTTTGAAGAGCCCAGAGCCGAAGCTCCAGTTAACATTTTGACGGTTAGCCCTCCGTCGACAACTTTGGCTTCCTCCCCTCCTGCTCAGGATTCTTTGGAGGTTCTGGCCCATGCTGCCGGGACAATTGATGTTGATGCCCAGGCTAGGGGAAAGGAGGTTGCCGAAGCTGAGACTTCCGAAGCTGCTGAGAGGGCTGCCGCTTCTCCGTCTTATATGGATGTTGATATGGGTGGAAGTATTCCTTTTCCCGAAGGTACTCATGTTGTTTCTTCGCTTTTTCCTTTAGCGACGTTGCTTTGTCTTCTATTTTATGCTAACGCGATTGAGAGTCGTTTATTAGGTGGCGAAGGAGATGGGCCATCTCGCGTGCGTGAAGGTGGGCCTCTTCGAGACTTTGATTTGGAAGGTGTTTTTTGTTTGGGATTATAGCTGGTTTTTTCCTTTGGCTATATTGTGAAGATAACAATGTTATCTTCGTTTTTTTCTTGTAGGATATCAACGACTTGTCCAGACACTTGATCCTGAAAGCACATGTTCCACTATTTTGGCTTCGGGAATGAAGGTATGTCCTCATTGCCTTCGTCTTGTGATCTTGTTTTTGATTTTAACTTCATTTCGTTTATTTCGTAATCATGGACTGTTCTCTACCATAAGTTGTTGTAGCTATCAATGAGTTGGCTGCTCAGGTTCCCAACCTCAACTTAGTTGCTGCTGAATGAAAAGAGCTGGAGAAGTTGCGAAGGGAAAAAGCAGAGCTTCTCCAGATCTAGGCAACTGTTGATAGAATTAAGTAGGATATTGAAAATGAAAAGGCTCTGTTTCGCCAAGACCGAGAATCTATTATCGCTGAGAATGATTCTTTGAAGGACAAGGTCGCAGCTTTGGAGGCTAAAGCTGGCGAAGCTAATTCCCTTAAGGAAAAGGTTGCTGCCTTGGAGGCTAAAATTGTTGATAAAGATGACACCTTGGAGGGCCTTCGCAAGAAAATTGTTGAGGACACTGATTTGATTTCTGTGCTGAAAGGTGAGGTGAACACCCTCAATGTTGCGAAGGAAAAACTTTCGAGCGATGTCGACACGTATCGGTCTCGCAGCGAAAACCTTGAGCGTGAGGTTGTGCAGCTACGCGCATCAAACCTTCACCTTCGTAAGGAGAATGAGAATGTGGTTGATGTTGCTTGGGAGCGAGGCTTGAAATTGTATCGCTTATACAAGGAAGCCTTGCGACAGTTTGGTGCGGAGCCGGCTGCCTTTCCCAATAAGGAGTATAGCTTGGAGAAGCTCTTTAATTGGATTGACAATGAGTTTGCTTCGCTTCCGACAGTTGTGGAGACTCTAAGTGACTTCGCTGTCAATCTCTGCTCCTGCAACCTGTTGAAGGTTCTCTCGGACAACGGCTGCGATCATTACAATGCTTTGCTTCGGAAAGGTTATCCTTACCCGGCACCCAGGGATCCTGCCGATACTGGGTATTTTTCGTTGAAAATTTTGCAAGCCAAGGCACTCTTTCTTAAGCAGTTTTGGATTGCTAGTGGTCGTTCGGCAGCTCAGAATTTGATCCGAGAACGTCTCGCGAAGGTATTTTGTTATTTACCCTCGCTTTTGACTTTGATTCTTTTTTGTCCTTAATTTTTCGTTGTTTTATTTGATAGCTTTTGTATTCTCAGTCTAAGGAGCTGAAGAAGCAAAAGACTGAGGCCGAAGCCGCCGCGAGAGAAGCTACTGCTAAGGAAGCTGCTGAAGCCGGAGCTGGGTCAGGTTCTGCTGCAGCTGTGCCCGCTACCGGCGAAGCCGGCACTTCTTCTTCGCAGAGACAGAGTACTCAAGGAGCCTCAAATGTCGATCCACAGGTCTAAGGACCTTTTTAATTGTAACTAGTGCTAGGACTTATTGAACGAGCAGCTCTTTTGAACTTGTACATTTGTGTATATCCAGGGTGATGAAATGCTTTTGCTTACTCCGCTGGCCATGTGTGATGGGCAGCTTTGTATTTCTGGCTTCGCATGGAGGGAATTTCAACGGCTTTATCCAAACTCTAGTCATCATAGTTTTTTGGAGTATTGTCACGAGTTTTATCGCGACACCGAGTTCAGTGTTTTTGATTTTTTCACAGCATTTATTGCTCACGGCTCTGATCGAGTTGAGCTTGCTGCGAAGAGGAATGCTGAAGCTATTTCCCTGGGAATTCCAAAGACGGAGCCATTGGAAGTTAGTCCTGATGTTAAGGACTTTGCATGCGTCTATAATGCTCCTCGTTTTAGGAGATCTGGCGAACAATTTTATGGTTATGTGTTTGAAATGTTCTGAAAGTGCTGTGTAAATGAATGGGACTTATGATGTAATTCCATCTTCGTATGTATGAAGATGAACTCGCTTTGTCTTTGCTTTCGAGAGAAACGCCTCCTCCCCCCAAAGCGAGTTTGTGATTATTCATGCGAAGATGAATGTATTTATTATGTGAAAAAATCGCTCGCGTGGTTGTGCGCTTTGAACGAAAGGATGAAACTTGATTTGTCTTCGCTTTCGAGAGAAACGCCTCCTCCCCCCAAATCGAGTTTGTATTTCTCGTTTGACGCGCTCGCATGGCGGTCTCTGTAGTTTTTTGTTTTGAGTTACTTGTGTCGAAGCCCATTTGCTCTTTCTAGAAGAGGGGTTATCATGCAAGGTTTGATCTGGGGCGAAACCTTTTTTGTTTGCTAAAGTAGGTTTTTTGCGTATGGGGATCAATCGTAGACGAAGCCATTTATACTCCTCAGAGAGAGCTTTGTGTATGAAAGAATAATCTGAGCCAAAACTTCTTTTACGTATGGAAACCATCTTGAGCCGAAGCCCTTTTTGCTCCTTAGAGCATTTTTGCGTATGGAAACCATCTTGAGCCGAAGCCCCTTTTGCTCCTTAGAGCAAGTATTTTTTGTATGAACTCAATCCTGAGCCAAAGCCCCTTTTGCTCCTTAGGGCATGCATTTTTGCGTATGAAAAAGTAATCTGAGCCGAAGCCCCTTTTACTCCTCAGAGTAAGCATTTTTGCATATGAAAAGGTAATCTGAGCCGAAGTCCCTTTTACTCCTCAGAGTAAGCATTTTAGATCTGAATTGGCCTTACCTTTGGTAGGGTCATTTCAGTTCTATTTGGTTTATCGAATACTAGCGACTTGGCCAAAGCCAATCGCTTTCGATGCAACTTTTTTGGGTGACTCGTTCATATATTTCTCATGAGTTACAGTTAGCACCGCCTCATTAAAAACCTCACCCCTTGGTAAGGGTTCCCCTGTGAGGAAAAGAGTACGGGCCTGTTTGAAGGAAAAAAATGAAAATCTATTCTATCAATTGACTTCGTTTATAGACTACGAAGCCAATTGTTACATGATGCTTACAGGTAGTACCTTCGCAGGCTGTCCGCATTCCATGAATGCGGCAGCTCATTGCCTTCTTCGTCCCCCAAACGGAATGATCCAGGTATGTTGCTCTTGATGACTAGGAATGGCCTTCCCATTTGTTCTGCAACTTTCCCGAAGGCATACTTGGGTTCTTCCTTAGCACCCAGTCGCCTATCTTTATGTCTTTCCTTACCACTTTCTTGTCACGCCATTTCCTGGTTTCTTCTTGATACTTGAAAATGTTTTTAGCAGCTTGCAGCCTGTAGATTTCTGTAAGATCTTTATCTATAGCTTCACTATCTTTTGGTGCTTCCTGCTGAGTGTGAAGCCCCTTGTGAAGAATCTCTTCGGGACACATTGCTTCTTCGCCATATAATAGCTTGAATGGTGTGAACTGAGTTGCTCTTGATGTGGTGGTGTTGTGAGCCCAGATTACCTTCGGCATTTCTTCTACCCATTTGCCTTTTTTCTTGCAATTTGCAAGGCATTTCCTGATGGCGGTGAAGATGATGCCATTTGCTCTCTCAACTGCGCCATTGGACTGTGGGTGATATACTGATGCGAATCTTGCCTTCGTCCCTATGGACATGCAGTATTGTCTGAATTCATCACAGTCAAACTGCTTCCCATTATCTACTGTAATTTCCCTTGGGACTCCAAATCTGCAAACGATTTGCTGCCAGAAGAATTTGATAACTGTCTTCGCCGTGATATTTGCTAGTGGCCTTGCCTCAATCCACTTGGTGAAATATTCCACTGCAACTATTGCATATTTGAGGTTTCCTTGAGCCGTGGGAAGAGGACCCACCAGATCGATGCCCCATCTCTGCAATGGCCAGGTTGGAGTTATCAGCTGTGATGACTCCGAAGGTGATTTTCTGGTTGCCGCACATTTTTGACATTCATCGCAAGTCTTGACTGTATTTGTTGCGTCATTGATGATTGAAGGCCAATAAAACCCTTGTCTCATTGCCTTCCCCACAATTGCCCTCGCTCCAAAGTGAGCTCCGCATAGACCACTGTGTATCTCTTGAATTAACTCTCTGCCTTCGCTGATGGAAACGCAGCGAAGCCAAGGAGCCACAACTCCTTTCTTGTATAGGACATTGTCAATAATTTGATATGATCTTGCCCTCTGCTGCATGGTTTTGAGATCTTCTTCATCAATTGGTTCATAGTATCCTTTGAGGTATGCCATTATAGATGACCTCCAATCTTCTGAGTTTATTGCGTTGATCAGACTTGGCTGTTCATCAAGTTCCTTGATCGAAGGCGTTGTTAGCGTCTGGAAAAAGACGTCGGGTGGCAACTTGTCCCCCTTTGCTGCTGCTTTAGCCAGTGCATCGGCTTCTTCATTCTTTGCCCTCGGGATGTATTCGATTGTGAAACCTTTGAATTTTTTCTCCATTGCTCGGACTGTGGTGAGGTATTTGATCAGCTCAGGCTGCTTTGCAATACTCTCTTTTTCGATGTGGTCTGCCACCACCTTCGAGTCTGTTTTCACAATGAAGCGCTGCGCCCCCAGCGCCTTCGCTTTCCTGAGCCCCAATAGCACGGCTTCATATTCAGCAACGTTGTTCGTACTTCTGTCGCTGTTTTTGCAGAACTCTAGGTTCGCTGCATATCTCATTTTCACGCCCGAAGGTGATTGTACAATAGCTGCGATGCCAGCTCCTTTATCCCCCCATGCGCCATCACTGTGTACTAGCCAGTTTTTCTCTCTAGTCATATTCTGTGCCGAAGGCGATGTCCACTCGGCTATGAAGTCAGCTAGGACTTGTGATTTGACTGCGGTTCTTCGCTCGAAATCGACCACATATTCTGATAGCTCTGCAGCCCATTTGCGTATTCTTACTGAAGCTTCCTTGTTGCTCAGTAGCTCTTTAAGTGGTTGATCTGTCAGCACCTTAATATTGTGCCCCTCAAAATAATGCCTTAGCTTTCTGGATGCCATCACCACTGCATAAATCATTTTCTCAATTTCGGTGTAGAATAGCTTCGATCCGGCCAAAGCCTCAGAGACATAGTACACTGGCTGCTGTATTTTTCTGCCCTCAATCAGTTTCTCCGCAATGAGTGCAGCCCTGACGGCTGACTGCGAGGCTGCGATGTATAGCAGTAGCGGTACCTTCGGGTCTGGAATTGTCAGTTTCGTGAGCTGCATCAGATATTGCCTTAGCTCATGGAATGCCTTCGACTGCTCTTCTCCCCATTCGAACTTTGATGCATTTCTGAGAGTTGCAAAGAAGGGTAAACTGCGCTCAGCTGCCTTAGCAATAAATCTGTTGAGTGCTGCAATTCTGCCAGAGAGTTTTTGCACATCTCTAATGCATTTTGGCTCTTCCATGTTGAGGATTGCATTGATCTTATCTGGGTTGGCTTCGATTTCATTGGCTGAAACCAGACAGCCGAGTATCTTCCCTCTGGTCACTCCGAAGACACATTTCTCCGGGTTGAGCTTGAGACCCGCCTGTCTCATTCGAGCGAAGGCAACTGCCAAGTCTGAGACATGATCTTGTCTCTTGACGCTTTTGACCAAGATGTCATCAACATATGCAAGTATGGATTTGAATAGTTCTTCTTTGAATACGGTGCTGGACATGCGGCAGAAAGTGGTACCAGCATTGTGAAGCCCCTCTGGCATTCTGATGAAGCAAAATGTACCAAGAGGAGTGATGAAGCTGGTTTTTTCTTCGTCTTCTTTTTTCATCCAGATCTGATGATAACCAGAGAAACAATCGAGGAGAGACATCATCTCACTTGCAGCAGCCTGATCAATAATCTTGTCAATTCTTGGGAGTGGGAAATCATCTTTGGGACATGCTTTGTTGAGATCGGTGAAGTCAATGCACATTCTCCACTTGCCATTTTTCTTTTTCATGGGTACAGTGTTTGCTAGCCATTTGGGATGTTCGACTTCGCGTATAACGTTCGCATCGAGCAGCCTTTGCACATCGGCCTTGACTGCGCTCACTTTTTCTTCGGATATTTTCCTCAGTTTCTGCTTCTTCGGCCTCATGTCAGGACTGATTGATAGTTTGTGCTCAACTATGCTNTATTCTGACAGCTCTGCAGCCCATTTGCGTATTCTTACTGAAGCTTCCTTGTTGCTCAGTAGCTCTTTAAGTGGTTGATCTGTCAGCACCTTAATATTGTGCCCCTCAAAATAATGCCTTAGCTTTCTGGATGCCATCACCACTGCATAAATCATTTTCTCAATTTCGGTGTAGAATAGCTTCGATCCGGCCAAAGCCTCAGAGACATAGTACACTGGCTGCTGTATTTTTCTGCCCTCAATCAGTTTCTCCGCAATGAGTGCAGCCCTGACGGCTGACTGCGAGGCTGCGATGTATAGCAGTAGCGGTACCTTCGGGTCTGGAATTGTCAGTTTCGTGAGCTGCATCAGATATTGCCTTAGCTCATGAAATGCCTTCAACTGCTCTTCTCCCCATTCGAACTTTGATGCATTTCTGAGAGTTGCAAAGAAGGGTAAACTGCGCTCAGCTGCCTTAGCAATAAATCTGTTGAGTGCTGCAATTCTGCCAGAGAGTTTTTGCACATCTCTAATGCATTTTGGCTCTTCCATGTTGAGGATTGCATTGATCTTATCTGGGTTGGCTTCGATTTCATTGGCTGAAACCAGACAGCCGAGTATCTTCCCTCTGGTCACTCCGAAGACACATTTCTCCAGGTTGAGCTTGAGACCCGCCTGTCTCATTCGAGCGAAAGCAACTGCCAAGTCTGAGACATGATCTTGTCTCTTGACGCTTTTGACCAAGATGTCATCAACATATGCAAGTATGGATTTGAATAGTTCTTCTTTGAATACGGTGCTGGACATGCGGCAGAAAGTGGTACCAGCATTGCGAAGCCCCTCTGGCATTCTGATGAAGCAAAATGTACCAAGAGGAGTGATGAAGCTGGTTTTTTCTTCGTCTTCTTTTTTCATCCAGATCTGATGATAACCAGAGAAACAATCGAGGAGAGACATCATCTCACTTGCAGCAGCCTGATCAATAATCTTGTCAATTCTTGGGAGTGGGAAATCATCTTTGGGACATGCTTTGTTGAGATCGGTGAAGTCAATGCACATTCTCCACTTGCCATTTTTCTTTTTCATGGGTACAGTGTTTGCTAGCCATTTGGGATGTTCGACTTCGCGTATAACGTTCGCATCGAGCAGCCTTTGCACATTCGGCCTTGACTGCGCTCACTTTTTCTTCGGACATTTTCCTCAGTTTCTGCTTCTTCGGCCTCATGTCAGGACTGATTGATAGTTTGTGCTCAACTATGCTTCTGTCAACGCCTGGCAAATCTTTGCTTGACCATGCGTAGACGTCTTTGTTATTTCTCAAGAACTCGATAAGTCTTTCTTCTTCGTCTGGCTCAAGATCTGAGCCGATGATAACTTTTCTATCGAAGACGTCTGGCTGCAATTGCACCTCTTTGGTTTCTGTTGCCCCTTGCATAGTTTTGCTGTCTCTCTCAGCTTTTGGCTTCTCCTCTGGGTAAATGGGATCACTTTCTTTGAGGACATGGACTTTTCACTGGCCTGGGGTGTTGGCATATTCAATTCTTCTTGCCTCTGTTTGGTCACCATAGACTGTGATGACCCCTTTGAGAGCTGGCATTTTCATGCACTAGAAAGCTTGCCTTATGATGATGTCGAAGGCATTTATGACTCCTCTGCCGAAGATAACATTGTAGTCGAAGAACATGTCAACGACGTTGAAGGTAATGAACTCTGTTCTTGCATTTGATGTGTCGCCAAAGGATACTGGTAATGTGATTTTCCCCAATGTTGCCGTGCGCTTCCCCCCGAAGCCGACCAAAGGTGTGTCAGATGGCTTCAAGTTATCTGGGTTGATGTTTGTCATCAATCTGAGAGTCTTCGCCAAGATGATATCAGCAGAGCTGCCTGTGTCCACTAGCACTTTCCCAATTCTCCAGCCAGCAATGTTGGCTTCAATCGACATTGCGTCATTGTGTGGAAAGTTGTGGAGTTTGAGATCTTCTTCGGTGAAGGTAATTGGCATGTGAGACCATTCCGACTTCTTGTAGGGACCGTCAACCGAGATGTTGTTGACCTGGCGAAAGTAGCTTTTTCTCTGCTTCTTCGTTTCGAAGGTGAATGATGATCCTCCAGTTATAGGCATAATGAGGCCGTAACTGGGCAAAGATTTGCAGTGTTTGGGTCTTGCTGTTTTTGGGGAGGTGGAGGTGGAGGTGGTAATTCCTCTACCTTGATGTCTTTGTTTTGGGTAGGCTGGGTGTTTTGAGGGTAGAATTGTGGGTACATGGTCTGCGGGTAGTAATGTTGGAAAGTTTGAGGTGAAGGCGAAAATTAAGTCGCCATCGCGGTTGTTGGGTGAACAAAGCTTGAGCTTAGGGAGGGATAAACTGGGCAGTATGGCTGGATAGCTTGAGTTTGTGGCTGGGTTTGGGTGTTTGGTGGCGAAGCCGAAAATGGCTTCGTTTGGGTAGCTTGGATTTTCTCTGCTTTCAGTTTGTCGATAGTTCTTTTGATATCTCGGCACTGCTCTGTGCCATGGGTGTGATTTTTGCCATGATATTGACAAAAAAGCTCTGGTCCCGAAGGTGGACCACTTCCTCTTCCTCGGCCTCGGCCGGTCTTCCACCTCTTTGGGAAGGCTCATCTCTTTGATTCTGGAACTGGTTTTCTGGGAAGGTGGGTTTACTTTGTGGGAGCGAAGGCAGATTTTCCATGCTCATGATGGTTTGGGATGGATAGTTTTGGTAGTGGTTTTGGTTGTAGTGGTGCTGCTTGTTTTGGGAATCATACTGATTTTTCAGGACGGCTTCTCTGGCAATCCTCATTCGATTGTCATTGTCAGATCGACAATACTTTTTGAACTCCTCATAAAGATCTCCAAGAGTTGCTGGTGTCTCCCTTGCAATGTGCTGAGCAAAAGGACCTGGCCGAAGCCCCTGAATTGCAGCAAATTTGGCGGCTTCATCAGGAATATGAGGAGCCTGAGAGCGGAGTCCGACAAACCTGCGAAAGTAGTCCTCCAGAGACTCCTTCGGTTGTTGGTGTAGAGTTAGCTCTGCATATGAGAGTGCCTGGTCTCCCATTATGCTGAAATTCTTGATCAATTCTCTTTTCAGATCATACCAGTTGGTGATGGATAGCCCCGGAAGCTTGGTGTACCAGTTCATTGCCGTGCCATCGCAGACGATGATGAATGATTTTGCCAACACCACATCATCTCCCCCTGCCAAAGCTATTACAGCTTCATAGCTCATGAGAAATTGCTTGGGGTCGGTGAGGCCATTATACCTTGGTAGAGAGATTGGCTTGTATGAAGGAGGCCATCTTGCCAATTGTAGACTTTCTGAGAGAGGGCAGGTGCGATCAATGGGACATGTATGCAGCACCTGAAAGCCAGTTTCCGTTGTGGAAATGTGATTTGTTCCAGCACTGTCGAAGGCAATTGGATCGTTGAGTTCGGCTTGGAGTTGAGCAACTTGTTTCTTGGCTTTTTCGAGTTCTTCTCGGAGCTTCGCAGCTCTAGAACCAGTGGAGTTCAATCTTCTTTGCTTCGCTTGCCTCAGCTCTTCCAACTGTTTCCTGACTAGCAGCAGCTGGTGGTGTTGTTCTTCTTCCTCTTCTTGCATTTGTTGTTGTAGCTCGAGCTGTGAGCAGCCTCGAGCTCTTTTTGCTGCACGAGACGGCGAAGGAGCAGCCTCTCCTCCAGCCTGCGCAGCTTCTCTTCCTTTGTGAGAGTGTCTTCGTTGAGTTCTGTTTCTTCTGTATCGGCTTCGGTTATGGGTGGTAGAGTAATTGGTGGAACTGTGGCTTGGGCATCGGCTTCGCTGGTTGAAGTCGTGCTTTGGTTGCTGGTGATGTTTTTTGGTATAGTCTTTTTTGGTGGCATGGTGGTGTTCGTGGGTTTCTTTCGTGCACAGCACAAGCGGTGGGCGCCAATTGTTGGGTTAGGGCCGAAGCCACTAAGCCCAAACAATAGCCAAGACAGAGAACAGAGACAAGCAACAATAAATTACTTATCAATAGTGTTCTCGGGAATCAGTCTTTTACACGTTGGTAGGAGGCCCCCTTTTATAGGGAGGTCAAGAGTCACTTTTTACATTCCCCTTATACCCCTGAAAATCAGGCATCATCCTCTAGACTTAATAACTTAGACTCCTCAGGTGCATAAGAGTACATTCATGTGTCACAATGTGAATGCGTAGACCAGCAACTCCGTCTTTGACTCGGTTTGGACTTGGTCCACGCTGCCTTCACCATGCCTCCAGTGACCCTTTGCTCGCCTTCACCAGCTGATGCCCGTCTGTCCGAGTGACGCCTTCTCCTGGTCAGAGGAGAATAGAACGCCATGCCATCGCCCGGACTCGCCTTCGGCCTGTATAACAAGATGAATCAAGTATACACAATATTTGAACATTACCTTCGCATCTTCATAAAAGGTAGTTGGGTGTAGCGAAGACAATGAGAAGCCACACAATGCCTTCGCCTTAACCACAAATCGTTCGTTAGCGCCGGGGGCAACGTATTGTCTCTCGGCGTCTGATGACTCGGCGAAGGCAAAAGCCTTGCAGTTGTAGGTGGCGAAGGCAAATGCCTTGGGTTTACAATCAAGCCAACGGGTGAAGGTGTTTCCTGGATAAGCCAATCCCCCAACAAGGGTGATCTATCTAATTTTTTGGACGAACCCTCATTAATGATGTAAACACCTTATAGTATATATTTTTCCCATATGAGCTCCGATTAGTGCAATTAATATATCCATCTTGTTCATCTCAATGAGATCTTCACAATGGTGAACTCCAACTTGGCACTTGAGATAGTTTGTGACGTTGATATAATTGGATCATTTCTCAAGTCCATAGCGTCATTTCCTATATGACAAGATAAAACACCAAAACTTGTGGAAATCATTAGTAATAAACCCTACCACTAAGTTTGGTCATTATTTTTGACATATTTCTTGCAGGAGTCGACGGTCAAAAGTGGTACTTAATGATCGTCAACAACGAGTCGTTGCTCATGTCCATGTCCAGCACCACGAAGTCGATAGGGACAAAGCAATCCCGGATGTGCACTGGAATGTCCTCGGCTATCCCCTCTGGGTAGCAGACAGTGGAGTCGGCCATCTACAGTCTCATGGGAGTAGGGAACAAGGTAGTATAATTTAGGCGGTCAAATACTACCTTTGGCATGACGCTGACACTTGCCCTCAGATCACAGAGTGCGTGCTCAAAGTGCTGTGTCCCAATTGTGCATGTGATGGTGGGACACACTGGGTCCTTCTTCTTCTCCAGGATCTTGTTCAAGATGGCTGCACTGCACTCCTCAGTCAACTTTACGACCTCGGTACTTGGGAGTGGACATTTGTTGTTGAGTATATCCTTCAAGTACTTGGCGTAGGTCGGCACCTACTGTTGACACCAAAATTTGACAATTTATGGCTAATGGAGTCTCTAAAAGGAAGCCAATTATTTGGTGAAAATCAAGTAAAAAAATGGCAGGTTCAAGATAAAGATGGCCGATGAAATTCCATGAATTTGGTTCCCATTATATCTCATGCACGTGAAGGAGAAAAGAATTGAGTGCTTGTGACGATAGAGGCAAATGGGCCAAATGGAAATTAGAGATTCACGGATGTGAACAAGGAACATATATTTATAAAGAAAATATTATAGGATTATCATCTGGCCGAGATACTAGAGTCCAAAGGCAACACGACTCAATTACATGCATATTTGCATGCATTGATTTGACTAGGAGTACTTGCGTAATTGAGGAGGCGTGTGACGAGAAATCATGGTGCAAGTATGTCTCCAAGTGCATCACGATTGTTGGCTGGGATATATGCGTGAAGATAAAAGAAAATATGATGGAAGAAAGGCGCAAGGAGGAGATCAGCTTGTGTACGTATGCTGCACATATGTATACATTCCGTCAGCCAGCATACGCTACGGGTTAGAAAGATTCTGATCAAGACACCACGCGTAGCAGGCAAGGAAGCTAACGTCGGCAGGATATTTTCATGGATCGTGGCTCTGTTAGAGAGGAAATGAGAGTTCCATGTATCTTAATATTATCTTTTGTTTAGATATTTGTTTTAGGCAAGTTTTGTACGTCGACCAGCTAGGTACCAGGGTATAAATATACACCCCCTGGCTATTGTAAAAGTTTTATCTCTTGATCAATACAACTCGGCGCATCGCCACCCTTTTTACCTTTACTTTTTCACCGGCGAAACTTGGCACCGGACGTTGAGCTGCATCGCTTTGATCTTCGGCGAAGGGGTAAGTCCAAAGTTTCAATGGTTTATCGGATATCGTGGATCTTCTGACTTCCGGGCGTATCGCTGTCGTCTCGATCTACGGTATCCTGCCCTGTGTAAGATCTATCGGCTTCTGAAATTTAGATTAACCTCTTGCTGTCAGTGTTTCTAGATTGCAACTTCCGGGCGCATCGCTGTCGTTTCATCTAGAAATACTGGTGGTAATGTTAGTTTAATCTTAATAGCCGGTGGTTTCTTATTCTTGGCTTTTAATGAGCTTTTGCCGAATTAATATTTAGTTGTGGTCTGGTTCGCTATGTTTATAGTCTTTAATCTGTCGCCCTGCTGCTAACGCTGTCTCGAAATCGATCCGATTAGTGGTGACGATAGATTAGCTTCTATCAACTAGCTGGCCTTTTCATGATTTTGATATTGATTCGGCGCTTGCTCCAAATGCTGCATCGGCTAATTGCACATTAAGATGTTACAATTATTTAAAGCTGATGCTCGCCCATGCCTTCATATATTAGTTTTCTTTAGCCGATATGCTTCAATTGATGGATGTTATTTGCATTGGCTATGGGCTATTGGTTATTATTATTCTAGATATACTCACGGCTGATAGGCGCTTCAATGCTTAATTCTTGTATCGGCCATTGGTCGTCGGCTCTATGTTGCTATTATTCAATTCTATCATGTAGCCGATTGATCTGATTATATTTCATTTGTTCAAGTGTTGTATCGGCCTAGTATTATGATTCTATTAACTGGCCGATACGACGTCATTATACACCTTGTCAGTTGAATGGTCAAACTAACTGGCACGCCCCGAACCTAAAGAAAATACGGGACCTGCACTGAAGCTAAGCAGATCTTCCAGGCCACAGTGTTGGTACCAGGGAATCATCACCTGATTTTTTGGCGTCAACATATTTTGGCACGCTCGGTGGGACACGAAGATATACCATGCTTCCTGATGTGAGACATTCAGAAACAATGAGCCAAGGATTATTAGATAGCTGATACATCTATCGGCTCCACTGTGTGACCCGATCTATTCTTTGAATGGCAACTGGAAATCAATTTTCCAATGACGAGTATAGCAGATCTAATCATAATTAAAGTATGTAATCATTATCGGCTGAAAGTTTCAGAAGATGTCGCTGTTAGATTTATTTGAGCAGATTGAGTAAAATTATTGACATCGAAAGCCGATGAGATTAGCTTTGGCCCTGCATGTTGATGTCCAACTTATCTAATTGCAAAGATGGCTAGAGTATTACCAGCTTGATTATTGTTACTGATGTGGAAGTATCAGCTGGTCCAGCCTACCAGATTATATATATTTAACCAGCAACCTAAGGATAATCACACGATGTATGAATTTCCTGGATGGTTTCATCGGCTAGCTGCTTGGTCTTCTATTACCGATGATAAGGACATTAATTATTCTTGGACTTGGCCGTTGATTTTTGGGAGCTCTTAAAATTGCAGCCGATCATTTTACATGTTGGGATGTTTGATTGGCATGTACTGTTGAGAGCAGAGTACTTGATGCTGATCGGAACTGGTTTGCTTCAGATAATTCGGCTTCAAATTAAAAAATAATAATAAAAGAAAACCGCAAGGTTTACCGGAGCCGATGATTATGCCAAAAATGCCACCTCCGAAATCTACAACCTTGAGGATCATATTTTCCCTGACAAAAGTTATGCCGCTTGCAAACAAGGATGACATCAAATTCAAAGTTATTACTCTATCGGATATGCAATGTATCAGAGTCATTGCGAGCATACTCCGACAACGAGCAATGATGGAGTGTGTGCCTTGGCAAAGGACGGTTCCGATGTGGGCGATCACCATAATCGGCAGACAAGAGATAGGCAGTAGAACACGTCGGCAGGGATCGGAGTCAAAGCAATAGCGCTGTGGACAGCAGCACGCCGTCGTCGGCAACTGCGAGATGTGCAGGTCAGCCGATGTTTCACTGCTTCCGATAGTTGGATCGTCAAAATGCTGGGAGCTGCAGGAAATCCTATGCCATATATGTTGCATATCGGAAGCATGGCAAAAATGAAAAGGCCAGGAAGAAAGGGTCATTGACCTGAAACTGGTATATATTAATACAATATTTGACAATGATCCGATAATTGTACAAAGAATATAAATATTAATTTGGAGAAATATCAGCCTGGAGAATGTCGGCAATAGAAGATTTTGCTTGTATATTGCCGATTGGGGATTCCATTTGAAGCTTGATCAATCGGATATTGATTTACATTATCGGCCGTGAGGGGGATCGACGAGGACTTGATCATCGATGATGTCTTGGATATCCTTTGGCCGCATGTTCTTTAATTGCCAGCCTTGGGGAAACCGATTGGAGTGGCAGGTTTTGTGCAAGAGCAGTCTATGATTATTACCTGTCAGAATGGTTGTTGGAGGAGGAGGAGTCCGATCGACACGTCCTTTGGCAATCGCAATGAGAGATTGCTATAATTTAATGACGACTAAAAATCAAGTTTCCATCCACGTCATTTCGGTGGCTTCGACAGGTATTTGGAGATTTTCAGAAGTTATGACTGGAATCATTCAACATGAGTCAGCATGGACTAATCCAGAAAGTCGAAGTCAAACAATCGGCTATTGAACAGGGCAGGATCAAGTTTAATGATGCTGTAAAAGCTAATTAAGATTGGTTAAAAGTTGATGATAATTGCTTCTTCAGGGTTCAGAACAATCCTTTATTTTGTGATTTGTCGATGTGCAAGTCTTGAGTCGTCGCCCTTCGCGTTGGTGCTGTCTCGGTTAAGTTTGATCCATTCAATTGTGATGATGATTTAAGTCCTACTGATTTGACAGCTTATGATACGAAGGTATGACATAGTTATCGGCTTGTCACATGCAGATTGCTGATGGCCGATAGTAAGAAAAAGCAATGGTCAAAGTTGATTGCCTCAAGATAATCTGTCGAGGTTGTACTCGTCAGATATTTGTCCGGTAGACACCCCGCTTTGTGCGAAGATTGATCACGGTGATGGACAGAAAGACACGGGATTTTTATACTGGTTCGGGCCCTCGAAATCGAGTAATAACCCTACGTCCAGTTGCTGCTTGTATTATTTCGTCGAGTACAGATTACAATGCGTAACAAGTACCCTCGGGTGGATTGTCTAAGATTGCTAATCAATGGAACATACCCTCTACGCACAGGACCCCCGCTATTTATATCCAGGGAGACGTGCCTTACAAGACAAAACAGACCTAAACCTAGTAGGACTCGAACTATCTTCGGGCTTCCCTCCTGCGATCTGGTTGTCGTGTCTTGTTCGGAGTCTTGGTCGTCTTGGAATCGGTAGTCGGCAATCCTCGTGGTCGGGTACCCTGGTATTATGGCCTCAACAGTAGCCCCCGAGCTTATCTTGTTCAGAAAAGGTTGATTGTTCAATAGCCTTCGGGTCTTTTTGCTCTTCGGGCGATTTCTGGATATGCAAATACCTCGTCAATCACGAGAGCCAGAAAAGTTCCCGAACTCTTGAATGTGGAAACCTGCATCTGAACGATAAGGTCAAAGAAAAATATCAGCCATAATAATATAAAAGAACTGCTCCGTCTTGGAAAACAAAACGCCTCAGGAGTGATGTAACTGCTGCCCAGCGTATTTAAAACCCACTCCGCACGTCTCCCGGAACTTTAGCAGTGCACGCAGTACGGCTCTGCTCCGACTCCTCGAATCCCGCGTGAAGCGTTGCATCTCTGGGTCTTTAAATATCAGATCCCCTGGATTGATCCATACTTGAACTTTCCATTCTAAACCTTCTCCCTCCCCTTGCCATGGGAAAGAAAAAGCTTAGCAGTAGATTCAAGATTCCTCGTCTCCTCTTCGGAGACTCCCCTCGCAGCTCCGGCGAACAGCCACCCGACAAGCCGGAGGATTCGCCGGCGACGACATCACCCACCCCTCCTCCTCAGGCTCCGCTCCCAGCTCTCCCCTGGCACGGGGATGAGGGAGTCGAGGTCGAGCCACCCGAGGAAGAGGCTCCGGTGGTAGCGCCGCCATCTCCCGAGGCTGCTCCTTCGAGCATTGCCGCCGGGAAACGCCCTGCGTCTTCCTCCCCGGCTCCGGCGTCCCCTATCTCCCTCTCCTCCGACGACGAGCCAAAGCAAGGAGGGAGCGGGATCCGGCTGAAGCCAGAAGCGGCGGACGCAGGCGCATCTTCGTCTTCTGCTCCGGTGGACACCAGCGGCGACGAGAATTCGCCCGGCGCCTCTTCGTCTCCTTGAACCGCGATCTGATCGGGATTCCTGGAGACGGAGCGCTCGTGGATCTCGTCAGCGACTCCGAGGAGGAGAACGCGATAGATGATGATCCACCGGAGACTACGCCATCGCCCTGATCAGCAGTTGATATTCATCAACCCAAGATCAGGGTGCTTTAGTATTTTGATTTTAGGATAGCTATCAATCCACTGTGAAATGTTCCCTCTTTTGAAGTTAATGAAGAAATTTCACTTGATGGATGCATATTGAATTCCTTGTGCTTTGGAAATTTATCTGTGTCAATCTGTTCTTAAAATTATTCACCCAGGAACAAAATTCCCGAATAAAAATTTTCTCCCGAACAAACTGACGATTTTTAGTGCGTTCGGGAAATTTGACCCGAATCAGACGTGATCGGGGAATTTCCTCGCTTCACACCAAGTGCCCGGTCATTTAAAACTGATTGCTTCCCTTGTAAGCCAACAATTCTAAATGCATTGAATCTGACCTGCACAGTTTTCGAAACGACGCATGCCGCAGAAAAAGGAAAGAATCTTTTTGACCCAACAGTCACTGCGGATTGCGCGGCTCAAGGGCAGGTTTTTCGGGGCTCGTGCTGTCCTGCAAAACCATAAAGCCCCCAAGCGCGGCCGCTTGAGACCTATTTAGGACTTCGTCTTCCTGGTTCACACCCACATTCGCCATTCTCAACTACTGTTCATCTGCCCCTCCAACCTTGCTAGTCTCCAGCCGCCATGGCATCCACGCACCAGTCATCTTCCGGCACCGAGTCCACTGAGAACCAGAGCAATGCCGCGACCGGACGCGAACTCCGCAGTGGGACCACGATCCCCACTGCAGATGAGTACTGGAAGAAATCCACCACGACGGAGAAACACCTGCAGAAGCTGGAGGATCTTGGATTACTCCCAAGCACCGAACTCTTCCCTCGACGACATGCCAAAGGTCAGATGTTTCCGACCCCCGACACTCTCGAGATGGTGGTGTTCTTGGAGTTCTTTTATTGCGGATTCGGGGTTTTTCCGTCTGAGTTCCTCCACAGCGTCTGTGAGCATTACCAAATAGAACTTGTACACCTTAAGCCCGGCGCTTTGACGATGCTTAGCGTCTTTGCCTTTTTGTGCGAAGCCTGGTTAGGAATTAAGCCCTCACTACTGCTGTGGAGGTATTTTTACACCCCTTCGTACTATAAGAATCAGATGATGCTCGGGTCCATCAGTTTCTCCTTGAGAAATCGGGAGATTTACATCCCCTTTCCAGTCAAAGATAGCTGGAAAGGATATGAACGTCACTGGTTTTACATCACCCTTCCCCAAGCCTCACTGGCAAAAGGGAAGTACTTGATGCCAAATCTCAAGGACGAGGTCAAAGCTATGCCAAGACTCACTCCTGACATGAAAAAGCACATTGACCGAATCTTGAAGCTCCGCGACGCTGGTTTGACGGCAGTTCACGTAGCGGAAATCTTCATTAGATGGAGATTTATTCCACTCATGACTCACGACCGCTACGCCTGGACATTCACGGGCGTCAATGATCCGAACAGGATGAAACCTGACGGTGAGCATTTATTTTTCTGTTCAATTGTTTTCCCGAGTTAGTTCGGTCATTTGAGTTCATGACTCTTAACTAGCAGTTGTCCCAGAGTCAGAAGTGTTCGAACGCTTGAACAAGATGTTCGGGACTGGCCTCCCGGTTTGGGAAGACGTCCCAGTACCTTATAGCGCTGAGAACCCCCTCCAAAGGTAAACTGTTACTCAGAAAAATGTTCTTTCTTGTATGATAATGATATAACATTTCTCTTTTCTCCCGACCAGGCCCCAACCATTGTTGATGCCCCCCCAGAGCGGGGCCATCAATATTGAAGAGGAGGGCGAGCAGCCTGTTGATCAGGGTACCAGGGCCCCGATCAACGAACCACCCGAACTATCACCTGGTTTGGAAAAGGAAGTCCCGAGCAGCCCCCAGGCAAATATCCCCCGAGCTCGGAAACGTTCTCGCAGTGTGGAGGGGATAGTTCCAGATTCGGAAGTCTCTGGATCGCCTGGGTCAGCCAATCGGCAGCCCAGTCACAATCAGCCTCGTCCTGTCGCCCAGGTACCAAGCATGATCGTATTCGGGCGTTTATTCGCAGCCTTTGATCGAATAACTAAAGCTAAACATGATCGGGAGATTTCTCGACAGGAAATTCGTTCGACCAGACCATTACCAAAGCCTACTCCCGGCGCCAAGAGATTTAAGGTTATCCTCCCAGCAGTCAAGTAAGAACTTTGACAATCTGTGATCATGTATGAACACTCTTTGTAAATACTGTTTTCACTGTATTTGTTTGTTTGGGAACTCAGGCATCCCGATCCCACAGCTTCTCCTCCTGTCAAGGAGAAAACTCCCGAGCTGGACTCGACAGCACAACTCGATGGCTCAGAGAAAACCGCAGAGATCATGGGACCCGTCCCGACGCCCCTGGGCCCGATCTATAGCGTGCTCTCGACAGCTGAAGAGCAATGGCGTTTGCTGGACGCTCGTGCCTCTGCTGCTGAAGCGTCGGTGATCAGACTGGGAGCCCAGGTGACTGTTCTCCAGTCCGAGAAAGAAGGTATAGGCTTTAAACTTTACGCCTTGCTTATT
>CM014273.1:39802086-39870051 GCA_004135705.1 Alloteropsis semialata
ATACTGGGTACTTTCCGTTGAAAATTTTGCAAGCCAAGGCACTCTTTCTTAAGCAGTTTTGGATTGCCAGTGGTCGTTCGGCAGCTCAGAATTTGATCCGAGAACGTCTCGCGAAGGTATTTTGTTATTTACCCTCGCTTTCGACTTTGATTCTTTTTTGTCCTTAATTTTTCGTTGTTTTATTTGATAGCTTTTGTATTCTCAGTCTAAGGAGCTGAAGAAGCAAAAGACTGAGGCCGAAGCCGCCGCGAGAGAAGCTACTGCTAAGGAAGCTGCTGAAGCCGGAGCTGGGTCAGGTTCTGCTGCAGCTGTGCCCGCTACCGGCGAAGCCGGCACTTCTTCTTCGCAGAGACAGAGTACTCAAGGAGCCTCAAATGTCGATCCACAGGTCTAAGGACCTTTTGAATTGTAACTAGTGCTAGGACTTATTGAACGAGCAGCTCTTTTGAACTTGTACATTTGTGTATATCCAGGGTGATGAAATGCTTTCGCTTACTCCGCTGGCCATGCGTGATGGGCAGCTTTGTATTTCTGGCTTCGCATGGAGGGAATTTCAACGGCTTTATCCAAACTCTAGTCATCATAGTTTTTTGGAGTATTGTCACGAGTTTTATCGCGACACCGAGTTCAGTGTTTTTGATTTTTTTCACAGCGTTTATTGCTCACGGCTCTGATCGAGTTGAGCTTGCTGCGAAGAGGAATGCCGAAGCTATTTCCCTGGGAATTCCAAAGACGGAGCCATTGGAAGTTAGTCCTGATGTTAAGGACTTTGCATGCGTCTATAATGCTCCTCGTTTTAGGAGATCTGGCGAACAATTTTATGGTTATGTGTTTGAAATGTTCTGAAAGTGCTGTGTAAATGAATGGGACTTATGATGTAATTCCATCTTCGTATGTATGAAGATGAACTCGCTTTGTCTTTGCTTTCGAGAGAAACGCCTCCTCCCCCCAAAGCGAGTTTGTGATTATTCATGCGAAGATGAATGTATTTATTATGTGAAAAAATCGCTCGCGTGGTTGTGCGCTTTGAACGAAAGGATGAAACTCGATTTGTCTTCGCTTTCGAGAGAAACGCCTCCTCCCCCCAAATCGAGTTTGTATTTCTCGTTCGACGCGCTCGCATGGCGGTCTCTGTAGTTTTTTGTTTTGAGTTACTTGTGTCGAAGCCCATTTGCTCTTTCTAGAAGAGGGGTTATCATGCAAGGTTTGATCTGGGGCGAAACCTTTTTTGTTTGCTAAAGTAGGTTTTTTGCGTATGGGGATCAATCGTAGACGAAGCCATTTATACTCCTCAGAGAGAGCTTTGTGTATGAAAGAATAATCTGAGCCAAAACTTCTTTTACGTATGGAAACCATCTTGAGCCGAAGCCCTTTTTGCTCCTTAGAGCATTTTTGCGTATGGAAACCATCTTGAGCCGAAGCCCCTTTTGCTCCTTAGAGCAAGTATTTTTTGTATGAACTCAATCCTGAGCCAAAGCCCCTTTTGCTCCTTAGGGCATGCATTTTTGCGTATGAAAAAGTAATCTGAGCCGAAGCCCCTTTTACTCCTCAGAGTAAGCATTTTTGCATATGAAAAGGTAATCTGAGCCGAAGCCCCTTTTACTCCTCAGAGTAAGCATTTTAGATCTGAATTGGCCTTACCTTTGGTAGGGTCATTTCAGTTCTATTTGGTTTATCGAATACTAGCGACTTGGCCAAAGCCAATCGCTTTCGATGCAACTTTTTTGGGTGACTCGTTCATATATTTCTCATGAGTTACAGTTAGCACCGCCTCATTAAAAACCTCACCCCTTGGTAAGGGTTCCCCTGTGAGGAAAAGAGTACGGGCCTGTTTGAAGGAAAAAAATGAAAATCTATTCTATCAATTGACTTCGTTTATAGACTACGAAGCCAATTGTTACATGATGCTTACAGGTAGTACCTTCGCAGGCTGTCCGCATTCCATGAATGCGGCAGCTCATTGCCTTCTTCGTCCCCCAAACGGAATGATCCAGGTATGTTGCTCTTGATGACTAGGAATGGACCTTCCCATTTGTTCTGCAACTTTCCCGAAGGCATACTTGGGTTCTTCCTTAGCACCCAGTCGCCTATCTTTATGTTTTTCCTTACCACTTTCTTGTCACGCCATTTCCTGGTTTCTTCTTGATACTTGAAAATGTTTTTAGCAGCTTGCAGCCTGTAGATTTCTGTAAGATCTTTATCTATAGCTTCACTATCTTTTGGTGCTTCCTGCTGAGTGTGAAGCCCCTTGTGAAGAATCTCTTCGGGACACATTGCTTCTTCGCCATATAATAGCTTGAATGGTGTGAACTGAGTTGCTCTTGATGTGGTGGTGTTGTGAGCCCAGATTACCTTCGGCATTTCTTCTACCCATTTGCCTTTTTTCTTGCAATTTGCAAGGCATTTCCTGATGGCGGTGAAGATGATGCCATTTGCTCTCTCAACTGCGCCATTGGACTGTGGGTGATATACTGATGCGAATCTTGCCTTCGTCCCTATGGACATGCAGTATTGTCTGAATTCATCACAGTCAAACTGCTTCCCATTATCTACTGTAATTTCCCTTGGGACTCCAAATCTGCAAACGATTTGCTGCCAGAAGAATTTGATAACTGTCTTCGCCGTGATATTTGCTAGTGGCCTTGCCTCAATCCACTTGGTGAAATATTCCACTGCAACTATTGCATATTTGAGGTTTCCTTGAGCCGTGGGAAGAGGACCCACCAGATCGATGCCCCATCTCTGCAATGGCCAGGTTGGAGTTATCAGCTGTGATGACTCCGAAGGTGATTTTCTGGTTGCCGCACATTTTTGACATTCATCGCAAGTCTTGACTGTATTTGTTGCGTCATTGATGATTGAAGGCCAATAAAACCCTTGTCTCATTGCCTTCCCCACAATTGCCCTCGCTCCAAAGTGAGCTCCGCATAGACCACTGTGTATCTCTTGAATTAACTCTCTGCCTTCGCTGATGGAAACGTAGCGAAGCCAAGGAGCCACAACTCCTTTCTTGTACAGGACATTGTCAATAATTTGATATGATCTTGCCCTCTGCTGCATGGTTTTGAGATCTTCTTCATCAATTGGTTCATAGTATCCTTTGAGGTATGCCATTATAGATGACCTCCAATCTTCTGAGTTTATTGCGTTGATCAGACTTGGCTGTTCATCAAGTTCCTTGATCGAAGGCGTTGTTAGCGTCTGGAAAAAGACGTCGGGTGGCAACTTGTCCCCCTTTGCTGCTGCTTTAGCCAGTGCATCGGCTTCTTCATTCTTTGCCCTCGGGATGTATTCGATTGTGAAACCTTTGAATTTTTTCTCTATTGCTCGGACTGTGGTGAGGTATTTGATCAGCTCAGGCTGCTTTGCAATACTCTCTTTTTCGATGTGGTCTGCCACCACCTTCGAGTCTGTTTTCACAATGAAGCGCTGCGCCCCCAGCGCCTTCGCTTTCCTGAGCCCCAATAGCACGGCTTCATATTCAGCAACGTTGTTCGTACTTCTGTCGCTGTTTTTGCAGAACTCTAGGTTCGCTGCATATCTCATTTTCACGCCCGAAGGTGATTGTACAATAGCTGCGATGCCAGCTCCTTTATCCCCCCATGCGCCATCACTGTGTACTAGCCAGTTTTCCTCTCTAGTCATATTCTGTGCCGAAGGCGATGTCCACTCGGCTATGAAGTCAGCTAGGACTTGTGATTTGACTGCGGTTCTTCGCTCGAAATCGACCACATATTCTGATAGCTCTGCAGCCCATTTGCGTATTCTTACTGAAGCTTCCTTGTTGCTCAGTAGCTCTTTAAGTGGTTGATCTGTCAGCACCTTAATATTGTGCCCCTCAAAATAATGCCTTAGCTTTCTGGATGCCATCACCACTGCATAAATCATTTTCTCAATTTCGGTGTAGAATAGCTTCGATCCGGCCAAAGCCTCAGAGACATAGTACACTGGCTGCTGTATTTTTCTGCCCTCAATCAGTTTCTCCGCAATGAGTGCAGCCCTGACGGCTGACTGCGAGGCTGCGATGTATAGCAGTAGCGGTACCTTCGGGTCTGGAATTGTCAGTTTCGTGAGCTGCATCAGATATTGCCTTAGCTCATGAAATGCCTTCAACTGCTCTTCTCCCCATTCGAACTTTGATGCATTTCTGAGAGTTGCAAAGAAGGGTAAACTGCGCTCAGCTGCCTTAGCAATAAATCTGTTGAGTGCTGCAATTCTGCCAGAGAGTTTTTGCACATCTCTAATGCATTTTGGCTATTCCATGTTGAGGATTGCATTGATCTTATCTGGGTTGGCTTCGATTTCATTGGCTGAAACCAGACAGCCGAGTATCTTCCCTCTGGTCACTCCGAAGACACATTTCTCCAGGTTGAGCTTGAGACCCGCCTGTCTCATTCGAGCGAAAGCAACTGCCAAGTCTGAGACATGATCTTGTCTCTTGACGCTTTTGACCAAGATGTCATCAACATATGCAAGTATGGATTTGAATAGTTCTTCTTTGAATACGGTGCTGGACATGCGGCAGAAAGTGGTACCAGCATTGCGAAGCCCCTCTGGCATTCTGATGAAGCAAAATGTACCAAGAGGAGTGATGAAGCTGGTTTTTTCTTCGTCTTCTTTTTTCATCCAGATCTGATGATAACCAGAGAAACAATCGAGGAGAGACATCATCTCACTTGCAGCAGCCTGATCAATAATCTTGTCAATTCTTGGGAGTGGGAAATCATCTTTGGGACATGCTTTGTTGAGATCGGTGAAGTCAATGCACATTCTCCACTTGCCATTTTTCTTTTTCATGGGTACAGTGTTTGCTAGCCATTTGGGATGTTCGACTTCGCGTATAACGTTCGCATCGAGCAGCCTTTGCACATCGGCCTTGACTGCGCTCACTTTTTCTTCGGATATTTTCCTCAGTTTCTGCTTCTTCGGCCTCATGTCAGGACTGATTGATAGTTTGTGCTCAACTATGCTTCTGTCAACGCCTGGCAAATCTTTGCTTGACCATGCGTAGACGTCTTTGTTATTTCTCAAGAACTCGATAAGTCTTTCTTCTTCGTCTGGCTCAAGATCTGAGCCGATGATAACTTTTCTATCGAAGACGTCAGGCTGCAATTGCACCTCTTTGGTTTCTGTTGCCCCTTGCATAGTTTTGCTGTCTCTCTCAGCTTTTGGCTTCTCCTCTGGGTAAATGGGATCACTTTCTTCGAGGACATGGACTTTTCGCTGGCCTGGGGTGTTGGCATATTCAATTCTTCTTGCCTCTGTTTGGTCACCATAGACTGTGATGACCCCTTTGAGAGCTGGCATTTTCATGCACTAGAAAGCTTGCCTTATGATGATGTCGAAGGCATTTATGACTCCTCTGCCGAAGATAACATTGTAGTCGAAGAACATGTCAACGACGTTGAAGGTAATGAACTCTGTTCTTGCATTTGATGTGTCGCCAAAGGATACTGGTAATGTGATTTTCCCCAATGTTGCCGTGCGCTTCCCCCCGAAGCCGACCAAAGGTGTGTTAGATGGCTTCATGTTATCTGGGTTGATGTTTGTCATCAATCTGAGAGTCTTCGCCAAGATGATATCAGTAGAGCTGCCTGTGTCCACTAGCACTTTCCCAATTCTCTAGCCAGCAATGTTGGCTTCAATCGACATTGCGTCATTGTGTGGAAAGTTGTGGAGTTTGAGATCTTCTTTGGTGAAGGTAATTGGCATGTGAGACCATTCCGACTTCTTGTAGGGACCTTCAACCGAGATGTTGTTGACCTGGCGAAAGTAGCTTTTTCTCTGCTTCTTCGTTTCGAAGGTGAATGATGATCCTCCAATTATAGGCATAATGAGGCCGTAACTGGGCAAGGGATTTGCAGTGTTTGGGTCTTGCTGTTTTTGGGGAGGTGGAGGTGGGGGTGGTAATTCCTCTACCTTGATGTCTTTGTTTTGGATAGGCTGGGTGTTTTGAGGGTAGAATTGTGGGTACATGGTCTGCGGGTAGTAATGTTGGAAAGTTTGATGTGAAGGCAAAAATTAAGTCGCCATCGCGGTTGTTGGGTGAACAAGTCGCCATCGCGGTTGTTGGGTGAACAAAGCTTGAGCTTAGGGAGGGATAAACTGGGCAGTATGGCTGGATAGCTTGAGTTTGTGGCTGGGTTGGGTGTTTGGTGGCGAAACCGAAAATGGCTTCGTTTGGGTAGCTTGGATTTTCTCTGCTTTCAGTTTGTCGATAGTTCTTTTGATATCTCAGCACTGCTCTGTGCCATGGGTGTGATTTTTGCCATGATATTGACAAAAAAGCTCTGGTCCCGAAGGTGGACCTCTTCCTCTTCCTCGGCCTCGGCCGGTTCTTCCACCTCTTTGGGTAGGCTCATCTCTTTGATTCTGGAACTGGTTTTCTGGGAAGGTGGGTTTACTTTGTGGGAGCGAAGGCGGATTTTCCACGCTCATGATGGTTTGGGATGGATAGTTTTGGTAGTGGTTTTGGTTGTAGTGGTGCTGCTTGTTTTGGGAATCATATTGATTTTTCAGGACGGCTTCTCTGGCAATCCTCATTCGATTGTCATTGTCAGATCGACAATACTTTTTGAACTCCTCATAAAGATCTCCAAGAGTTGCTGGTGTCTCCTTTGCAATGTGCTGAGCAAAAGGACCTGGCTGAAGCCCCTGAATTGCATCAAATTTGGCGGCTTCATCAGGAATATGAGGAGCCTGAGAGTGGAGTCCGACAAACCTGCGAAAGTAGTCCTCCAGAGACTCCTTCGGTTGTTGGTGTAGAGTTAGCTCTGCATATGAGAGTGCCTGGTCTCCCATTATGCTGAAATTCTTGATCAATTCTCTTTTCAGATCATACCAGTTGGTGATGGATAGCCCCGGAAGCTTGGTGTACCAGTTCATTGCCGTGCCATCGCAGACGATGATGAATGATTTTGCCAACACCACATCATCTCCCCCTGCCGAAGCTATTGCAGCTTCATAGCTCATGAGAAATTGCTTGGGGTCGGTGAGGCCATTATACCTTGGTAGAGAGATTGGCTTGTATGAAGGAGGCCATCTTGCCAATTGTAGACTTTCTAAGAGAGGGCAGGTGCGATCAATGGGACATGTATGCAGCACCTGAAAGCCAGTTTCCGTTGTGGAAATGTGATTTGTTCCAGCACTGTCGAAGGCAATTGGATCGTTGAGTTCGGCTTGGAGTTGAGCAACTTGTTTCTTGGCTTTTTCGAGTTCTTCTCGGAGCTTCGCAGCTCTAGAACCAGTGGAGTTCAATCTTCTTTGCTTCGCCTGCCTCAGCTCTTCCAACTGTTTCCTGACTAGCAGCAGCTGGTGGTGTTGTTCTTCTTCCTCTTCTTGCATTTGTTGTTGTAGCTCGAGCTGTGAGCAGCCTCGAGCTCTTTTTGCTGCACGAGACGGTGAAGGAGGAGCCTCTCCTCCAGCCTGCGCAGCTTCTCTTCCTTTGTGAGAGTGTCTTCGTTGAGTTCTGTTTCTTCTGTATCGGCTTCGGTTATGGGTGGTAGAGTAATTGGTGGAACTGTGGCTTGGGCATCGGCTTCGCTGGTTGAAGTCGTGCTTTGGTTGCTGGTGATGTTTTTTGGTATAGTCTTTTTTGGTGGCATGGTGGTGTTCGTGGGTTTCTTTCGTGCACAGCACAAGCGGTGGGCGCCAATTGTTGGGTTAGGGCCGAAGCCACTAAGCCCAAACAATAGCCAAGACAGAGAACAGAGACAAGCAACAATAAATTACTTATCAATAGTGTTCTCGGGAATCAGTCTTTTACACGTTGGTAGGAGGCCCCCTTTTATAGGGAGGTCAAGAGGCACTTTTTACATTCCCCTTATACCCCTGGAAATCAGGCATCATCCTCTAGACTTAACAACTTAGACTCCCCAGGGGCATAAGAGTACATTCATGTGTCACAATGTGAATGCGTAGACCAGCAACTCCGTCTTTGACTCGGTTTGGACTTGGTCCACGCTGCCTTCACCATGCCTCCAGTGACCCTTTGCTCGCCTTCACCAGCTGATGCCCGTCTGTCCGAGCGACGCCTTCTCCTGGTCAGAGGAGAATAGAACGCCATGCCATCGCCCGGACTCGCCTTCGGCCTGTATAACAAGATGAATCAAGTATACACAATATTTGAACATTACCTTCGCATCTTCATAAAAGGTAGTTGGGTGTAGCGAAGACAATGAGAAGCCACACAATGCCTTCGCCTTAACCACAAATCGTTCGTTAGCGCCGGGGGCAACGTATTGTCTCTCGGCGTCTGATGACTCGGCGAAGGCAAAAGCCTTGCAGTTGTAGGTGGCGAAGGCAAATGCCTTGGGTTTACAATCAAGCCAACGGGTGAAGGTGTTTCCTGGATAAGCCAATCCCCCAACAAGGGTGATCTATCTAATTTTTTGGACGAACCCTCATTAATGATGTAAACACCTTATAGTATATATTTTTCCCATATGAGCTCCGATTAGTGCAATTAATATATCCATCTTGTTCATCTCAATGAGATCTTCACAATGGTGAACTCCAACTTGGCACTTGAGATAGTTTGTGATGTTGATATAATTGGATCATTTCTCAAGTCCATAGCATCATTTCCTATATGACAAGATAAAACACCAAAACTTGTGGAAATCATTAGTAATAAACCCTGCCACTAAGTTTGGTCATTGTTTTTGACATATTTCTTGCAGGAGTCGACGGTCAAAAGTGGTACTTAATGATCGTCAACAACGAGTCGTTGCTCATGTCCATGTCCAGCACCACGAAGTCGATAGGGACAAAGCAATCCCGGATGTGCACTGGAATGTCCTCGGCTATCCCCTCTGGGTAGCAGACAGTGGAGTCGGCCATCTACAGTCTCATGGGAGTAGGGAACAAGGTAGTATAATTTAGGCGGTCAAATACTACCTTTGGCATGACGCTGACACTTGCCCTCAGATCACAGAGTGCGTGCTCAAAGTGCTGTGTCCCAATTGTGCATGTGATGGTGGGACACACTGGGTCCTTCTTCTTCTCCAGGATCTTGTTCAAGATGGCTGCACTGCACTCCTCAGTCAACTTTACGACCTCGGTACTTGGGAGTGGACATTTGTTGTTTTTTTTGAAAGAAAACTGTAGGGGAGTACCCCACAGCGCAAATTTTAAAGAAAAGGTGTCGCACCCAGGATTTGAACCCTGGGTGGGAGTCCCCCTAGCCAGTGGCCTTTACCACTCCAACTGTGAGCCCCTAGACGTGGACATTTGTTGTTGAGTATATCCTTCAAGTACTTGGCGTAGGTCGGCACCTACTGTTGACACCAAAATTTGACAATTTATGGCTAATGGAGTCTCTAAAAGGAAGCCAATTATTTGGTGAAAATCAAGTAAAAAATGGCAGGTTCAAGATAAAGATGGCCGATGAAATTCCATGAATTTGGTTCCCATTATATCTCATGCACGTGAAGGAGAAAAGAATTGAGTGCTTGTGACGATGGAGGCAAATGGGCCAAATGGAAATTAGAGATTCACGGATGTGAACAAGGAACAGATATTTATAAAGAAAATATTATAGGATTATCATCTGGCCGAGATACTAGAGTCCAAAGGCAACACGACTCAATTACATGCATATTTGCATGCATTGATTTGACTAGGAGTACTTGCCTAATTGAGGAGGCGTGTGACGAGAAATCATGGTGCAAGTATGTCTCCAAGTGCATCACGATTGTTGGCTGGGATATATGCGTGAAGATAAAAGAAAATATGATGGAAGAAAGGCGCAAGGAGGAGATCAGCTTGTGTACGTATGCTGCACATATGTATACATTCCGTCAGCCAGCATACGCTACGGGTTAGAAAGATTCTGATCAAGACACCACGCGTAGCAGGCAAGGAAGCTAACGTCGGCAGGATATTTTCATGGATCGTGGCTCTGTTAGAGAGGAAATGAGAGTTCCATGTATCTTAATATTATCTTTTGTTTAGATATTTGTTTTAGGCAAGTTTTGTACGTCGACCAGCTAGGTACCAGGGTATAAATATACACCCCCTGGCTATTGTAAAAGTTTTATCTCTTGATCAATACAACTCGGCGCATCGCCACCCTTTTTACCTTTACTTTTTCACCGGCGAAACTTGGCACCGGACGTTGAGCTGCATCGCTTTGATCTTCGGCGAAGGGGTAAGTCCAAAGTTTCAATGGTTTATCGGATATCGTGGATCTTCTGACTTCCGGGCGTATCGCTGTCGTCTCGATCTACGGTATCCTGCCCTGTGTAAGATCTATCGGCTTCTGAAATTTAGATTAACCTCTTGCTGTCAGTGTTTCTAGATTGCAACTTCCGGGCGCATCGCTGTCGTTTCATCTAGAAATACTGGTGGTAATGTTAGTTTAATCTTAATAGCCGGTAGTTTCTTATTCTTGGCTTTTAATGAGCTTTTGCCGAATTAATATTTAGTTGTGGTCTGGTTCGCTATGTTTATAGTCTTTAATCTGTCGCCCTGCTGCTAACGCTGTCTCGAAATCGATCCGATTAGTGGTGACGATAGATTAACTTCTATCAACTAGCTGGCCTTTTCATGATTTTGATATTGATTCGGCGCTTGCTCCAAATGCTGCATCGGCTAATTGCACATTAAGATGTTACAATTATTTAAAGCTGATGCTCGCCCATGCCTTCATATATTATTTTTCTTTAGCCGATATGCTTCAATTGATGGATGTTATTTGCATTGGCTATGGGCTATTGGTTATTATTATTCTAGATATACTCACGGCTGATAGGCGCTTCAATGCTTAATTCTTGTATCGGCCATTGGTCGTCGGCTCTATGTTGCTATTATTCAATTCTATCATGTAGCCGATTGATCTGAGTATATTTCATTTGTTCAAGTGTTGTATCGGCCTAGTATTATGATTCTATTAACTGGCCGATACGACGTCATTATATACCTTGTCAGTTGAATGGTCAAACTAACTGGCACGCCCCGAACCTAAAGAAAATACGGGACCTGCACTGAAGCTAAGCAGATCTTCCAGGCCACAGTGTTGGTACCAGGGAATCATCACCTGATTTTTTGGCGTCAACATATTTTGGCACGCTCGGTGGGACACGAAGATATACCATGCTTCCTGATGTGAGACATTCAGAAACAATGAGCCAAGGATTATTAGATAGCTGATACATCTATCGGCTCCGCTGTGTGACCCGATCTATTCTTTGAATGGCAACTGGAAATCAATTTTCCAATGACGAGTATAGCAGATCTAATCATAATTAAAGTATGTAATCATTATCGGCTGAAAGTTTCAGAAGATGTCGCTGTTAGATTTATTTGAGCAGATTGAGTAAAATTATTGACATCGAAAGCCGATGAGATTAGCTTTGGCCCTGCATGTTGATGTCCAACTTATCTAATTGCAAAGATGGCTAGAGTATTACCAGCTTGATTATTGTTACTGATGTGGAAGTATCAGCTGGTCCAGCCTACCAGATTATATATATTTAACCAGCAACCTAAGGATAATCACACGATGTATGAATTTCCTGGATGGTTTCATCGGCTAGCTGCTTGGTCTTCTATTACCGATGATAAGGACATTAATTATTCTTGGACTTGGCCGTTGATTTTTGGGAGCTCTTAAAATTGCAGCCGATCATTTTACATGTTGGGATGTTTGATTGGCATGTACTGTTGAGAGCAGAGTACTTGATGCTGATCGGAACTGGTTTGCTTCAGATAATTCGGCTTCAAATTAAAAAATAATAATAAAAGAAAACCGCAAGGTTTACCGGAGCCGATGATTATGCCAAAAATGCCATCTCCGAAATCTACAACCTTGAGGATCATATTTTCCCTGACAAAAGTTATGCCGCTTGCAAACAAGGATGACATCAAATTCAAAGTTATTACTCTATCGGATATGCAATGTATCAGAGTCATTGCGAGCATACTCCGACAACGAGCAATGATGGAGTGTGTGCCTTGGCAAAGGACGGTTCCGATGTGGGCGATCACCATAATCGGCAGACAAGAGATAGGCAGTAGAACACGTCGGCAGGGATCGGAGTCAAAGCAATAGCGCTGTGGACAGCAGCACGCCGTCGTCGGCAACTGCGAGATGTGCAGGTCAGCCGATGTTTCACTGCTTCCGATAGTTGGATCGTCAAAATGCTGGGAGCTGCAGGAAATCCTATGCCATATATGTTGCATATCGGAAGCATGGCAAAAAGGAAAAGGCCAGGAAGAAAGGGTCATCGACCTGAAACTGGTATATATTAATACAATATTTGACAATGATCCGATAATTGTACAAAGAATATAAATATTAATTTGGAGAAATATCAGCCTGGAGAATGTCGGCAATAGAAGATTTTGCTAGTATATTGCCGATTGGGGATTCCATTTGAAGCTTGATCAATCGGATATTGATTTACATTATCGGCCGTGAGGGGGATCGACGAGGACTTGATCATCGATGATGTCTTGGATATCCTTTGGCCGCATGTTCTTTAATTGCCAGCCTTGGGGAAACCGATTGGAGTGGCAGGTTTTGTGCAAGAGCAGTCTATGATTATTACCTGTCAGAATGGTTGTTGGAGGAGGAGGAGTCCGATCGACACGTCCTTTGGCAATCGCAATGAGAGATTGCTATAATTTAATGACGACTAAAAATCAAGTTTCCATCCACGTCATTTCGGTGGCTTCGACAGGTATTTGGAGATTTTCAGAAGTTATGACTGGAATCATTCAACATGAGTCAGCATGGACTAATCCAGAAAGTCGAAGTCAAACAATCGGCTATTGAACAGGGCAGGATCAAGTTTAATGATGCTGTAAAAGCTAATTAAGATTGGTTAAAAGTTGATGACAATTGCTTCTTCAGGGTTCAGAACAATCCTTTATTTTGTGATTTGTCGATGTGCAAGTCTTGAGTCGTCGCCCTTCGCGTTGGTGCTGTCTCGGTTAAGTTTGATCCATTCAATTGTGATGATGATTTAAGTCCTACTGATTTGACAGCTTATGATACGAAGGTATGACATAGTTATCGGCTTGTCACATGCAGATTACTGATGGCCGATAGTAAGAAAAAGCAATGGTCAAAGTTGGTTGCCTCAAGATAATCATTTTCAATTTTATAAACTTGGGGGCTCAAAAGCAATCGGACCAATGGAATATTATATATAAATTGGTCAACTTGATTCTATAGCTCTCAGCCTTTAGACGATCGGCTTATATTTGGGTCACTTTTTATTTGCCGTTTGGCTATGCCTTTCTGAGTCTCTTGGATTTGGAAAGAATATGATTCAATAAAAGCAGCAGGAGACAGGGTACATGCTAGCTCCGGAATAACATGCTAGCTTCGGAATAAGCTGATTCTTTATAACTTAGATTGGTTAAGGAGAATGATGATGACCTTCTGCAAACTAGGCATTGGTCGGTAGTTGGTGTTTGATGCTTGTCAGGTCTGTTGATTCCAATCGGACCAGACTAGTTTCCTCGTTATCGGCCAAATGGGACATGACTGCGTATCGACCCTCTTATCGGCTGACAGAGGATACAATTAATTTAGTTTTTCTCAAGTATCACCAGAGCAGATATCTATCGTTTTACCTACATGGGTCAGAGCATGAAGTGTAATCATGTAGCCTACATGGGACCGACAAAGTTCAAGAGAATTGTCACTCTTGCTAATGTCAGGCATTCTGGAACGATGTGCCAATAATTATTACGAGATAGTCGATATATCTATCGGCTTCACAAGGGGACCAATCGAAAGCCGATACAGGTGAATCGGCTCACCAGAAGAAACTACAATGGGACCTGATCTATTTGAAGGAACAGGAGTGAGGTCAGTACCAACATCAATGTTGCTTAATGCCGATTTCTACATCCGGCAGAGGAAAATACTCCTGCTCTCTCTTTTGGATTTTCTCATTGGTTATTTCCTAGTATGATGGAGTTGCCAATGGAGGTACTGCTATACATCCCAGTAATCTTACGTGGCCGATGATTCAAGCCGATGAGAAAAAGATCCGTGTCCAAGGGAGATTGTGTCTGGAACATTGAAGTCAATGATAATTGAAGTCGGTAATTAAAATCTTAGTTTATGGAAGGGCTGCAGTAAATCTTATGTCATATATTGCATACCGGAAGTTCGCGGCAACCAAAGGTTTTGTCAGGACCGATGTAATGGCAAAGGGATTTTGGGGTAATTAATGCATTTCAAGCCGCGGACTACAGCTGGTTGCCGATGCTATTTTGAGTCTACTCTTCGTACATCTTTGAACAATGCCCTCCTGGATCCTTTTCATCAGCTGCACCTCCAATTATGTCTTCACTCGTTCGCCGCTCTACCTAGCTGGCGCGGTACGATCGACGTCGGCGCCGGACTATCTGTGTTGCTCATGTTCACGATCGCCGAGACACTGGAGGAACACATGGCCGACTTCATGGATGCGGCTGACATCCCCAAAGATACTGACGAGAGAAGATGGAAGACGCGTGGCCGAGTTGATATCAGCTGGAGTTGATTTTCTCTCCAGTAGAAATCACTTATGTCAAAAGAAAAAAAAGAGCTTGACAGATTACCAGCTTAAATTGGAATATATTAGTACAATGACTACATGATGAATATAAGGGTTACTCTGGATATCAGCTTCAGAGTTGAGGAAAATAATCAAGTGGCCGTTATCATCGGCTAAATAAATCGGACCATGCATGCATAGTTGTACTATCGGCTAATGTGCCCTTCGGTTGATTAATTGGAGTTGAGCCGATAGGACACAATGTGTGCTGGCCGAGCCGATAATGTACAAATAATGCATCAACATTGATACGGACACAGTACTGAGCATGGCTACGAAGATGGTGATGGAATTGGGCATCACGAATCACGAGGTGACTCACATCGCCAAGATAATCGATGGCGAGATCAGCACGCTGCTGCCCCGTCGGAGGATGGATCCCTCATGGAGGACAACGACGGCGACAGCGCCGCCGACGATATCACGGATACACCGATGCTGAGGACTAAGTCATGTAAGAACTAAAGGACCGATGCCATGTTCCCGACGGATCGTCACTCGATGACTACATATCGGCGACGGCGCACCATGGTTGCCGGTACCAAGAGCTGCGCGGTCGGTTCGAGGAGATCTCGTTCCAGGCCGACGAGCACCCAACACAGTTCCAGGGCTCAGTGTATGACAGTTATGATAATATAAAAATGTATCGGTTCCAAGCTTAATATGTCCAAACCACGGAAGGCCAGATAGCCGATGGATGAAGTATCGGGTGATGGATCAATGGAGCTGTTTTATTGTCAAGCAAGTGGCCGACGGATGAAATATTGACTGATGAACCAATAGTATTATTTTTATTGTCAATAGCCAATGAACTGATGGAGTATTGGCCGATGTCAATGGAACCACCTGCAGAACAGAACAAGCCGATGCCTTGAGTAAGAATCGGACATGACAAGCTTAGGAGGAGTTTATGCAGTGCCAGCCGATGGACATGATATGGTGACAAAGGACCGAGGTGTCAAGCCAATGGAACCTTTTATATAATGATCAGAATTCATCGGATGAATGAAGAATGTGTTGGCACTCAGAATAAATAATTCAAAGCATGAAGCATTCATACTTCGAACTCCGGGGGCCTGTGTTGACACCAAAATTTGACAATTTATGGCTAATGGAGTCTCTAAAAGGAAGCCAATTATTTGGTGAAAATCAAGTAAAAAAATGGCAGGTTCAAGATAAAGATGGCCGATGAAATTCCATGAATTTGGTTCCCATTATATCTCATGCACGTGAAGGAGAAAAGAATTGAGTGCTTGTGACGATGGAGGCAAATGGGCCAAATGGAAATTAGAGATTCACGGATGTGAACAAGGAACAGATATTTATAAAGAAAATATTATAGGATTATCATCTGGCCGAGATACTAGAGTCTAAAGGCAACACGACTCAATTACATGCATATTTGCATGCATTGATTTGACTAGGAGTACTTGCTTAATTGAGGAGGCGTGTGATGAGAAATCATGGTGCAAGTATGTCTCCAAGTGCATCACGATTGTTGGCTGGGATATATGCGTGAAGATAAAAGAAAATATGATGGAAGAAAGGCGCAAGGAGGAGATCAGCTTGTGTACGTATGCTGCACATATGTATACATTCCGTCAGCCAGCATACGCTACGGGTTAGAAAGATTCTGATCAAGACACCACGCGTAGCAGGCAAGGAAGCTAACGTCAGCAGGATATTTTCATGGATCGTGGCTCTGTTAGAGAGGAAATGAGAGTCCATGTATCTTAATATTATCTTTTGTTTAGATATTTGTTTTAGGCAAGTTTTGTACGTCGACCAGCTAGGTACCAGGGTATAAATATACACCCCTGGCTATTGTAAAAGTTTTATCTCTCGATCAATACAACTCGGCACATCGCCACCCTTTTTACCTTTACTTTTTCACCGGCGAAACTTGGCACCGGACGTTGAGCTGCATCGCTTTGATCTTCGGCGAAGGGGTAAGTCCAAAGTTTCAATGGTTTATCGGATATCGTGGATCTTCTGACTTCCGGGCGTATCGCTGTCGTCTCGATCTACGGTATCCTGCCCTGTGTAAGATCCATCGGCTTCTGAAATTTAGATTAACCTCTTGCTGTCAGTGTTTCTAGATTGCAACTTCCGGGCGCATCGCTGTCGTTTCATCTAGGAATACTGGTTGTAACGTTAGTTTAATCTTAATAGCCGGTAGTTTCTTAGTCTTGGCTTTTAATGAGCTTTTGTTGAATTAATATTTAGTTGTTGTCTGGTTCGCTATGTTTATAGTCTTTAATCTGTCGCCCTGCTGCTAACGCTGTCTCAAAATCGATCCGATTAGTGGTGACGATTGATTAGCTTCTATCAACTAGCTGGCCTTTTCATGATTTTGATATTGATTCGGAGCTCGCTCCAAATGCTGCATCGGCTAATTGCACATTAAGATGTTACAATTATTTAAAGCTGATGCCGCCCATGCCTTCATATATTATTTTTCTTTAGCCGATATGCTTCAATTGATGGATGTTATGATATAGTCAAATTATTTTGCATTGGCTATCGGCTATTGGTTATTATTATTCTGGATATACTCACGGCTGATAGGCGCTTCAATGCTTAATTCTTGTATCGGCCATTGGTCGTCGGCTCCATGTTGCTATTTGTCGGGGTTCTTTACCGCCGGCAAATAATAGGATCGTGGAGCGCGCGTCGGGCCTCGGGTGGTAGTGCAAAAGGACACGGGGGTTTATACTGGTTCGGGCCACCCACGGGGTGTAATACCCTACGTCCAGTTCGTGCTGCTCGTGTTATTTGCACTGGTTTGTAGTAGGGGGTACAAACGGGCGAGAGAGGGAGAGTTTCCCAAGTCTCTGGTGCGTGAGTCGAGCTCAGTCCGGCGACTGGCTGGAGGAAGAAGAAGCTCGAGGGAGAGTACTCCTCGGGAGAGAAAAGAGGCTCCCTGCCTCCCGTAGGAGGCCCAGGAGAGAGGAGGAGAAGAGTCCATCTGCCTCACGCAGGAGGCCTGGCCTTCCCTTTTATAGCTCAAGGGAAGGCCGGAGAAGAAGTACAGTCAAAGGGTAAAACGGGAAAAAAGGAGGAGTGCCTGCCCATGCTGTGGGGCCCGTCGTCCTTCCGAGCACTGTAGCCATGTCCTGCTGGTGTCAGTTGCGTCAGGGAGTGGTTGGCACAGTGTAGCGGCTTGACTCCGGGTGCTTCAGTCTTCTCGGTGGTTGCTTGGTTGCGAAGGGTCGAACCAGTCGGAGACGGAAACCTGTCGGGCGAATCGGAGGCTCGTCGGGCGAATCGGAGAGTACTCGGGCGCTGCGGAAAACTGGTCGGGCGAGCAGCTTGCCGGGCGAAGGAGCAACTCCTCGGGCGAGACGGAGAGTACTCGGGCGAAGCGGACGCTTATCCAGACGAGACGGAAACCACTCGGGCGCAACATGCCTTGTCTTTTACCAACCACTCGGGCGCCGGAACGGAATCCACTCGGGCGAACCACGAGCGCAGGAAAAATCCCGGCCCTAGCCCCACCACACGCGACGGACGTGAGGCCAGGCAGTGGGATCCTCGCTGGTGGTGCATGCATGCATGTACCGCATGCATGTTCTGCTTGTGTCGCATTAACTCAAGAGGGAGAGAGAAAATAGAGTGACGCCATGCTGCTGCGTGAGATTAATTTCAAGAGGATTTCTGTTACATGCACCCAAAGAAAGCTACCAGGAGGTGTACATCAAGCTGCAGGTTATTTTTAATCGCTGTCATTGGATACCCCTAATATTGGTATCCGACAGTAGCCCCCGAGCCTGGGAGCGAGTCGCAGACTCGGTCGCGGGCTGAATTTATCGTGATGTCGAGAAAGCGGTGGAGTTTCGGGTGGGGGCGCGCGAGCGCACCCGCCGGGTGTAGCCCCCGAGCCTGTGGGCGAGTGGTACACTCGCTCGCAGGTTTATGGCGTTTGTATAGTGATTTGTTGCGAATTACGCGACCGCGCTGCTGGTCTCTGTTAGCGATTTCGACCCCGTGTGCGTCCCGAGACCGGGGTCCGGACGGGGATTCGTTTCGTTTTTTTGCGTTTTTCCCCTCATGCTTCCCGTGCGATAGGAAGGAGGGTAAGAGACGTATCGCGCTTTGCCACGCAGGCCGAAGCACGACTCTCGTTGAGCTACAAACGGGTAGGTTCGAGTGAAGCCACGGCATCCCGCTCGACGGGTTCCGATCGGACCAGCTGGTGGCCAGCTTCAGATTCTTGGTGGCGAGATCATCTAGTTACCGAGTCCGTTCGACCGGACTTGGCGGCTCTTTGCCTTTCCGTTCGGGGGAAAAACCATGACCATTCTTGCCATCAAGACTCGAACGCAGTTCGGGATGCCCATGACGCTCGTGCGCCCGGGTACTGGCCGCTGGGACCCATCCGTCACTGCCCCTCGCTCGACAAGGTGACCGGGGGCGGCTGTGGAACCCTTCGACGGGCCAGCCTTCGAACCCCCGTTGGAATCACCTGTCAGGTCGACTGTCGAAGTCGTCCGTCCCGATGCCCAGCCCCCGAGCGCAGGGCTGCGAGGGGTCGTTAGGGCCGGCGGGAGCCGCTTAGTTTAGAGAGTTCGAAAAGCGCGTTTCGGAAATCGATCGCATGCGTATGCTTGACCCTGCGTGCCGAGGTCGGGCGAGACAAAAGGTGTCGTTACCTGCATGTAGGGGTTGCGGCAAACTTACCGGGACTTGCCATGCCGAGCTGCAAAAAACAGCGTAATGCAAAAGCGTTGCGTAAAGCGAGGAGTCGGGATTTATTCGTTACTAATGAAAAGTTGCGTACGCCCTGCCTTTATTAGGCTACGTATTTCCTCGGGTAGTTAGCACATCACGTTTAAGCTCCTAGTCCCACTGACCACTGCTCGCAGAGAGAACGGCTTACCGCGGACTACACTGCTCAGCGGGGAGGCTTAGGTGTAGGCGGCACGCAGGACGAGGTTTCACGGATGAGGCCTACGCTACCCGAGTACTTTAGCGACACCCAAAAGAGGCATGCGGGACTGTAAAAGGAAATGTATGGAAATACGAAGGATCGTAGTAAAACTTAGCCGTTTTAGCGTCTCATCGTTGGCGCCGAGTCGAGCGAGCCGTCCGAGTCGGGGCAGCACACTCCACGGGTGGCGCGACTGAGTCGGTTAGAGTCGAGGCCGGGGCGGCCGAACCGTTCGGAGTCGAGGTCGGGGCGGCGCTCTCCTTTGGAGTCGCGGCCGAGTCGTTCGGAGTCGAGGTCGGGGCGGCGCTCTCCTTTGAGTCGCGGCCGGGTCGGTCGGAGTCGAGGTCGGGCGGCGCAGCTCCTTTCGGAGGCGCGGCCGAGTCGGTCGGAGTCGAGGTCGGGGCGGCGCTCTCCTTTGGAGTCGCGGCCGAGTCGGTCGGAGTCGAGGTCGGGGCGGCGCTCTCCTTTGGAGTCGCGGCCGAGTCGGTCGGAGTCGTGGAGTCGAGGTCGGGGCGGCGCTCTCCTTTGGAGGCGCGGCCGAGTCGGTCGGAGTCGAGGTCGGGGCGGCGCAGTCCTTCGGAGGCGCGGCCGAGTCGGTCGGAGTCGAGGTCGGGGCGCGCGCACTCCTTTGGAGGCGCGGCCGAGTCGTTCGGAGTCGAGGTCGGGGCGGCGCAGTCCTTCGGAGGCGCGGCCGAGTCGTTCGGAGTCGAGGTCGGGGCGGCGCAGTCCTTCGGAGGCGCGGCCGAGTCGGTCGGAGTCGAGGTCGGGCGGCGGTCGGTGGAGCGGGCGCTGGTCGGGACGGAGCTGGTCGGGGCTGCTGCAGCTCGGTCGGTGCGTCTGCTCGGGGCCGTCGTTGGCGAAGTTGGTCGGGGCTGCTGCAGCTTTCTCTGTCGTTGAAGTTGCCGAGCGAAGACCTTGTCGGGCAAGTCGGAAAACTTCTCAGGGGTGACCGAGTTGCTGCTGCCTGCTCCTGTGCTGTGCTGATTCGAGAGAGAAAACAGAGAGACACAACATATTTGAAAAAAGCGTGCATGCGTTGGTTAAAAAGGATATCCTTGCATGCGCATGCATACGCATGCATGCATCTGCATACAGAATAGTACTGGGTGTGCCTGGTAGGCAGAGCCCCCGAGCCTTGTTCGGTTCATCCAGAAGGCCAGGAGCATTGTTGCCGCCATCAGTGTTGTTGTGGTCATTGGGGTCGCCGCCGCCGTCGTCGCCGTGGTTGATGGCGCTACGGTCGTCGTTGCGGCCGTCGATGCCGCCGCCGCCGTCGTCGCCGCGGTCGACGGCGTCGTGGTCGTCGTCGTGGCCGTCGGTGCCGCCGCCGTCGTCGTCGCCGCGGTTGACGGCGTTGTGGTCGTCGTCGTGGCCGTCGGTGCCGCCGCCGTCGTCGTCGCCGCGGTTGACGGCGTTGTGGTCGTCGTCGTGGCCGTCGGTGCCGCCGCCGTCGTCGTCGCCGCGGTTGACGGCGTCGTGGTCGTCGTCGTGGTTGGCCACCCGAGACCTGCAAGTAAAAAGACGTGACGCGCAAAGGCCCCACGGTGGGCGCCAACTGTCGGGGTTCTTTACCGCCGGCAAATAATAGGATCGTGGAGCGCGCGTCGGGCCTCGGGTGGTAGTGCAAAAGGACACGGGGGTTTATACTGGTTCGGGCCACCCACGGGGTGTAATACCCTACGTCCAGTTCGTGCTGCTCGTGTTATTTGCACTGGTTTGTAGTAGGGGGTACAAACGGGCGAGAGAGGGAGAGTTTCCCAAGTCTCTGGTGCGTGAGTCGAGCTCAGTCCGGCGACTGGCTGGAGGAAGAAGAAGCTCGAGGGAGAGTACTCCTCGGGAGAGAAAAGAGGCTCCCTGCCTCCCGTAGGAGGCCCAGGAGAGAGGAGGAGAAGAGTCCATCTTGCCTCACGCAGGAGGCCTGGCCTTCCCTTTTATAGCTCAAGGGAAGGCCGGAGAAGAAGTACAGTCAAAGGGTAAAACGGGAAAAAAGGAGGGGTGCCTGCCCATGCCGTGGGGCCCGTCGTCCTTCCGAGCACTGTAGCCATGTCCTGCTGGTGTCAGTTGCGTCAGGGAGTGGTTGGCACAGTGTAGCGGCTTGACTCCGGGTGCTTCAGTCTTCTCGGTGGTTGCTTGGTTGCGAAGGGTCGAACCAGTCGGAGACGGAAACCTGTCGGGCGAATCGGAGGCTCGTCGGGCGAATCGGAGAGTACTCGGGCGCTGCGGAAAACTGGTCGGGCGAGCAGCTTGCCGGGCGAAGGAGCAACTCCTCGGGCGAGACGGAGAGTACTCGGGCGAAGCGGACGCTTATCCAGACGAGACGGAAACCACTCGGGCGCAACATGCCTTGTCTTTTACCAACCACTCGGGCGCCGGAACGGAATCCACTCGGGCGAACCACGAGCGCAGGAAAAATCCCGGCCCTAGCCCCACCACACGCGACGGACGTGAGGCCAGGCAGTGGGATCCTCGCTGGTGGTGCATGCATGCATGTACCGCATGCATGTTCTGCTTGTGTCGCATTAACTCAAGAGGGAGAGAGAAAATAGAGTGACGCCATGCTGCTGCGTGAGATTAATTTCAAGAGGATTTCTGTTACATGCACCCAAAGAAAGCTACCAGGAGGTGTACATCAAGCTGCAGGTTATTTTTAATCGCTGTCATTGGATACCCCTAATATTGGTATCCGACACTATTATTCAATTCTATCATGTAGCCGATTGATCTGATTATATTTCATTTGTTCAAGTGTTGTATCGGCCTAGTATTATGATTCTATTAACTGGCCGATACGACGTCATTATACACCTTGTCAGTTGAATGGTCAAACTGACTGGCACGCCCCGAACCTAAAGAAAATACGGGACCTGCACTGAAGCTAAGCAGATCTTGTAGGCCACAGTGTTGGTACCAGGGAATCATCACCTGATTTTTTGGCGTCAACACCTATATAGCATCCAGCAATGGCTCATGTATGTTTAGGTTTTGAATGACTTCTATGAACCTGGCGAATTGCTCGTCTGCTGATGGTTTCTTTTGACGTTGCGGGAATGGCAAGACGTTGGAGTCGTAGAACTCATGTGGCGCAGTTTGTCCAGCTGGTGCTAGCTCGGCTTCAGGCTCTTCTCCCACTTCGGGGATCTCCTTCCTTGGCGCTGCTGTCTTCCCTGCATGGTTAGGTGGGACTGGATCCCGAGTAGCCTTACCGCTCCTCGTGGACACAGCATTTACATTATCAAAGGAAGAATCCGGTTGCCCGAAAATTCGCCCCTTATCACCAGAAGGAATAGCGGCGGCTAGCTGAGCTAACTGAATTCTAGCATTTTGTTAAAGCTCAGCTGGCTCTGGAAGGTGGAGGACAAGCTTTCTATTTTAGAGTTTATGCCCTCCAGAGCCTTATCGTTAGCAGCAAGCCTTTTTGAAATAGATTCATTGATCTTGGCCTGACCAAGGACCAGATCTTTAAGGGAGGTTGGTTAGAGAAGGAGTTGTTATTGTTACCTCCCTGGTAGAATGGTCGTTGCTGATTCCAGTTCCCTTGAGGCCAGTACCCGTTGTTGCCGTTCACTAACTGTACCTCCTCTTGTGTCTCGGGGCAATTGTTCCCCGAATGGCTAGTTTCTCCACAGACTTCACACATCATGTGTAAATCCAGGCCCTTCATTGTCGGCGCCCCCATCCTTGGTGCTGTCATCAAGGCGCTTCATGATGAGGTTCATCTTGGCGGCCAGCATGTCCACCTCCTTTACGGTGTGCATACCACATTTGCGCCCCTGAAGACGGTCGTAATTCCAGGCTTTTTGACACCATCTTTTCGATGAGCAGCTTAGCGGCGGCCAGAGTCAAGGAGAGGAATGCCCCTCTAGCAACAATGTCCATATGTTCACGGGCTGTCTGAGACAGCCCATGATAGAAGTTCTGGCGCAGGAGCCACTCTTGCATATCGTGGTGTGGGCATGCTAGAATGAAGTCCTGTGAGCGATCCCACGCCTCCGAAACAGCCTCCCCGGACTCTTGCTAGAAGCTAGAGATTCTCCCCCGAAGGGCATTGGTTTTCCCAATGGGGAAGAATTTCGCCAAAAATGCATTGGAGCATTTTGTCCATGTGTTCATGTTGGTATTTCTTAGCGTCACCACTACAGGAGTGATGGCACTAGAGATGCCTTACTATAAATCTTAGTGTTACATAGGTTCTGCAAGCGCATAGAAGTACATTGTAGCATTTCACCTGGGAGTATTCCAGAGTATCGTAATTATTTTCCTCAGGGAAAGCGTATGGCAAAGTAATATGTTTTCCAATGCATCAACTATATCACGATTAATACACCAAGACTAGAACAGGGGATAGCATGATATGAAAAGTTGGTTATATTGACACACAGAAGATTCCATTGCTCATTATGCAAGTCTAGTTAACATGAAGGTCCTACGAGAGAACTAGAGATTCTATGTACTTCTCACTTACGGGTTACACTCCTACAAGTATATCCTATACAAGCTCAATAAGAGACACAAATTAGAGGGCAAATCGAGGAGTCGTGGGATCCCCTCATCTAAGGGTACTATCACGATGTTTATCACAAAGGCCTGCAAACGCCCAAACCCGAACGGCGAGGATTACAAAGGCCCAGCGGGGCTGTCACCACCCGGGGGCTACCTCTGAATACGTGGGGTAGGGTATCCCCAACGGCATTCCATAACCCAAACACCACGTTTGTAATATGAAATACATCTTTACCAATTGTACGGAAAGGTAAAGAACAATCATAAAGATTATATTCATTGGGCCATTGCCATAACATGTATCATCTACACTAAGGTGCAAGACATACAACTCATATGATGAACACACAAGACTACAAGTCAAGTAACATAAGTAAGATAGCATATCCATTAAGGCTCTAAGTCTTACAAATAAGCAAAGGATACAAGATAACTGAGCTCTAGGCTTACCAAGACTCCTTCGGAAACCCGTAGAAGCTCAACTCCTAGAACTACTTCTCTACTAACTAAGACTATGACTTGTAGCAATTGGAGCTCTTCCTTCTGGTGTGTTTTGTACAGGAGGCGTTGGTCATCTATTTATAGCACTGGAAGGCGGTTCAGGGCCAGTACAAGGTGGTTGAGGACAATTGGGCCCACCCCCGAGTCGGCCGACGTTCTGACGTCGCCCGATCGTCCGATGCACCAACTGAGCTCATCCACGGTGAAGATCTGGTCCTGAAGTCGGTTCAGAGGCGCTGGAGAAGGAACAGCCGCAACGGCCTCTAGACTGGGTCGGCCGACCTTGCCAGGTCGGCCGACCTGGTCTAGGCTCGAACTGCCTCGGTCTTCTTCTATGTAACTGGAATGTGGACCCTGATAGTCGTGGAGTCTGGGTATGATATTTGAGTAACTCTTGGTTCTCATGTGGGCCCATCAATCATGTGCTTCTCCTTATCCTCCTTATCATCCCTTGGATGTAACCATCATTGATTCAATGTTCTGGATGACATGGACTTGTGCTTCTTTTGGATGGCCAAACTTGGGCTAATTTGGGCACCAGGTCAGGTCGGCCGACCATGGCAGGTCGGGCGACCTGGGCTTAGCCCTGTTTTCCTTCATCTTTTGGCCCATATCTCCTGCAACCAAATAATCTCCATATACAAGTGGAACTACATTATTTGAAACCAAATCCTACTAATTATTGTTGGTTTGTTTTATTTTACCATGTTGGCATTACAGGATAATCATGGCTTAACAAGCGCCAACAGTTCACCGCATCACGGTTGGAGTAGAACCATTGTTTGGCTCTTCCCAACTGCGAGAACGGGAATAAGCGGAGCCTGATGGCCTCTTGTTGGACTCCCCTGATGGTGATGGTGCTGCACACCTCTAGGAAGTGCTGCAGGTGAGCACTGGCATCCTCATTAGCTTTCCCATAGAAGGGACTAGCCTGCACCATGTTGATTAACGGGGCCTTGAGCTCAAAAGCATTGTCCCCCATGGCCACTTCCAGACCCATAGAGATCTGGGCAGCAGACGGGGCGGAGTAGTCGTGGATTGTCCTGTCGGCCATGGTGTCTTCCGGTTGAGGTGCTAAGGGAACGGGTTGTTTTCCTTGGTTGGAGGATTCTTCGATGACTGGCTGGTTCTCCGATAAGAACACCTGAGGGATTACAACATGAGAACGTACCCTCCTTCCTATGGTATTCGGGTCCTCGATGTAGTTGGATGGTAATTGAAAACAGTCACGTACTACCCTGTTTCACGTCACAGAGAAACAGAGCAAAAGGGTAAACTTGCTAGATTACTGGCAATTAATCATGTTGCATTAAATACATGGATGATCAAGACTCTTTAACCATTGCTTTCCCCGGCAACGGCGCCAGAAATGCTTGTTAGTATTTCTTAGCGTCATCACTAGATTAGTGATGGCACTAGAGATGCCTTATTATAAATCTAAACGTTACAAGGATTCTGCAAGTGCACAGAAGTACATTGTAACATTTCACCCGGGAGTATTCTAGAGTATCGTTATTTGTTTATCCGCAGAGAAAGCGTTTAGTCAAAGAGAGATGTCATCCCTTGTATTTACTTACAACAACATTAATATACCATAATCTAAACAGGGGTAAATGATATAGAGGTGAACGGGTAATGTGACACACAGAAGTTCATTGCTCATCATTAAGGTAGCCTTAGTTAGTCATAGAACATTAGTAAAGATTACAAATGGTTCATTAGCATCATAGATATGGGACTTGGATATACTACAATACCCTATACAAGCTCATTCAATGATTATATGCAAGAGGACATATTGAGGTATCCAATGGTTCCCTCATCAAGGGACGACAGTAGGACGTATTATCATAAAGGCCTAATACCCACTCCCGAATGTGGAGGATTACAAAGGACAAACAGGGCTGTCACCACCTGCTGCCTACCTCTATTAATCCATGGGGCACCGGTACCCTCAACAGTATTCCATATTCCAAACACCATGCTTGCAATATGAGATACAACTCTATCTATCACGTTAATAAATAGAGCAACCAATAGGCACATTGAGCCAATGTCATAGCATATATTCACTTGGACAAGGTGCAAGACATAAGTAGTATATACTAAGTAGATAAAGTATAATTGAGGCATACAACATAAGTATGAAGATACTTCCATTAAGCTCAGAGTATTACAAGTAAGTAAAGAGATACAAGAACTGAACTCTAGAACTTACCAAGACTCTTCCGGAAGCCCTTCAGAAGATCTACTACTATGACTATCACTACTAAGTATAAGACTAAGCTTGTAGCAAAGGAGAGCTCCTCTTCTGGTGTGTGTTGAGTACGGCGCCCTTTGCAGATATTTATAGCACCACATAGGCGGTTGGAGCCAGCCAGAGGCAGTTGAGGCCGTTTGGAGGTGGGCCCAGGTCGGCCGAAGTGCCCAGGTCGGCCGACCCTTGGATCCACCGTCTTCAGCATTGCTCGACTCAGATGTCATCTCCAAGGCGGTTTATAGTTGCAGGTCAAAGGAGGGTCGAGTCGAGTCGGGCACACGGGGAGGTCGGCCGACCCTCCACAATCGCCTCTCGGGCCCACCCTCCTCTGGGAGTCTGTCTGGTGGGTCCTGAGGTCGGTTCCATGTGGGTACTGTTGGTTTGGGTGCACTTGGCTCTGGTTGTGGGCCCTTCAATCCATGGGATTGACACGTGGCTCATATTTCACTTTTGACTTGAACCAACCATGATTCAGCATCCATGATCATCTTCTATTGTGCTTCTTGACCTGTGTGGAGGATGGGCTCGATTGGGGTCCAGGCCAGGTCGCCCGACCTAGCCAGGACAGCGGACCTGGGCCTTTGCCCAATTTCGTCCATCTTTTGCATCGTAGTCCCTGTACTCAAATATATTCTAGATATGCATGGTACAACATTATTTGAATACAAATGTCTAAGTTATACTTTAATCTTTATTGGTTTTTTGAGCCTATTGACTGTCGAATTTTCGTTATAAGGACCGTCAACAGCTGTGCACGAGCAAAGACAGTGGATCCAAAGGGTCTGACCTGAGCCTACTTACAAAGCATCCAGGGTTAAACGCACCACCTTTACACTGCCTCTTCAAGCTATAAATACCTGAGCTCGGGTCATTGTTCATCATCATCGAGTTGGAGCAAGAATTCAAGGCGAAGCCCTCCTCATATCTTAGAGTAGAAGTAGGGATAGAGTGAGGAGAGTCTGGAGGAGTCCCGGCATGTCGGCTACCCTCCACCTGTACCTCGGCAGATACGAGCTCCTTAGTAAGTACCCGGGATATTCAGCTAAGTACTTAAGTTTGAGTTATAGAAAGCTGAGTTCCTTTACTTTGCTTGTGGCTTTATTGCTTTATCATTAAAGTATCTTAATCTTTCATCAAGGTTACGATAGCTGATATTAACTTAGCGTGGTGCTTAGGAGTATATCTGCCCTTGTTTGCCTCGTAACCCCACGAATTAGTAGAGGTAGGTGGCAGGTGGTGATATCCCTATCCGTCCTTAGTAATCCTCCACGTTCAGGTATGGCGTAGAGCTGTAGGCCGGCTCTTTCCTAGAGGTCTAGGATACCCCATGCCTAAAGCAAGCATAGGAGAGCTCCCTTAGCTATATTTTCAGCTTAGTGCTAAGTTATCCTCTCTACCCAGCCTTTTTTATAGAACTCGATTGATCTGGTCCACCTTAGTAATTAGACAGTACCCTCACGTTCCTCGTGGATGCGATTCTTAGTTTACTCTCGGGTGAAAGCTACTGCGATAGCCATGCGCTTGCGGACTTTCTGTTTGACACCGCTAGTGTCAACATTGGTCACAAATATGATGGAACATATAAACATTATATGATAAATGTGAGCTTCCCCGTAGTGAATAACAAACAACATCGCTACTACAGAATTATTTTTAGTGGCGGGTCATAAGGCATTGCCACAACCAGTTTTGGGAAGTGGTGTTGTTTAAGTGGCAATGAAAATCTGATTTTCACAGCAGGTTCATGTTACGAACCGCTTATGAAAGTGATTTTCATAGCCAGTATTAGGGAACCGACTGTGAAAATGAATTCAAAATCTGGGATAAAAAATGATAGCATTGTAGCTTAGAACCAGCTGTGAAAATGGATTTTCACTGGTAGTTTATGGCTAGAACCGGCTATGAAAATAGAGTTGATTCTCACAGCCAGGTCTAGCCACGAATCGGCTGTGAAAATGTATCAGTACCACATTTTGAAAACAGGCTTTTAAAATGGCCCCTGCAAATATAGTTTCTGTTGTAGTGCATGACCTCAAATTTTCACTCATATCTCTCATTATTTGTAGTGCATGATAGCATTATTTGTTGTAGTGCATGACCTCAAATTGTCACTCATATCTCATGACCTCAAATCTTATAGTATAATTTGCTTGTCAGTAATAAAGTGTAAGCTCAAAACTTACAACATTCATCTGTTAGCATTCAACCTTTACCATTTTTAGCATTTCTATCGATCCATTCAGCCACATTTATCCATTTGCTAATCCATAGCATTATAATCCATTCAATCCATGCATAGGGTATAAAGAACTCCTTGGAGGCAGCATCGGCTTAGGGAGGAGGCGTGGTGGCGTGTAGGAGATCACGCCGATCGAGGAGGAGGTGCACCAGTGGGGATGATACTAGCTCAGGGAGGAGGTGCCCCGATTAGAGTGGAGACACAATTTCAGGGATGACGCTAGCTCTTGGAGGTGGTGTAGAAGCATGGAAGAGGCGTGACAATCAGGGACAAGGTGTACCCATTGGGGAGGAGGCAGTCACCCTCTTATATAGGGTGTAAAAAAATTGTACACATTGTACCTCAAGCTTCAATCAATCTCCGTTGGAGCTCGAGAACGAGATTTGAGTCCAACACCAATGGTGTGGACCTAGCATTTTTCCATGGCCCGATCTAAATCCTGTTTGAGTGTTCAACCCATTGGAGCTCACCGTCTATTGGGGATGGCTGAAAGAAATTGATGCTCATGATAGCCCAAGAGGGGGAGGGGGTGAATTAGGCTTTCTAAAAACTTAACCTACCAAATTCCTTTAATTGCACAAGATAGAACTAAGACATACTACCTAGATGTGCAACTAAGGTTTCTTCTGTGTTTGCACCCACCCAAAAGAGTTTTGCAACCTAGAGCCAATACTATCAAGATACTAATCTATAAGAGGTAAAGACACACAAGTTGCAAGTATGAAATGTGAAAGCTTAAAGAAAGGTTAGAGGGATGCAAACTTGACATGAAGATTTATCCCGTGGTTCGGCTAATGCCTACTCTACGTTGGAGCTCCACAAAGGATGTGCTCTCGATCACCAAGTCTTGCTTCTCGGTCAAGGCCTTGAGCTCTCCACAAAGGCTCCTCAAGAAGGATGATGAGAAAATCACAAAGATATAGCTCTCATCAACCCACTCTTCCGGAGATCTTGACGCCACCTTTACTACGGAGCTTCTCCACGAAGGAGGGACTCTCCTCGTCCCCCGCACAACTCCATCGACGCCGCTCCACACCAACCCGGAAGGTGAAAGACTTGCGGCGAGTTAGCAAGACTCCAATGGGCCGTCACACCAAGAATACAAGGGTTTTTTCACTCCAGAAGCAAGTACAAGGCACAACACCTTGCAAACTCTCTCACTAGGCCTGTCCTAGCTCTCTCACTCATTATGGATGATCAATGTAGCACAAATGGTTGCTTGGATGTCTTGTTGTTATAGTTGAACTTCTTCTAGACTCCAGCACCTTAAAATGACCGAATGGGAGTGGTATATTAGCCCAAAGGATTGGACTTGCCGTTGTAAAAAAGCTGCATAGAAACTATGAAGGACGTATAATACGTCATGTGCATTTCAAACGATTGAATCCACTTTTCCAACGGCTAATACACATGCCGTATATTCTGCCACCTCACTCAGTATCAACGGCGTATAATGCGCCATATGCTTTTCCAATGGTCGAATCCAACTTTTGAACTGTTGCTTCACTGAAACTTGTATGTCATTGGTCGCCATACCATACGCTGTAGGGTTTTGTCCAACTTCACTTGACATCGACTTTGCACAACTTGTACGCTAATACTACGCCGATGGTCGGCATATAATACACAGTCTAGGGTATTGCTGACCCAAGTTGACCCAACCTCATATAATACACCCTTCATGCAAACAGTAATGGCAAAAATACGTCGTTAGCAATCTTCCTGGGTCTTCACACAACGTATGCTTCTCAATTATTACATCGACACTCGGCGTATTGTGTGCCATGTACAATCTCTGCAGGCTACTCCAATTCAATTAACTCAAGCCCTTTCTTTGATTTCTCTAGGCAATATCATGTCTTGGATGCTCTAAAATAAGACTATCTCTGGTTTTTGGCTATGCTGTGGAATCATCCTCGGGACCTAGAATCCTATGAATAACACTTGACAAACTTGTTAGTCCAATGACTATGTTGTCATTCAATCACCAAAATCACAATATAATGACACATGGGTCCATTATCCTTACAATCTCCACCTTTATGGTGATTGATGGCAACACAATCAAAGCAAGTATGAAATTTGCAAAAATTTACCAAGTTGAAGCACTTACACTTGCCTGGATGCTTACCACCTTTCTCATTGGATTAGGGAGCCAACTTCCTTACAATCTACCCATCTAATTTGAAGTAGTTCCATGGGTGTGGCCTCCCCCTAAGTCCAACATCTCCTTCATGGCTTCTTCCACTTCATGTGTTCTTCCCCTTTCTCATGAGGTCTTGCTCATTATTATTCTTGATCCAAACTTCTCCCCCTTTTGAATCAAATCACCTAAAAGGACCTCTCAAAAACATTAAAGCTCATAGAGAGAATTAGTAGCCTAGGGAGTTAGTCAAGTATCACTTGAAAGATAATGACAAATAGAGACCAAGAGTAATACTTAACTATATGGAAATGTATCAGCACATGGCCTATGAATTTAGATAGGAAGATTATAAGTTCGATAGCACATGGCTCAATACACATGTGATACGGATTGGGGTCCCGATCTTCACGACGTAGGATCACCACCTTGATAACTAGCTGAAGAACAGCCGGATAACTTGCTGCAAGCAGCGATAACTAGTGCAACCTGGCAAATAAAACTCGAAGCCAACCACCGTCTTTAACCGGCAACCTGAATCGAGGATTCGCCCAACCACACTCTCGAAGAACCAACCAACACAGCCTACAATCAATCAAGGAGATCCTTGAAGGGAGTAGGAGCACCAATTGGGAGCGGATGAAGCCGCCGCTTCTGTAAATCCCGCGAAGGAAATCACAAGAGCAAAGGGGTAGAGAAACACTCTCTGGGTGTTTGTTAGCGCACAGCTTAACAAAGGGGGTCTATTTCATTATCAATAATCTGAGTTTGCAAAACATCAAGGGGGTATTTATACAAGGAATAGACGTCCTAGAGAGGTGTAAACACGAAATAGAAATGAACAGATAGACAATGTGAAAGGGTGTCCTCGAAATAGGCTTCTGAGTAGTTCCCGCGTGGCTGTTTGACTTCTGCACAGTCTTCAGTGTTTTGCTAATAACTCCACCTTGGAAAGTCCAAATGACGAACGGCTGGTTGCGTTGGAAAGTTAACTTGATAAGCTTTCACATCATGTATAGCATGCACCATGAAACTTTGTAGATTGGTACAGTTTAATACGGCAACTTGAGCTTCATGCAGGTGTCCGACCAGCTGACCAGTCTTTACTTAAACAGGTCGGCCGTAATGATGGTAACTCTAAACAGGTTGGCACTAAATGCATTGGAAACTAGACTTGATAAGCTTTCCAACAAGTGCTCATGGGGCTTCATAGCTTTTGTGAATCAAAAGATATCACTGATTCTTCGTGACGGTTCTGCTGGACGGAACTGATTCGAGTCTTGTTCTTCTCTCTGATCCACCCTTGGATTGTACTTGTTCTTTTCCTTTATGAACCTGAGCAATAATAAAGTACACGAATTAGGTAGTATATAATTCTCATTAATATTAAAATTAATTTCACAAAGTAGCGCGTGCACCTCTTGTTGGAGCTTCTTTGCTCGATTACGTGTAATTGGTCCATCAAAAACTTAAGTTGGTGTTGATGTAGGTGACGCTTGGGTTGGTGCCGCTTGGTCTGAAGGTTCTGACAAGTTGCTTGGTGGCGGGGTCATATCATCCTCCCCCTCTTGAAAAGGAGTCGTCCTCGACTCTGAATGGTCTTCACTTGTGAATGGTGATAGATCAGCAACATTGAAAGTTGTACTCACACCATAGCTTGCTGGAAGATCGATCTTATAAGCATTGTCATTAATCTTCTCAAGCACACGAAATGGACCATCCCCTCGTGGCATCAACTTGGATTTGCGCTGATGAGGAAAGCGGTCTTTGCGCAAGTGTATCCATACCAAATCCCCTGGTTCAAATAGCATTTTCTTCCGATGTTGGTTCATACTTGCAGCCTTGCGTCCCGCCTTGAGTTCAATTGCTTCCTTGGTCTTCTCATGTATGCTCTTTATGTATGCAGCCCGCTTGGAGGCGTCCATGTTGGCTCTCTCCTGCAGTGGAAGGGGCAACAAGTCTATCGGAGCAATAGGTTTGAATCCATATACAATTTCAAAAGGACACAAGTTAGTGGTAGAGTGTACTGCCCTGTTATAAGCAAACTCCACATGTGGTAAGCAGTCCTCCCAAATCTTCAGGTTCTTCTTCACCATGGTTCGCAGCAGCATTGACAATGTGCGATTCACAACTTCGGTTTGTCCATCGGTTTGAGGGTGACAAGTTGTTGAGAACAACAGTTTGGTCCCAAGTTTGGCCCACAACGTCTTCCAAAAGTAGCTCACGAACTTGACATCACGATCAGACACAATGGTTCTGGGCATCCCGTGTAACTTCACAATTTCTCTAAAAAATAAATTAGCAATATGTGAAGCATCATCGGTCTTGTTGTAAGGGATAAAATGAGCCATCTTTGAAAATCTATCAACCACAACAAAAATTGAATATTTTCCTCGTTGTGTCCTAAGCAAACCTAACACAAAATCCATGCTTATATCTTCCCAAGGAATACTTGGAGTAGGTAAAGGAGTGTATAAACCATGAGGTTTCAGTTTTGACTTAGCTTTGTGACAAACGACACATCGTTCCACAAATCGGATGACATCTCTTCTCATCTTAGGCCAATAGAAATGATCACCTAGCAGCTCGTATGTTTTCTGCTGTCCAAAATGGCCTGTCAATCCTCCTCCATGTGATTCCTGTAACAGAAGCAATCTAACAGAAGAGTTTGGAACACAAAGCTTGTTAGCCCGAAACAAAAACCCATCATGTAGGTGATACTTTTCCCAACCTTTTCCATCTTTACAATTTTTGTATGGTTCTGAAAATTCAGGGTCATTGTCATACATACCTTTCAAACTTTCAAGGCCTAACACCTTTACTTCAAGTTGATTCAGCAACACATTCTTTCGAGACAACGCATCAGCGACCACATTGTCCTTACCTTTCTTGTATTTCACAATGTATGGAAATGTTTCAATGAACTCAGCCCATTTAGCATGACGACGGTTCAGCTTAGCTTGACCCTTCAAGTACTTTAAGGCTTCATGATCGGAATGAATAACAAATTCTTTTGGCCATAAGTAATGCTGCCACGTCTCAAGCACACGCACCAAAGCATACAGTTCTTTATCATACACTGAATAATTCAGTTGAGCACCTCCCAATTTTTCACTAAAATATGCTATAGGTTTTCCTTGCTGCATTAAAACTCCTCCTATCCCAATCCCACTAGCATCACATTCTATTTCAAAAGTTTTAGTGAAATCAGGAAGAACAAGTAACGGTGCTTCAGTTAAACGTTTCTTTAATTCTTGAAAAGCATTTTCCTGAGAATTTCCCCATTTAAATTCAACACCTTTCTTCGTCAATCCATTTAATGGAGCAGCGATGGTACTGAAATCTCTAACAAACCTCCTATAAAATCCAGCTAGGCCATGAAAACTTCGTACTTGACTTACATTCATTGGAGTTGGCCAATCCTTGATTGCTTTCATCTTGGTCTCATCCACTTCAATGCCTTTTCCTAAAACAACAAAGCCAAGAAACACAACATGGTCTGTGCAAAAACTGCACTTCTCAAGATTAGCAAATAATTTCTCCTTTCTAAGCTCATCCAAGACTTGGCGAATGTGATTCACATGTTCTTCAAGCGACTTGCTATAAATTAGGATGTCATCAAAATAAACAACAACAAATTTTCCAATGAAAGCTCTCAAGACATGGTTCATTAATCTCATGAAAGTACTAGGAGCATTAGTCAAACCAAAAGGCATAACTAGCCATTCATACAGTCCAAATTTTGTTTTAAATGCAGTTTTCCATTCATCTCCGGTTTTCATTCTTATTTGATGGTAACCACTTCTCAAATCAATTTTAGTAAATATTGTGGAACACTCAATTCATCAAGCATGTCATCTAAACGTGGAATAGGATGGCGATAGCGAACAGTGATGTTATTTATAGCTCTACAGTCAACACACATCCTCCAGGAACCATCCTTTTTAGGAACTAAGATCACAGGAACAGCACAAGGACTTAAGCTTTCACGAACAAAACCTTTATCAAGAAGTTCTTGCACTTGCCTTTGAATTTCTTTGGTTTCTTCTGGGTTGGTGCGGTATGGTGGTCGATTTGGGAGTGCAGCCCCTGGAATGAGATCAATCTGATGCTCAATCCCACGAATTGGAGGTAGTCCCGCTGGTGTTTCCTTTGGAAAAACATCCTCATAGTCCTGCAAAAGATGAGACACAACACTACGAAGAGTGGTGATGTCATTAGCTGAAATTAAAATGTCTTTGTACACAAGCACAAAGAGCACTTGGGCTGGGTTGTTCCTCACTTCTCTCAGCTCAGATTTTGTGGCTATCATAACTAGACGCTGTCCCTCTCCTTTCTTCTTCCTCAAATTTGGCTTGTGGCACTCACTCACCGAATTATGGATGTCACTCAATTTATTTTGCTCTTCTCCTCCTTTATTTGCTGGACTATTTTCAGGTCTCTTTTGCAAGTGCTCAGCCATGATTTGCTGAGGGGTCATCGGTTTGAGAACAAACTTTTTCCCTTTTAATTCTAGGGTGTATTGATTTGATCTCCCATAATGCTGAGTATTGCGGTCATATTGCCAAGGTCTTCCAAGCAGTAGGTGACACACAGACATAGGTGCCACATCACACTCCACATGGTCAACATATTCTCCAATCTTAAATGGAACCTTCACTTTATATGCGATCTTGATATCTCCCGAATCATTCAACCATTGGACATGGTATGGATGAGGATGTCGCTGCAGCTTCAAACCAAGCTTGTCAACCATCTCACGGCTAGCAAGATTATGGCTACTTCCACCATCAATGATCACTTTGACAACCTTATCTAGCACTTTAGCCCTGGTTTGAAATAAATTATGCCGCTGTCCAATTTCAGCATCTCGGACACTCAAAATTTGAGCCACTACAAGAGCAGCACCTTGCTCAAAATCACATCCAGTATGTTCCTCATCCTCCTGGGCCTCCTCAACATTTTCTTCATCAACTTCTTCTTCACTAGCTGAATCAAACTCTCCATTGTCATTCACAAGAATCATCCAATTGTTTGGACACTCCCTACTTATGTGCCCTCGGCCTCCACACTTGAAGCACTGAATCCCGCTGCTCTTGGCTGTAGAACCTACTGAAGTAGTAGTGGATGCTGCTGGTTTTGGGACAACAGCAGTCTTCCCACTAAAAACACTTTGAGCATTAGAACGTGAGCCTCCACTCGAGCTTTTTACCGTGGACGGTGCAGCAGCAAATTTGGAGATTGATTTGCTTCCTCCGGATGTAGCCCTCCTATCAAATGAGAAGGACTTGCTACTCTTAGCATCTTGTTGCAGTTGGCGTTCAGCTTTGGTTGCTTGATGCACCAAATCAATTAGATTTCGGTACGGCTGAAACTCAACAATACGCTGAATGTTGCGATGCAGCCCGGACATAAATCGTGCAATGGTTTGCTCTTCATCTTCATGCACATTGGCTCTAATCATAGTCTTCTCCATCTCTTTATAAAATTCTTCAATAGAGAAACTGCCTTGTTTCAGATTCTGTAGCTTATCAAAAAGATCACGGCGATAGTGCTTGGGCACAAATCGACGTCTCATTTCTCTCTTCATTTCTTGCCAACTTGCAATAGGACGTTCTCCATCTTCTTCAAGATCATGAAGGAGTTGTTCCCACCAAATCAGAGCATATCCTTCAAATTCTAGAGAGGCCATGGCTAACTTCTTCTGCTCTGAATAATTATGCATCCGAAAGATCTTTTCTACCTTCAACTCCCAAGTGAAATAATCTTCAGGATCTGATCCTCCATCAAATTTTGGCATAGTGAATTTCAGTTTGCCAAATCTCTCCTCGTGATTGCCTCTCCTATAACGTTGGCGGCCAAAACTTTGTTGAGAATGATTATCATCATCCTCTTCTTCAGATTCTTCATCATCATTTCTCCGACCTCGTCCACTTCCTCTGCTATGTGCATGCCTCCGGTTCCTCCGACCTCTTCTTCTTCCATCACTGTCTTCTCCATCTCCACCATGGCTGCTCGCTCCATCCTGTAAAGGACGACGCCCTCTGATTTCAGTCATAAGGGCCTGGAGGTCTCGTGTCAACCGGTCTTGCCTTTCTTCCATGTTTAGTCGAAGTTCATTGAATTGTGCCACAGTGACACAATCCTCTATCTCACCGTTGGAACCCATCTTCCTGTCAAGTTAGTGAGAACACCGCACAAATATATGTGGAATAGAAAAAAATATGTGGAAAACTCACAACCTCACCTCTCTTACCAACCAAAACTCTTATGAATTCCTGCGGATTACAGAGCACAAATGTGTGGTGGTAACAAGAGTGATGGTTAAGCGAATTCAAGACCAGAGATACCGATTACGATGGCTTGTATGTGGAGCTTGGTGGGGGAAAAATTAACAAGGAATGCAATCTGAGTTCTTGATGTTGTAAGGTTAAGTAACAATCCAAGCTAGAAATTCCCTGTCTAGTGCTGACCACAAGATATGGAATGATGTCAATCGATCAAACACACGCACAAAGAAAATTTTGGAATTGATGCAAACAAGGAGTATGGTTGAGATGCAAGTGTTGCAATCAAACCCGACCAAAACTTTGCACCAATCACAAATAGCAGACTGGTTGCACAACTTGATATGATAAATTTCAGACCTTGTGCACATACACCAAACTGATCTTCAACAATTCTTTCACAAACTTTTCCAATTCACTCTTTTTTTTTCAGCAATTTTTTTTGACACACTCTCTTTTTTTTATATATATCTAAACACAAGGATCAGCAATAACACTTACACAATTACTATTGAAACAAAACACAACCAGTAGCTATAGTTTGATAGGATCAAAGGTAACGCGAAGGACGATAATGGCTATAGATATTTTTTTTTCAGATATATAAAAGAGGCACAAAGGACACACAAAGGATATGTGATCAGCAACTAAAACAAAGACTCTAATGGACTGAAACCTAACTAAACTCACAGGAACAACAGATTGAAACAAAGGGCTGAGACAAAATATTTTTAAGGCTTTTTGGTGGATAGGACGAACACAAAATATATGTGGCTAGGGATAATGATACCTACCGTGACAACGAAAGCTTTGATACCAGATGATACGGATTGGGGTCCCGATCTTCATGACGTAGGATCACCACCTTGATAACTAGCTGAAGAACAGCCGGATAACTTGCTGCAAGCAGCGATAACTAGTGCAACCTGGCAAATAAAACTCGAAGCCAACCACCGTCTTTAACCGGCAACCTGAATCGAGGATTCGCCCAACCACACTCTCGAAGAACCAACCAACACAGCCTACAATCAATCAAGGAGATCCTTGAAGGGAGTAGGAGCACCAATTGGGAGCGGATGAAGCCGCCGCTTCTGTAAATCCCGCGAAGGAAATCACAAGAGCAAAGGGGTAGAGAAACACTCTCTGGGTGTTTGTTAGCGCACAGCTTAACAAAGGGGGTCTATTTCATTATCAATAATCTGAGTTTGCAAAACATCAAGGGGGTATTTATACAAGGAATAGACGTCCTAGAGAGGTGTAAACACGAAAAAGAAATGAACAGATAGACAATGTGAAAGGGTGTCCTCGAAATATGCTTCTGAGTAGTTCCCGCGTGGCTGTTTGACTTCTGCGCAGTCTTCAGTGTTTTGCTAATAACTCCACCTTGGAAAGTCCAAATGACGAACGGCTGGTTGCGTTGGAAAATTAACTTGATAAGCTTTCACATCATGTATAGCATGCACCACGAAACTTTGTAGATTGGTACAGTTTAATACGGCAACTTGAGCTTCATGCAGGTGTCCGACCAGCTGACCAGTCTTTACTTAAACAGGTCGGCCGTAATGATGGTAACTCTAAACAGGTTGGCACTAAATGCATTGGAAACTAGACTTGATAAGCTTTCCAACAAGTGCTCATGAGGCTTCATAGCTTTTATGAATCAAAAGATATCACTGATTCTTCGTGACGGTTCTGCTGGACGGAACTGATTCGAGTCTTGTTCTTCTCTCTGATCCACCCTTGGATTGTACTTGTTCTTTTCCTTTATGAACCCGAGCAATAATAAAGTATACGAATTAGGTAGTATATAATTCTCATTAATATTAAAATTAATTTCACAAAGTAGCGCGTGCACCTCTTGTTGGAGCTTCTTTGCTCGATTACGTGTAATTGGTCCATCAAAAACTTGAGTTGGTGTTGATGTAGGTGACGCTTGGGTTGGTGCCGCTTGGTCTGAAGGTTCTGACAAGTTGCTTGGTGGCGGGGTCATATCAACATGCAAGCACCAAAATTTTCTATAATCGTACACATAGAGTTGTAAGGCACATTGTGAGTGAAGCACATTCTCTAAGTATGATATTACACGGCACAAGGAGACAATAAAGTAAGCTTGATAAATAAGTTAGTCTCCAAAATCATAATCCATAGGCTAAGCTCCCCTAAATTTGTGCATTTAATGTTTGAATCACTAGCAAAGGTATGCACGTTGTTTTGAACAAGAATTGGGAAACTAAGCCTATAGCTTGTGCTCATGGTACTTAAATCGTACCTTGAAAGTAACCTAGTATAGAATACCTACACAACTTTAGCAAACCATGTAAGTTGTTTATGGTTTAGAGCGCATGGCACAAGTAAATTACCATAAGATAGCAACACTAGATATTGCAAGAGACACCACACTAAAGCAAAACATAAAAGAGGTAGCACATGCAAATCAGCAAAGTAAATGAGCAACGAATTTGAAATGCATTACTATTACCTCATTTTCCTTTGTGTGGGAGTGTTGACGCTCGTTAGCGACACCTTTTTAGTGCTAATTAAGTGGTGTTTTGGGACAAATTAATATACTAATCAGCCATTTGGCACTTGAAATAACCCCTTTTCGCATGTGCATGTATTTTTGAAGGATTTTGGTTTACGCAGGTATTTGAATTATAAATGAGCATTTTTGGACGAAGACCAAGGTCATGCGTAGCATGGAGGAATATGAAGGCCAAAAACCAAATACAACTTGGATTTCATTCACTCTCATCTATGGTGAACCAACCTCCAAGAATGTGGAAGGGCAAAGACTTGAAGATAAGGTCGGATGACTTCGGGATCAAGGCGAATCAGGCAGACATTTGAAAAGCTATCAAGACCCAATCTTATCCCGAAGCAACCGACGTCCAAATACCCACATGCATTGGCATGTGAACTCCTGTAGGATATAGAAGCTTGCACGCAAAAGATGGGACTAAGCGGCCACAGAAACAGCATAGGCCGGTCGGCCCAGGGGGGCCCGTGCCGGTCGACCCAGCGTGTTTTTGCGTCGCCTCGGCCTCCACTTCGAGCTAGGGTTTCCTTGAACTATTTATAGCCCCGATGCTCGGAGGCACGCACATTCATCCACCAGAACTCAGTGAAACCTAGGGCATACACCAAAAGGAGACGACGGCCGCCGCAAGTCCTCGAAGTTGTCTAGGGGGTGGCTTAGGCCAACCCTAGCCACCATGGCCTCCCTGTGTAGTTGTGCCATGGTGGAGTTCAAGAGCTAGTTGGAGTCATCAATAGTATGTACTCGGTGGTGATCATCCAAACACATCTATTATATGAGTAATGTTATTCATGTCATCCGATCTTTTAGCGACTCAATTCCTCCTTCTATGATCTTGTGCTTTTCTTGGGTTTGCTTTGCTTTCAATCTATTATCGACATAGATTGCTTAGGGTGATCTTGTAGCCATGGTGTCTAGAGGTTCATACCGGATCTACCAAGAGGTTCAACACGTTCTTCGCGAATGTGCTCTTAAGTTACCCACGCTGATAGGGAGCATCGTGACAGGGTGTGATCCCATGTAAGGTGGGGCTTTCATGGGTTTGACCGGAGGATAGTAGTTTAAAGACAGCTTCGGATGAGATGCATGATGTGCTTGCTCTTATTGGCTAGAACTACAACTAGAAGGCGATAGGCTTGTTTACCCCTTTGGTTGTACTCAATCTTTGCCTATGTTCATGGGTGCGATCAACCTACACACCACTTATATCTTATATTAGGTTTTATCCTTTATATGCAATCAACGCTTCATGCTAGGATAGATCCGTTAGATTAGATGGGAAACCCTAGGTAGTTCATTGTCGATCCATGGATTAATAAACCTTGGATGGAATACTCTAAGGGAAAAGCTATGATGATCCGTGCGCTTGCGGTTCACAATTGGAGCGTCTAAGGACCGTCAACAAGCTTTTCTGGCGCCGTTGCCGGGGATCGGCAACTCGAACCCTAGGGGGATCTATCTAATTTTTTGGACTAACCCTAATTTTGTTATTGCATATATCCTATGTTTCTTATTCATGTCCATGAATGCAGGTAAAACCCTAGACACAAAGTGATCGAGAAGTTCTCAACACCCAGACTTTGACAAAGTCCAAAACTCCCTCAAACAAGTTGACGGCTACGTAAAGATCTGCTCTTTAGTGGTAGGTGCTAACTTTTGTTAGTGACCCATCATCCGCTATCGGGCTCACACCCAAAATAAGTGAAGATGAACAAGGTATGTCACCGTGTCAATTAATTTTTAAGACTGATGCCTCTTGGAGATTTGTTTGTCCAAGCTATCGGAGATGAATCACGCCCCGACGAAGTCGCGAGATCCGATCATTAACATCTTTGGAAGGTTGCTGTTGAGACCAGTTTTTCACCCATGATCAGAGAGCTACTATAGAGGAAAATTATAAAATATGAAGCTCCATCAAATATTCTTTCTAACGCATGAAGAATCGTAAATTTTGGAGATCGGAGCAAGGAGTTATGGTAGAATCTTTCAACACTACGCATTCTGAAATCGCTAGGGACAGAACGTAGTGCCGGAGTAAAACAAGCATAATTCTTTCATCCGGAGTCCATTTGGAGTGAATGAGCACTCATTGGAAAGGGAATTTGATTCACATTGTAATGGAGAAGAAGATTGGTACATGTTCTATACTGAACGAAGAGGAATTCAACGAAAAAAGCAGCAGCAAACAACGGAGAAACTGATGATGATGTCAAGGGATGATTGGAGGTTCTTGAGCACAAAAGATGATGATTTGAAGTTGATCAAGACTGAAGGCAATAAGATTTGAAGCACCATGGCACTACAAATCTTCTCCAGTAGGATGCTCAAGAAGCTTCTAATTGAGTGATGCTACCAACGAAGGAAACCGCTCAGATCATCGACACAAAGCACAAGAGCCCCTTATGATTCTGGCACCTTGGGTAGAGCAAGAACTATGGAGAAGACACATTATTGGAGCCATGCTAGTCGCTAGTGAATCAATGGTGATAACCTTGAAGACTAGGGATGCACAACACGATGCTCCAAAGACCACAAGATCAAGATAATCAACATCTCAAGATCAATTCACAAGAACAAACTGTTCACATCACAATTCTGCACAACCTCTGAAGAAAACAATAAAATATTTTTGGACATTTAAAAGCCTCATGAAGTTCCAATTCCAACGAATCAAGAATCAAGTGAATCGGAGATTCCTACAAGCGGTTATGATCAAAATATCGAAGGTCGTGTATTCTGAAATTTTCTGGACAGCACGCAGCACTAAAGTAAAATGAGCATAACTCTCTTATTTGAACTCTGTTTAAGATGAATGACCACTTGTTGGAAAGGTAATTTCATAAAATTTTCAATAGATCTATATTTTGGTACACGTTCTATTCTGTACATATGGGAAAATCCATGAAGAAGAGACAAGAGCAATGTGATGAGAACAAGGTAGAGGAAATAACGATGACAACAATGAAGAGGAGCTTGGGCAATGCTTTCATCGAGCGTACATGATCAATTTCAGAAGCTTAGAACAAAATGAAGACCCCCAAGAACATTAGCATATGAAGACACAAGCCAGCAACATTCAATACATGAAGATGTTTAAAGCAAATCACGATGGATTACAAAAGGCAACATCAAGCTGCATGGATACTTTGGATTCTCGCACAAACGACCATGGCTTCGCATGAACAAAATCGAGGTGAGAAAGTCTAGCTCTATGACTTTAAATTAAATGAAGCGCTTTATGGGAGACAACTTGATATTTTTATTTATTATCTATATAAGATGACGGTCTATATTGTGCTCTTTAATCGGATCATCAAGTAACATTGTACTATTGCTCTAATAAATGCTACAACTTTATGTCGTATGATCTAAATGTATTGAGGGAGCACCTTGTTATTTGATTTTGAAAAACTTGTAGACCCTTTTGTGTACCTATTGCTATTAGTGTTTAGAGTCTTTTTCTTTGTGTCTTTTTAGAGAGAAATATGAAGTATGACACCACCCTTTGATTCTAAACTTGTGGCTAGTTGACTTAGGCTAACTTTTGTTTTGTTTTTAGACCACCACATCATGTCATATCATTTTGTTCATCCACCTCATGTTGCACTTCATGCCATGTTGTTCTCACCCTTGTATTGCATATTTGTTTTGATCTAACCTTTTGTTAAACCCACCTAAGCCTTCCTATCACCCCAGCCAAAAACCGGAGCCAACAAGGATATGATCGACTTGTATTGATTGGATTGCTACACCATTTGGATTAGCCAAGTCTATCTCTATTCCTTGTCCAAACTGAAAACTTTAACTAGCCTCCCTACGAGATCCTAAACCCTTAGGAAAACTTGTCATACCTATAGCCATCCTAAAACCTTAGGTTTTGTTTTTCACCCAATGAAACAACCTTTATTTTTCTTTTTGTATTCAACAACCTTAGGTGGATTTTCTAAGCTTGACTTCTCTCTTCAAAATTCTTGTTTTAAGCCAAAAATATAGGATACCCATGAACCTTCCCCTAAACCTCGTTAGCTAGGTTGTTCGGTTCTTTTCGATGAATGATTTTCTTGTCGACAATGCTTCACTTCTTATGAGGTGGTCGGCCAAGCTTTGTCGCTCTAAGCAATTACTTTTTGAATGAATTGATTGTGGAACAACATTGAAAGACCTTTCAAACCTTGCTAACTCTTTATATTTGTATTTTGCATCCATTCCATCATTCCTTCATGCATTTGTTAGCTTGGCTCTTTCACGAAACTTTATGATGAATGCTTTCATATCCATGCCAATGCTTCCTGGGGCATTTTCCTTTTACAGTTTTGTGTAAACATGGTGTTTAGACTTGATCGCGGACCATCATCATTTAGTTTTATAGGCCTTGTTAGCATTTACATTGCATGGATTGGTTTATAAGCTTTGCAATGCGCTTTATTTTTCTTGTGCTATAAAGAATTATTGACCTTGGGATAGACAAGCTGTTTTGACCTTGGTTAACAAATCTTTATGACTATGGAGAAATTCGGCAACCTATTTGTAAACAAGGTATTTAGAACTAGGTGTAAACATTATCTTTATTTATATGCTTTCCTCTCATTTGCATACTCACTTTGCACACACGCACACCCATTAGGATTTTATTTTTCTCTTTTACTAGGTTAATTATGCCACAAGTTAAGGTCTTAGGGATGTCATTGGTTGTTGGCATTTGCTTATACTCATGACCGTCACCTCGAGAGTAGTTTGTGCGTCTCAATTGTTTTGCAGGCATGACGAAGGAATCCTATGAATTCATGATCGAAGTTGCAACCAAGATCGTTAACATCTCTGAAAATTGAAAGGGATGCTACTATTTTCATCAAAAATCTACACACGCTTAGAGCTGTACAAGGAAGAAATAGAGAATATTCAAAGACTCCATCAAATTCTCAGTCCAACGCATCCGATATCAATGAATTTGAAGACCCGTACAAGGACATATGACAAAAACATTGGGTGTTGTGCGCTCTGAAATCAGCTCGGAACAAATTGCAGAGCTGGAACAAAATAGCCATAACTCCCTTGTTCGGAATCCGTTTTAGGCGTCTAATGACTCGTTGGAAAGAGAAATTTGTGCACTTTGCAATGGAGCAATGGTTCAGTACATGTTCTGTTCTGGAAGTCAAGGAAAATTCATGGAAGATGATGCAGCAATGAAGACAACATGCAAGGGAGGTGATAACGATACGAAGAATGATTGGGACCATGGCTTAGTGACAATGGGAAGTGGTTGAAGGAAAATTAAGACAACAAAGGTGAAGAAGCATAGAGATGATCTCCAAACACATGGCGGAAGGACTTCAATAATCACATGACGGTTCACCATCTTTTTCCACGCTTAGCATCATGCTAAGCATGGGGGAGGACTTGCTGGACGAAAAGGAAAAGGCCATATGGAGTACAATGATCATGTTCACCACAAGATGCTCGTTTCTCTTCTTCCATGCTAAGCACAATGCTTAATCTTGGGGGAAGCCGCGCTACACTTCATTGCAAGCATCGAAAAGGACGGTAACTCTTCCTCAACCTTCTCTTTGTTCATCTACTTCTAAATGCTTGTATATATGTATGCCATCGACCATAGGTTAGAAACCTTTGTATATCTCTCTTGTTAATAACATGGCTACTAGGAGGACAACCTAGTTTTCTTTTTGTTATCAATAAATGATCACCATCACTTTGTGCTCACCACGATGACATAATTTGAATGCTTTTGCTTATGGAAAAGTGATGAAAGTTGACGCTTTGTTCTACCTACACCATGTTGTATATGATTTGATCATTTGCTCTCTATTTGTTGAGACCATAATACCAGGGTGCCTGATCACGAGGATTGCTGACTACCGACTCCAAACGATGAAGACTCCGAACAAGACATGATGGCCGGATCGCAGAAGGAAAACCCGATGATAGTTAGAGTCCTACTAGGTTTAGGTCTGTTTTATCTTGTAAGGCACGTCTCCCTGGATATAAATAGCGGGGGTCCTGTGCATAGAGGGTATTCCCAATCTTAGTCAATCCACCTGAGGGTACTTGTTACACCATCGTAATCCGTACTCGTCGAGATAATACAAGCAGCAACTGGACGTAGGATTATTACTCGATCTCGAGGGCCCGAACCAGTATAAAATCCCGTGTCTTTCTGTTCATCCACCGTGATCAATCTTCGCACGAAGCGGGGTGCTTGCCGGACAAGTATCTGCCGAGTACAACCTCGACAGAGGCGCGCCAGGTAGGGGCCCTCGTGTGAAGAAAGATCATGCCGATCGTCAACAGAGTCTGGATCGCCGACGCGTCGAGTTCATCGATGCCCTACATGCCCAGTTCCGTCAAGTCGGAGCCCATCGGGAGTTCTGCTTCCGCTTCCAATCTCTATGCTCACAGCCATCTAGTGCCTCCACGGGAGATCCACTTCGGGGATCTTGTGTTCGAGCACCAAGGTGATTACGAGCTCAAGCTGACAGGGATCCATGATCCCGATCTCACATGCGCCGGTCGGGAAGTCTTCGCCACCTTCGCGGAGCCAACTCCCGAGGACATCGCCGATCGCACTGCACGGTTGGATCTCGACTACAGTGGATCTAGCGATAGGTCGGAACAGCCCGATGACCGCCACATTCATGTGCTAGCTGCAAACGGGAGCGAGGCTGCCGCTGAGTCCTCCAACTCGCGCAGATCCATACCTCCTCCACATTTCAGCAACGCGCCAACTCTTCAGATGGCTAAAACCCATACACAGCAGGTCGCGTCCTCACTGGCTCCCCGAAATCTTAACGACAATTTCTGGGCAGTCGAGCAGGACAACCTGCAGATCCGAACTATCTTGGAGACGATGGAGGCAATGGCCGAGGGAACCCCGATGGCCACCATCGCCAAGAAGGCTCAGGAAGCAGCAGACAAGGCCAAGGAGCGCCTCGAGGCCGCCGCTGCCGCACCACAAGCTCCATCAATTAGGCCTAGTGAACCACAACCGGTTCGCTCCCGATCTGTTAACGGACGACCCCGCTATCGCCCACGCGAAGGGCGCGAATGAGGCCACAGCTCGAACGCAACCATCGCACCCGCGACACTCGGAAAACTCTCAACTACAATCGAGATTACCGAGCACGAGAGGGCTATTACCGGTCCCATCCAGATTCACCGCCACGTGACTACCGACCAGGCACAGGAGGATATCTCACATACTCCCCGGGCCTGCGCATGGTCAGGTGGCCGAAAAAGTTTCGTCCTACCAACATTGAGAAGTATGACAGAACGACCAACCCCCGTGAGTGGATTCAAATTTATTCCACGATCATCGACGCCACTGGGGGTGACGACTACATCAAGGCCAACTACTTGCCGACTGTCCTGCAGGGATCAGCCCGAACGTGGCTCATGAACCTGCCCGAGGCCAACATCAAGTCATGGAGCCATCTCCGGGAGACGTTTGAAGCCAACTTCCAAGGCACCTACAAACGCCCCGGACACGAAGGAGATCTGCTCAATTGTGTGCAGAAACCTGGAGAGTCCCTCCGAGACTACATCCGTCGCTTCAGCGACACCCGTAACACCATCCCCGATATGGTGGATGATCGGGTGATTGTGGCCTTTAATTAGGGCTGCAAGGACGAGCGAACGGCGGAGGAGCTTGCCAAGAAGAACCAGAAGACGATGGCAGAGCTCTACAGGATCCTAGAAGAGACCGCCAAGATGGCGGATGCCCGAGCGCGGGTCCACGGAAAGCCCGAACAAAGCCAGCCAGCCGGGGAAGGCAAGAAGAAGAATAAGCATAAGAATAAGAAGCGCAAGACTGAGGGTGACGAAGTCATGGCCGTAGACAACAAACCCCCATACAGGCGTCAAGGAAAACCTACTGATCTCCCGATGTACTGCCCGGTTCACCGATCTACAAAGCATCACTTTGTCGATTGCATGGTGTACAAGAAGCAGAAGCAGGAGGAGAAGAACCTGCGGTAGGGGGCTCCACGCGACCAGGCCGCTCAAAATCCTCGAACGGCGAACTACATGGATTGTGACGATGAGCCAGACCTTCCCAAGGATCTAGAGATCGCCACAATTTTCGGTGACTATTCTACCCGAACCTCCAAGTCCCAGCTAATGTTGGTCGAGAGGCAGATAGCAAGCACCGAGCCCTGCAGGCATCCGTTAAGGTGGTCGGAAATCCCGATCACATTTGATCAGAGGGATCACCCTGAGATGCTGTACGACGGGCCGCTACTCCCACTGTGTATCAAACCCTGGATCGGGCCCCGCAAGATTGGGCGAACCTTGATCGACAGTGGAAGCGCCCTTAATCTATTGTTCATCAACGCCTTCAACGAGCTAGGAATCCCGAGGAGGTCCTTGTCCCCAGTGGAGAAGCCTTTCTACGGGGTCATACCAGGCATCCAAGCCTTTCCCTTAGGGAGGATTGATCTGCAGGTGACCCTCATGGAGGGCAAAAACATCCGAATAGAGTTCCTCACCTTTGAGGTGGCTGACATCACGTCGGCCTATAACTGCATCCTGGGACGGCCGTTCTTGAAGAAGTTCATGGCGGTCACCCACTTCGCCTACTCCATGATCAAGGTCCCGGGGCCATTGGGCCCGATTACCGTCTGCGGTGACTGCAAGGGCGTGGTCCAGTGCGACATGAAGACTCTGGACATGATCAAAGGAGACGAGCAGGAGCCAGTCAAGGCTGCTGAACCTGCCAAGAAAAAGACCAAGAGTCAGCCAAAAGCTGCCGCGAAGGCGGCGGTGGCTGAAAACTCCCGAGCAGCAGAGACCCGATCAAAGGCCAAGGGAAAAGAAGTTCCCGAACCGGTGCCTGCGGGAGAAAAGAAGGACGATGACGGCGCCGCCGAGAAGCAGACTGTGGTGGACCAGACCCGGCCAAGGGGACGCCGTCACAGCAAGCAGACGAGTCACCAGCTGCCGCCTCGCCAAGAGCGCCACCGGCAAAACGCTCCGAACCAGGCACCAAATCGGTGGCCCTTGCTGAGGCAGACCCGACCAAGACCACCCAGGTGGGCTCTGGTATGGGTGACAAATAGGAACTCGAGCTCATTACTTTCCTCTGGGCAAACGCGGATGTGTTCGCTTGGGAACCATCTGATATGCCCGGGATCCCCAGGGAGGTGATCGAGCACAAGCTTGGCATATGAACTGGCGTCCGACCAGTCAAGCAGAAGCAAAGGAGATATACCCCGGAGAAGCGAGACGCCATTAACGAAGAAATCAACCGACTACTCAAAGCCGGCTTCGTTCGAGAGGTCCCTTTCCCGGAGTGGCTGGCAAGCCCAGTCATGGTGAAGAAGCCCAACGGAACGTGGCGGATGTGCGTGGACTACACCGATCTGAATAAAGCCTGCCCGAAGGACGAGTATCTACTACCTAGGATAGATCAAATTGTAGATTCACCCTCTGGATGCGTGCTGCTTTGTTTTCTAGATGCCTATTCAGGATATCATCAAATCAGCATGTGCATTGACGATGAGGAGAAAACTGCATTTGTAACTCCCTTCGGTGTTTATTGCTATATAAAGATGCCTTTTGGTCTGAAAAATGCAGGTTGCACTTATCAAAAATGTGTTCACATTGTTCTTGAAGGCCAAATCGGCCGTAATGTGGAAGCATACATAGACGATATTGTCATGAAAAGTAAGTCAAAAGGCAATTTAATCGCTGATTTAACTGAAACATTCAACAACTTGCGTGCAAATAGGATGATGCTCAACCCCGCCAACTGCACCTTTGATGTATCATCGGGTAAGCTCCTCGGTTACCTTGTCTCCCAGCGAGGTATAGAGGAAAATCACACAAGATCAAGGCACTCGACGACATGAAGTCTCCACGCAGCCGCCACGAGGTCCAAGAGTTGGCAGGAATGATGGCGTCCCTGAGTCGATTCGTGTCCAAGTTAGGCGAACGAGGTATGCCATTCTATAAATTGCTACGTAAAACTGATCGTTTTGAGTGGTCGACAGAAGCAGAAGAGGCGTTCCAGGCGTTCAAACAATACCTATAGAAAATGCCCATACTGGTCCCACCGCGACCACAAGAGGAGATGATGTTGTACGTAGCAGCGACGCAAACTGCTGTCAGCATGGTTCTGGTGGTCGAGAGACCAACGGAAAAGTCAACAACACAACACCCCGTTTACTTCGTAAGCGAGGTGCTACATGATGCCAAAACAAGGTACCCTCAGATTCAGAAATTACTATATGCTGTGCTAATGACTTCCAGGAAGCTCAAGCATTATTTTCTGAGCCACAAGATCAAGGTCGTGTCAACCTACCCCCTAGGCAACATTTTACATAATCGGGATGCCGTGGGAAGGATTGCACAATGGTCTATGGAACTAGGGGCTTACGACGTTGAATTCATACCCAGAACTGCCATCAAGTCGCAGGCTCTGGCAGATTTCATAGCAGAGTGGACTAATCCCGAACCCGAAGAAGCTGCCCAAAATCCTGAACACTGGACTATGTTCTATGACGGAGCATTTTGCAGAGCAGGCGCGGGGGCTGGGGTGGTCCTGATCTCGCCACACAATGACGTCATCAGGTACGCATTACAAATCAATTTTGCTGATCCAACCCCGACAAACAATGTTGTCGAGTATGAGGGACTTTTGACAGGACGCCGCATAGCTGCATCTCTTGGCGTTAGGAGGCTGCTCGTGAAAGGGGATTCCGAGTTAGCTGCAAAACAAGTCATGAAAGAGTACAGCGCACGGAGCGAGGTCATGGCCAAATACTTGGAAGCATACAGGAGGATGGAAAGCAAATTCGATGGGCTTGAAGTACGACACATAAAAAGGGAATTCAACGGCGACGCAGACATGCTAGCAAAGGCAGCTGCCGAGCGCACATGGCTCCCAGGTAACGTGTTACTTGAAGTTCTTACTAAACCTTCTCTGTTGGTTTCACTACCGAACCAAAAAACTGCGCCTGCCAAGGGCACAGTTTCTACAACCAACAAATCCGTCAAGGAGTCTATGTTGGTCGGTACGGCCTGAGCTGCCGCTCTAGTTGGAAACGAGGAGAACTGGATGGATCCAATCTGGGCGTACCTCACAAACCAAGCTATTCCGGACGATGATGCTACATTGGAGAAAATCCATCGTAAAGCCAAGAACTATCAATTGGTTGACGGGCAGTTACACAAGCTAACCCGCAATGGGATGCTCCTCAAATGCATCACACGGACCGAGGGCATTAGTTTGCTCCACGACATTCACGGAGGAATCTGTCGATCACATGCTTCTCCCCGATACCTAGCAGGGAAAGCATTTCGACAGAGCTTCTACTGGCCTACAGCTCTTCAAGACGCAGTCAAGTTAGTTAAGAAGTGCGAGGCGTGCCAATTCTTCGCACAAAAACAAACTAAACCTACGCAAGCTCTAAACACTATTCCTTTGTCATGGCCCTTTGCCACATGGGGAATAGACATCCTTGGGCCCTTTCCAAGGGCTGTTAGGGGTTACAAATTTCTGTTCGTCGGCATCGACACATTCACAAAATGGGTTGAGGCCGAGCCAGTTCAGAAAATCACAAAAGAGGCAGCTGTCAAATTCCAACGGAGTATTGTCGTACAATTCGGCGTCCCGAACAGGATAATCTCTAATAATGAAACACGGTTTAAAAGCAAAACGTTTTCTGATTTTTGCTATGACCACGGGATCAAGCATGATCGGTCATCGGTAAATCATCCAAAAACAAACGGACAAGTAAAGCGTGCCAATGGCATCGTGCTCCAAGGCATCAAGAAGATAATCTTTAACAGATTACAAGCTTACAACAAGCGTTGGATTCATGAAGTCCCAACAGTACTTTGGTCAATGAGGACCACCATGAATCGAGCGACAGGCGAGACAACCTTCTTCTTGGTGGATGGAGCAGAGGCGATTCTACCATCCGACATCCGATTACAAGCCCCACGCATGGTACTATTTTCAGAAACTGAAGAGCCTGACAGACGCGCAGATGAGCTAATCCTCCTAGAGGAGGCTCGTGATGCAGCCGCTTTTAGAGTGGCACAGTATCAGCAAAAGCTGCGACAATACTACGATGCTAATGTTCGCAAGAGAAGCCTATGCATTGGTGACCTGGTGCTCAAGCTAGATCAATGCACCAAGGACAAGAACATGCTGTCCTCTCCATGGCAAGGGCCATACATCGTAGTAGACATTGCCCGACCAGGAGCTTACAGGATCGCGGAGATAGATGGAGATATGCTGCCAAACACGTGGAACATGGATCAACTGCGCAGATTCTATGCCTAAACAAAGGTAATCACGCAAGTTCAAGCCTGTCCATCATGTTTGACAGATAAAAGTCGTCGTCCGCGTCGCCTACAGCGCCCACAAAAAAAGATAAGTTCTGCACACTTTACTCACCCTCGCTTTTACGCTCGGGGGCTGGGTTCTGTTTTTCAATTCTGTTTCTACTCTTTATTACCATATTGCATATACTAACAAAGAGCCGGGGACTACCACGCTGAAAGTTTTTTCAGACCTATTCTATGCATCCCAAGCGCAACGCTCGGGGGCTCCTCATATGATCGGGATATTCTTGCGGATTAGTACTTTTAAGACTCTTTTTCAGCATGCCCGCATGACTGTAAAAGAGCCCGGGGGCTACTATGGTACCATTACTACGCAAGAATTGGGCTTTTTAAATCAAGAAGGCTAGGCTACGCTAATTTGACCAAACGCCATAACTACAAGGAATTACACAGTTCAGAAGGCCGCTCGCATCTCAGCAACTAAACAATTCTAAAATAGCTTATGGTAACGGGATTTTTGGCTATGACAAAGTTATCAGTTAAAAGTTCAACAAAAACACTGATCAGCTCCAAAACTTACGCAAACCATGCCAGCATATATTTCACAAAATAAAGCTGCACTCTAAACCTTCAAAGTTTTGCCCTATTACAGGATCCAAGCATAAAGTTCAAGGCGATTCCTCCGAGTCACTCAAATGGAGGTCAAGTTTCTTTACAAACGGTTCCACCAAGGGGGCAAGATTATCGAACAGTACCTCAGCATCTGTCGCCGAACACTTGAAACCTTTGGAGAGCAGCGAGACGTCAAGATCAGGAATGTGGCTCTTCAAGGCCCCGATGGTGTGAGTTGCGGCGACGCAAGCACCCTCCATCAGCCTGGATTCGAAGGACGCACTGCGCTTCTCTGAAGTTTCAAGTCGGGTAGCGAGATCAGCAACATCCTTGTCCCGGACAGTAAGCCTGCCTTCCAGATCCGAGTTCTTCTTCTCGAGCATCTCAATGCTCTTGGAGTTAGCTACAGGGTCAGAGGCAGTATATAAGCAAAAGTTTGCGGATAAGGACTTAAAAACTAAAAATGGTAGCATAATGCATGTACCTTCTTTCTCGGACTGGAGAATGGTAACTTGGGCCTCCAGTCTGATCATAGATGCTTCCGCAGCAGAGGCACGAGCGTCTAATGCACGCCATTGCTCCTCGGCTGCCGAGAGCGAAGTAATGATTGGGCCCAAGGGCGTCGGGGCAGGTCCTGCAGCCTCCACAAGCTTATTCGCATCATCGGGTCGAGCTGCCAAGTCAAGCTTGGGAGTTTTCTCTGATGGCTTGATGGGAGGAGAAGCAACAGGCTGGGGAGGCCTGATTTCCCGAATGAACAATCAGAAATAGTTAAACAAAATTCTCCCTGTAAGAAGTACTCAAGCATAACCAAGGAAGTCAGAGTTCTTACTTGGATGTCGGGGTTCTAACTTTGAATCGCTTGACACCAGATGCAGGCTTTGATGGCAGTGGGGTCGGACAAATTTCCTGACAAGAAATCTCCCGAACACATTTAGCTTTGGTTATGCGGTCAAAGGCTGCAAATAAACGCCCGAATACGATCATGCTTGGTACCTGGGCATCAGGACGAGGTGGGTCGCGACTGGGTAGCAGCTCACCGGGACCGGGCATACCAAGAGTTCCCGAACCTGGAGTCACCCTCTCTGTGCTCACGCTGCGAGAGCGCTTGCGGGTTCGGGGGACAGACGCCTTGGGGCTGCTCAGGATCTCTTTTTTCGCAGCAAGGCTCCGCTCACAGCGGGGGCATCAACAATAGGAGGGACCTATTCGGGAAAAAGAAGATATATTATATGAACAGTAAACAAAAAAATGAGTTTTCTGAGAGACAGTTTACCTCTGGAGGAGGGTTGTCAGCGCTGTAAGGTGCTGGGACGCCTTCCCAGTTTGGGAGATCGGCCCCGAACATCTTCTTCAGGCGAGCAGCCACCTCTGTTTCTGGGACAACTGCTAGTTAAGAGTCATGATCTCAAAATGACCGAACATACTCAGAAAAATTACCAAACAAAAAAAACTAAAGACCAACCTTCGGGCTTCATTCTGTTCGGATCATTGTTGCCCCTGAATGACCAAGCGTAGCGGTCATGAGTCATGAGTGGAATAAATCTCCACCTAATGAAGGTTTCTGCTACGTGGATTGCTGTCAGGCCGTCATTGTGGAGCTCCAAGATCCAATCAATATGCTTCTGCATCTCTAGAGTCACTCTTGGCAAAGCCTTGGTTTCTTCCTTGAGATAGGGCATCAAATGCTTTCCTTTTGCCACTGAGGCTTGGGGAAGGGTGATGTAAAACCAATGACGTTCATATCCCTTCCAGCAATCTTTTACTGAAAAAGGGATATAGATCTCCCGATCTCTCAAGGAGAACCCGATGGACCCAATCATGATTTGATTCTTGTAAAATGCAGGAGTGTAAAAGTGTCTCCACAAAGCAGTGAGGGCTTAATTCCTAACCAAGCTTCGCACAGAAAGGCAAAAACGCTAAGCGTGGTCAAGGCACCGGGCTTGAGGTGCACAAGCTCAATCTGGTAATGCTCACAGATGCTGTGGAAGAAATCTGATGGATAGACCCCAAATCCACAATGGAAGAAATCCAAGAAGGCCACTAACTCAAAGAGTGTTGGCGGTCGGGAACAGCTGACCTTTGGCATGACGACAAGGGAAAAGGCTGGTGTCAGGGTGCAGTCCAAGGTCCTCCAGTTTCTGCAGTTGCTTTGTTGTGGTGGTGTATTTGTACCAGTACTTGTCCGTGGTGCAGATCGTGTTGCCACTGCGAAGTTCTCGTCCAGTGGCGGCGCTGCTTTGATCTCCTGATGACTCGCTGTCAGATGAGGAGTGGTGCGAGGATGCCATGGCGGTGAGGAGCTAGCCCGAGAGGTTGGAGGAACAGATGGATGAAGGGGAGTAAATGGATGAAGAATGTTGACTATTGGCAGATGCAAGCGAGGAAGACGAAGGACCAAATGGAATCCGAGCGGTTGCGCTGGGGGACTTTATGGTTTCGCGAGGGAGCTCGAACCCCGAGAAATCTACCCTTGAGCCGCGCAATCTGCAGTCACTGTTGGGTCAAAAAGATTCTTTTCTTTTTCTGCGGCACGCGTCGTTTCGAAAACTGTGCAGGTCAAATTCAATGCATTTAGGATTGTTGGCTTACCTGGGAAGCTATCAGTTTTAAATGACCGAACACTTGGTGTGTATAGAGGAAATGCCCGATCGTGATTGATCAGGGTCAAATTTCCCGAACATATTAAGTGTTGGTTGGTTTGTTCGGAGGAAGTTTTTGTTCGAGGGATTTCATTCTTTGAACAGACAGTTTCGCAAACAGATTGACATGAGAAGTTTCCAAACAAAGGAAGAGGGATTATTGTTGCATCTCTCAAGTGAAATCGCTTCATTTATCCAAAAGGGAGTACATTTCACAGGGGATCGATAATTATCCTAAAAACTAAAAACATTAAAATAACGATCTTCGCCTGACTAACATCATCGGCGAGGATCAAGGCGGTACGGCGCCGGCCGGCGGATCATCTACCGTGTTCTCTTCTTCAGAGTCGCTGACGAGATCCACGAGCGCTCCATCTCCGGGGATCCCGATCAGGTCGCGGTTCAAGGAGACGCAAAGGCGCCGGGCGAGTTCCTCATCATTGCTGGTGTCCGCCGGAGCAGAAGATGAAGATGTGCCTACGTGCGACGGTTCCGGCTCCAGCCGGGTTCCACTCCTTCCTCGTGTCGGCTCGTCGTCGGAGGAGAGGGAGATGGGGGACGCCGGGGCTAGAGAAGAAGACGCAGGGCGCTTCCCGGCGGCAATGCTCGACGGAGCAGCCTCGGGAGCCGGAGACTCCTCCTGTGGCTCGATCTCGACTCCTTCATCCCCATGCCAGGGGAGGTTAAGGAGGGGAGCCTGAGGAGGAGCAACAGGTGGGGTCGCTGCGGGGAGAGTCTCCAAAAAGGAGACGAGGGAGCTTGAACTTACGGCTGAGCTTTTTCTTTCCCATGGCGAGGGGAGGGGGAAGGCTTAGAAAGGAAGGTTCAAGTACAAATCAATCCAAGGGATTCGGTATTTAAAGACTCAGAGGCGACGCTTTGCGCAAGAATCAAGGAATTGGAGCAGAGCCGTAAATGCTGCGTGCGTTGCTAAAGTTTCGGGAGACGTGCGGAGTGGGTTTTAAATGCACTGAGCAGCCGTTACATCAATCCTTGGTCTTCCAGTTTCCAAGATGGAATATTTTTATTTATTATTATTATGGCTGATATTCTTTCTGACCTTATCATTCAGATGCAGGTTTCACCATTCAAGAGTTCGGGATCTTTTCTGGCTCTCATCTACAAGTGATTGTCGAGGTATAACCATACCCAAAAATCACCCGAAGAGCAAAAAGACCCGAAGGCTACTTAAAGATCAACCTTTTCTGAACAAGATAAGCTCGGGGGCTACTGTTGAGGCCATAATACCAGGGTGCCCGATCACGAGGATTGCCGACTACCGACTCCAAACGATGAAGACTCCGAACACGACACGATGGCCGGATCGCAGAAGGAAAACCCGATGATAGTTTTGTCTTGTAAGGCACGTCTCCCTGGATATAAATAGCGAGGGTCCTGTGCGTAGAGGGTATTCCCAATCTTAGCCAATCCACCTGAGGGTACTTGTTACACCATTGTAATCTGTACTCACCGAGATAATACAAGCAGCAACTGGACGTAGGGTTAATACTCGATCTCGAGGGCTCAAACCAGTATAAAATGCTGTGTCTTTCTGTTCATCCACCGTGATCAATCTTCGCACGAAGCGGGGTGCTTGCCGGACAAGTATCTACCGAGTACAACCTCGACACTATTAAATGATCTTAAATTGATTAAATACCAGCTCTTTTATTTGTGGATGTTAAATGACTAAATTCTAGACCCACATATTCCTTACGTTGCTCTTTGATTTAAGTTTATCGATGAACTTATGCCTTGTATTGTTTTATTTAAAACTTGACTCTTATGCTATCTACATTCGTGAATCTCTTGCAAAGTTCTACCTACCAAAGCCTTTACATATACATGATCTATCATGATGAAACCTTTAGAATTGCAAACTTATATTATGATAAGTTGGATTAAGATTGATTTCTATGGTTCGAGACTAAGAAGCTGGCCATTCCATTTTGCGTACCTTCCTTTTGCTAGCCTTTCTATCCATGCATTGTGAGTTTCTACACCAAAAACTTCGCAAACTTCACTGGATATCCACCCTATACCCAAATATCTTTTTGTGATTACCTCCTTGACAACAACCTACAATTGAGTATGGATCATTTTCTCGACAAAAATCCAGAAGAATCGAGAGCTTAATTTAGAGAACATCAATTTGGGAGGCATCGAGAAGAAACTCCCTGAAGATTCAAGTGATTTAATAGAAGATCAAGATGGACTTTGTGTACTTACTTCGGCAATTATCGACCCTCACTTCTATGCTCGAGGATGAGCAATCGTTTAAGCATGGGGGGAGGATGCTGAGTAAGCACTATGTTGCCAAAGGTTCTTAGGAGCAAAAAGAATTTGTTGACGTGGAAAATCGGCAGTCGTATCCTCAGCGAGCAACACAACAAGGCCAGGGAGATCTGCTTCACTCCGGTGCTGGTCCTGCACTTTGTCCAGGTTCGCGGCGTGCCAGTCAATTTGACCTGGAATAGACAAGGGAATAAACAGTTAAATTACTCTTTGATTGTGCCGGCTCTATTCCAGACGGCAAATGCACGTTGGATTTTAGCCAAGACCCAATCAGACTTGTATCGGCCGATGCCAATCGGACCTCAAAATCGGACTTCATAGAGGACATCAATCGGACCTTAGAATCGGACTAATCAGAATCGGACCTTGATTAATGTAACAGATCAGCCTTTGAATAATAAAATAAAGCATAAAATATGGCCGATATGCAAATAACGGATCAGCTATGCCTTTGAGCAAGATATTAAATAATCAAAGTGTGAGCCGATACGCCGTCCATCCTGCCTAGTTGCCGGTTTGATTTGTCTTATCGGACCATCTAACTGACCAATCGGACCAGAACTGTTTCGACACGGTTTCACAGACGGATGCAGCGCACATACTCCAGCTATGATCAGACCAGGTAGCTAAACAATCAAACTCGACTCACCAACCCAACAACTAAACAAGATGCTCGCACAGGTAATTAATCAGATTGAGCAAATAAACAATAAAAATCGGACGCAGCAAATAAACAAATAAACAAGATGCTCAGCATGTTGCGAGAATCTAAATCGGACCCAACACCCAAAGAACAACCAGATAAAGCTATGAAGATTAATCGGAACTAGAACGATATTATAAGATAAGTATTGCTCAAATTGGACTAAACCAATGCTCATAGCTGTTGAAGAATCAGATTAATTCACATGGCATAGATCTAAATCAATCTAGCAACTCCAAACAACCGCATAAGCTACTTTCTAATAAACAAGATGAATCTAGCTCCGACGCAGGGAATCTAGACCAAGCCCGAAAACTAAAAGAACAACTCGGTAAACGATTAACTACTGAATAATCAATAGAGATCTAGCTCCGACGCAGGGAATCTAGACCAATCTTGATTATCCAAAGATAAATCGGTTGAACAGCATAAACGAGAAAGGGCGATGCGCCTCAATTCAAAGCTTACACTAGTTCGATAAGTTGACAATCTTACTGGTAAGCCGGAGATCAGGAACTGATGCAGCCCGTCCACCAATGAGTTCGTCGATCTACTGTAACCTACTCCTAGGGTTTTGGCGTGAAGCCGGGTTGTATTGATTGTGAGAATAGTTTTTTAGAATGGACGAGGGTTTATATTTATACCCTGGTCATGAGGAGTCCTGATCGGACTTGACTAACTTGCAGATAAAGTAAACTAAATCTAATATAAAATGGGACTCTCAATACGCCTTCTGAAAAGGAAATAGTCCCCGCTCATGCTACGCTTCCTTCTTAGCCAATGCGCCTTTCTTCATTCATCATTAGATCGGACTTTCCTGCTTATCGGACCCCTCTTTCCTGCATCGGCTTCCTTCTCCGGCATCATCTGTTTGACCATTCAACGGGCCCACCGTGCAGTACCAGCCTCACCACGTCACCATCTGACTCAGCATATCCGGTGCGAAAATCTGGTGTCAACACATGCCCCCAATTTTGGGATAAAATATGTTTTATTCCAAAATTCGTATCTGTCATCATAACTCCTTCACCGATTTTCGTGCCGAGACTTCCCATCCTTGCACTGTGCGATTCCTCGATTTTCGGGCAATAGCCATTTTCTCCTTATAAAAACCCGCCGGCGGCCACGCTGTCCACTTCTCCTTCTTCGCCAAGAACCCGCACTGCTTATCTTCTTCCTCCTCTCTCCCGAGCGACCACTCGCATTCATTCAAACTCAAATCAAAATCTGTTCAAATGGCCGAATCATCTTCCATGGGCGTCCTCCAGTCTTCCGCATCCGCTTCCCTCTCAGCATCTGCTCCTGCAAGTTCATCAGCGGCAGCGCTCTCCACCATGGCAGCAGCTATGACCTCGACAATGGCGGCGGCCACGACCTCGACAATGGCGGCAGCAGCAAACTCTTCAGCCTCCTCTTCATCGATCCTCTTTGCCTCAGGTTCCTCCTCGACGCCCGCAGGATCATCAGTAGGAGAAGCACGCCATCTAATCCCGGAGGTATTTTACCGAATCTGAACTCATTTTCCGTATTTCTGAGATTCGGCTTTTCAAACTTGTCCTTATTCTGCATTCTTCTTCCTTTTTTAGGCCATTCGTGCCCAAACCCTAATCCCTACAAGCGGTGTCCGAGGTGCTTATTTCCTTGGTCCAATGGGAGATTCGGACCCCACTGAGTTCATCAATCTGGAAACCCACCGAATTCCATTCAAAACCTCGGGATTCGACATAGATGACTGGAAGAATGCTTTTCGCTCTTGGCCGACAGTTCTCCCTGGGTGGAAGGATTGGTATCTGAGGGTGTCAGCCCCTAAGTCTGCAATCTGGGACAGATTAGACATCGCCCAGTGTATCGGCCTCAGCATTGGACCCATCGCCAAGAACGAGAACCTCTTGATCGCCGCATCATATTTCTGGTCCGATGCAATGAATGCTTTTCTCTTCGGTCATGGTCCGATGACCCCAACACTGCTCGACGTAGTCATGCTCCTTGGCCTCAACGTCACCAGCAATAAGCGCCCCCTCAGGCTCAACGTCAAACTCACCCACCATTTCAAGACCAAAAATTCTGGTGGCTGGAAAGGATACATGGAAAATAATCATCGGATCGGACCCATGACTGACCGTGAGCATGCGGCCTTTCTGAACATGTGGTTAGACACATTCTTCTTCTGCGGTACAACTCTTGGTCCGACGGCCAATTTTCAACATTTGGCCGAGTCGCTGGCAAGTGGCCACGTCATCAACCTTGGCCAGTATCTCCTGGGAGCAGTATACAATCTGCTTCATCAAGTTGCCAAGCGCCTGAGGACTGGATCACCTATTACCAATCTTGGCGGACCATGGTGGTTCATCCAGATGTGGCTGATACTACATTTGAGCAAGGCCCTCAAAGTAAACATCCGAAAACACAAGTTTCCAGAGAGTAGACCTGAATCAGAAGAGGTCACCTGGCGCCGATGCACTTCGTTTGGAGAAGCTGCCATGGGCTTTCCTGTTGATAAACTGTCGGCTAAAGAATCATCCAAGTACTTCGCACTCCTCTACAGAGGCATCGCTGACGACAAGGTGCTCTGGTTTTTGTATGACAATACTGATGAATATGAGCTACCTTATAAATTCAAGTTTGGCATGATTGTGGAGACAGATACAGAAGCCCTGACAATTTTCCGGACTTGCATTAGTGCTCAATTCCTCCCAATCGGCCTCAGTCTAAGCAAGCCAGGGCAATCAACTTATGAGTACTATCATCCAAATCTGGTCGCCCGTCAATTCGGTATCGGACAGCTTCCACCCCATCTAATCTTGACCGATCGAGTATATCCAAGGGGAAAAGTTGATACAGGCGTAGAATGGGATCGCCTCCTGGAGCTCGAGCCTCCCCTTTGATCAAACCAATCTGGACACTTGGGCAATCGGCCTTGTAACTCATCGGACCTTCAATGCATGGTGGGCCGAATGTAGCCAACACTTATTCTGCATCGCCTGCAAGACTTATGTCCGGAAGCTGCACCCTACTTTTAAGGGTAGACTAGAGGTAACATCTGCGAATTTATCCCTTTTCTTTGTATCATTTTAATTGGTTAAATTTCTTCCCCTTTGTTAGGACGTTGATCGCTCTCCTCCGACGGTGACTCAATCTGGGAAGCAAGTCGTCTACAGCAACATCTCGCCAGACCCGTGGATCGGCTGCGACTCCCCAACTATCGGCAAACTCCTGTCGGTTCTCAGTGACAGCAGGAAAAGGAAGAAGCCGACGTTCTCCAAAACTGTCAAGCGTCCGAAGACCACTCTGGTAAGTTTAAAAATTTCATCAAATTCGACTACTCTCTTCATCGAAACTAATTTTCTTGCAAAATCAGACCATCGGACAATCTTCCGCAAACCAGCCTAGTCCGACCAAGTCTTCAAGCTTGTTGGCCGACGAAGCCCCAGAATCGGACCCACAAAAATCATCAAGCCCCATTCAGATGCAATCGAGCCCGGTCCAGGCACATTCTGGTCACTCGTCTTCATCCGAGAGGACTATAACTGGCTCACCTCGTCAATCAAGCCCGCCACCTCAAGAAGAACAAGCACAATTAGATCAGGGCCTTCAAGAAAATCATCCAGCAACTCCCCCACAGGTTCGGTCACCTAATTCTACAGAAGCAATGGTAACCTTTAACCAACTTTTTCGATAATTGATAACCAACTTATTCTTATTCTTCCTTTTCTAGCAAATCATTCAGAATGTCTTGACGGATCTTGAGATTGCTCAAGTAAACATTCAGGGCGGCAATATCAACCCCTCAATCGGACCAGAACAAGAATTGGCCTGGAAACAAGTAAGCATTCCAGCCTGACATGATCATATCGGCTTCTGTTGATATTGTATCTGATCATTTTCTCACTCGCAGGCTCAAGACACTCCTCAACCCAGCCAGACCATATCAGTCGATTTTGATCGGCTGCAAACTGAAGAGGAGGAAATCAACTCTGGGCAAGGCTTGCTGTCCGATGAGGTGAAGGCGAAGCTACTCGACATATCTGCACTCCTTCACCAAAATATTGTTGATCTCGTCAAGGATGCAGAGCCGATTTGTCAGATCGTCAAAACTCTGCGAGGTCAGCTTCCATCGGACTTGGAGGAGGCATTGATACCGGCGGCCTATATAGAAGGTCATTCCTTCCCAGTAATACAAGCCAACCGCCGGATCGCGAATCGGATCTCCCAGCAGGACCTGATCAAGGCTAGAGATGAAAAACGCGCCCAAGCTGATGAGTCAACAAAACTGATCGAAGACTTATCGGCGCTTCCTGCCTCCATCCAATCAGAACTTGAGAATCTGCGAGCCAGAGAACAACAACTGGAGCAGGAACTCGTCCAAGTTCGATCAAGCATCCAGTCTAAGGCAAAAGAGCTTGATGACCTCCCAGCTCTGAAGGCGAAGGCTGAAGAAGACTACAAGACTTATATCAAGGCTGCCAAAGAAATCCATAAATCGATCAAGCCTGTAGAAGCGAATGTTGAAGCTGATGCCAAGATCATCGCCGATGTCGACAAGATCCGTCAAACTGCCCTTGATTTGATAGTTAGTTATCTGCAGCCTTGATTACTGAAACTTGTCTGTCTTGCTTATCAAGCGGTTTGATACACTGATAGCCTGCTCCGCCATCGAGCGGCTTAATGATGTAATATACTTTTCTTTTGTTGTATATAGCCCTTAAGGCGATGCATGTCGCATCGGCTTTCATATTTTGTTCTTGAGGTGATTTTTCCATCGGCTTCCAAGCCTGACGCGTAGCATCGGCTTTACGAATTTACCCAAATGCTAGGGTAGTACTTCTTCAAATATTTCCTGTTTAATGCCTTAGGAAATGTTTCCTCCTTCAACCAAGACATGCCTGCTTGATTTGTAATGTAACTTCCTGGAAGTCTTGACAGAAGAATCCCTCAAATATTCAACGATCTCTTTCTTTCAATTTCCTCCTGGTATCTCCTATACCATCACATCGGACGTAGTCCGATAGCCAGACGCCTCTTGCGCCAGCCGATTTGCTTCATCATTATGATGTCTAGGAATATGCTCAATAAATTGAACGCCGATTTCTTTAAGAATCTGGAGACCTTTCATCAATATTTCATATTCCACCTGATTATTTGTGCACTTTTCAATCGGATAAGCAAACTCGAATCTTGCCCCCCGAGGCGAAATAATAAGCACATGGTCCAGGGAACTGCGTCAACTACATCGGCCTCCGTATTCATCGGACCAGTCACATCAATCTCCATGGCACATTGCTCATCAGCATCAACACTATGTCCACAATGATCAGTAACCAAAACAACCATGACTTACTTATTGCTTGCGCAGCCGATATTCTGGTGTGATGGGTAGCCGATGCTCAACAAGATTACGGCTTAAACCTGGCATTTCATAATATTCCCAAGCAAAACAATCAGAATACTCTTTCAAAAGTTTTATTAACTCTTGTTTATACTCAGGATCCAACTTAGCACTGATATACGTCGGCCTTGGTCTATCACCAGATCCTATGTCAATCTCTTCTAATTCATCGGCCGACGTAAATCTGAACCCTAATTTACCGAATTCACTTCGGTCTTCAAAATCTTCTATACAATCGGCCATTTAAAACAAAGTCTCAGAGCCGACTGCTTGGATCGGCTGTAATCCTTGATCGGACACCTTGAGAAAATCACCATCCCATGTTCTCCCTGACAGGCATTCAATCCCTTCAAACTCCCAAATCGTTGACTCGGCTGTTGCAATGCTAACCGAATCATCAGCTGGGACGATCTCTACATTGTTGCCTTGCCACTGAATCAAGCATTGGTGCATCGTGGATGGGATGCAGCAGTTGGCATGAATCCAATCTCGCCCGAGAAGCATACTGTAGGAACCCTGTCCATCAATCACAAAGAAAGTTGTCGGCAATGTCTTGCTGCCGATGGTCAATTCTACATGAATTGCCCCCCGAGGCTCTGAAATGTTGCCGCCGAAATCCTTGAGCGTCATGTTGGTCTTAATCAGATCATCAATTCCCTTGCCCAGCTTGCGGAATGTAGAGTAGGGCATGAGATTGACGGCAGCTCCTCCATCAACCAGCATCTTGGTCATCGGCTTCCCATCAACATATCCCTTGATGTACAGAGGCTTCAGGTGCCGATAGCCATTCGCATTTGGCTTCTCAAAGATCGCCTTTTCTGAATCAAGGACCAAGCATGCAGCGGCTTCTTCTAATTCATAATTAGCCTCATCATCATCCTGTTCATCAGGAGCAGCAAAATCATAAGGCAACATTAAAACCATGTTTACCGGGGCCGATGCGCTTGCTTCATCGTCATTGGCCATCTTAGCGCCAAATTTTCTTCTCTTTGGCTAATTCTTGCTCCTGAATCTGCTCATGGTAGCGCAACCGCTGAACACGTCTCTTTTTGGTCCTAGAAATCCCTGATGGGCACCACTGTCCAGGCTTCATTTGAAGTTCTCTAACCCGTTCCTGAACTGGAGCCTTTTCTTCTGTTTTTTCAGGGCCACGAGTATCATCCTGGCCTTCATTATTTTTACGGCCATGAGTATCAACCCGGCCTTCATCTCCTTGATGATGATCATCAATCCTGACGCCGATCCGTTCATGAACCGATCGTCGACTCCTCTTAAAAGTCCTGTATTCTTCATACTGAGAGCTGCATTCAGGACAATCTGCTTTGGATGGCAATCTGAGCTTCTCGTTCCAGCAGAACACGAAGAAAGGACATCTCTAGTGACCATCATCTTGATCGTACTATTCATAAGTTTGACGCCTGTCCATATGCCAATCGGACCTATAGCCATACCGACGACGATCGTCGGACCTGTCATCAAACCAGCGTCGGCCATCGGACTTGTCATCAAACCAGCGTCGGCCATCGGACCTGTCATCACGTCGGCGCCGATCATCAAACCCCTCATCAAACCGCCTTGCTTGATATTCGCGCCTCTGACGCCGTTGTTCCTCACGCTCTTCCCACGCTCGGGCTGCTGCCTGCTGCCTTTTGTACTTGTTAATCAGCATCTGGGAAGTCACACGTGGCCGATATCCACCAGGAGCATTAGATTCACGCCCAAATGCCTGATGATTCCTTCGCAGCTCTTCAATAGTGACCTGAACTGCAGGATCAATGGCACCAGAACTCTTGGCGTGGTCCGATGTGAGCACCTTGAACTTCCCCTTTTCATCAGCATCAACCATATTAACAGAAAAGGAGAAATCAACAAAGTTATTAGAAAAGGGATGACTGTCGATCTTCATGGATTTCTTGTTATCTTCGAACTTGATCTTGCCAGATTCAATAGCCAATTGGATTTCCCTCCTGAACACCTTACATTCATTCGTTTCATGAGAAGTTGAGTTATGCCATTTGCAGTACTTGCGCTTCTTTAACTCCTCGGCCGACGGGATAGAGTGATTTGGAGAAAGTTGAATAAGCTTTTCACTGAGCAGCATGTAAAAAATCTTATCGGCCTTTGTTACATCAAATCCAAATTTCTCAGGACTCTGCTTGACCCATGGGCACGATACCGGCTTTTTGGATTTGGTCCATTCAGCTATGTTGATATCAGCCTCTTCTTCAGTATCAGAAAGATAAGACACTGGCTTGGAAAACTTTGTGCGCCTCGCCTCCTGGTATCGGACCTCATGGGCTGACACCTTTTGCACCAGTTGTCCCAATGTTTCAAACTCCTGAGAAGAAAACCTATCCTTGATCGGCGCGAGCATACCCTGGAATGCAAGCTCAGCCAATTGTGTGTCAGATAGCTTCAAACTGTAGCATCGATTCCTGATTTCACGGAACCGTTGAACATACTCCTTAATGGACTCATCGTTCCTCTGCCTGATAGCAATCAAATTAGAAATCTTCATTTCATTGAGGCCAAAAAAGAAGTACTTATGGAACTGCTTCTCCATATCGGACCAGCCTGTGACCGATCCTGCTGGCAACGACGTAAACCAAGTAAACGCCGGCCCTGATAGTGACAGAGGGAAGAATCTGAGCCTGAGTCCCTCCTCAGAATCAGCCTCACCACATTGAGCCAAGAATCGGCTCACATGCTCGATGGTGGTCATATCATCTTGTCCAGAGAATTTTGAAAAATCTGGCACTCTGTAGCGCGGAGGAAGTGGCACTGCATCAAAGTAGGATGGGTACGGGTGCCGATACAACCTCACTTCATCTTTAGGCTTCAAACCGAACTGATTCTGGATCACCTCGGCTATTTTCTGTGACCAATTGGACTGGTGACTTCCGAGTGCATTCCATCAGCTTGATGCGTATCCATCATGTAATCATTGTAATCACCAACCATACGCTGATGTGCAGGAATCTCTGAACGTATCTTTGCAGCTGCAGGTTGCTTCTCCTCTTCATTCAGAGTCCTAGCATATTTCTCACCATGCGGGCCGACAATCGATCCAACGGCCATCAACAGAAAACCGTTGGCCAGCTGAATGGGTGGTGGAATCGTCGGATTTTGCGGAGCAACGGTCATGGCATTATCTTCAGTACTTTTGCCTTTTCCTGATCCTGATGCCCCTGGAGAATCTGACATAAAGACTGGGCCCTTCAAGCAAATAGAATCATCCACCGCTTTCTTGATGAGATTATCCAAAGAATTTACCAAAGTGCCCGACTGGTTAATCAATGCATGGTGAACAGCTTGATGGATCATCTCTGTCATGTTGACATGGTAATCCTGAGCATCAGTTGTCTTCTTGATCAACTCTGGGTTCGGAAGAGCACCTTTGAGCACAGGGCCTGAACGATTACGCCCGAATTGATCAAGACAGAGCTTCTCAAACACGTTAATCTGGGCCTGAACTGCATCTAACTGGGCTTTAGATAGATCGGCCTTCGTGACTGGGATGGTTGGATCGGAGATCCTGTTTTTGTCAGCCTTGGCTTTCTCAGCAGCCAACTTCTCAGCCGCCAGCTTCTCAGCCGCCAGCTTCTCAGCAGTGAGCTTAGCAGCAGCAGCGTCCTTTTCAGCATCAGACGACATCTTGGAAATTGTCTTACGTGTCCCACCGGGCGTGCCAAAAATGTGTTGACGCGGAAAATCGGCAGTCGTATCCTCAGCGAGCAACACAACAAGGCCAGGGAGATCTGCTTCACTCCGGTGCTGGTCCTGCACTTTGTCCAGGTTCGTGGCGTGCCAGTCAATTTGACCTGGAATTGACAAGGGAATAAACAGTTAAATTACTCTTTGATTGTGCCGGCTCTATTCCAGACGGCAAATGCACGTTGGATTTTAGCCAAGACCCAATCAGACTTGTATCGGCCGATGCCAATCGGACCTCAAAATCGGACTTCATAGAGGACATCAATCGGACCTTAGAATCGGACTAATCAGAATCGGACCTTGATTAATGTAACAGATCAGCCTTTGAATAATAAAATAAAGCATAAAATATGGCC
>CM014273.1:39877844-39940555 GCA_004135705.1 Alloteropsis semialata
CACAGAAGTGCTGCCTCTAGCAAAGATCACCTCTGATCACATCCCTTGCAAAATTGCCATTGACACAAGGATCCCAAAATCAAACATCTTCAGATTTGAGAACTTCTGGATTGAACATGAGGGATTTTTTGACACTGTTGAGAATAGCTGGCATGCCTCCCATGATGAAAATACAGTCAGAAATATATCTGCCAAATTCAAGAAACTAAGAGCTAGTCTAAAGAACTGGAGCAAGAATCTGTCAAATCTGAACCTTCTGATTCAAAACTGCAACACAGTGATTCTATTCTTGGACTCGCTTGAAGACAAGAGAGAGCTATATAACCCAGAGACAAACTTGAGGCAGAGAATCAAAAAACAGCTCAGAACTCTCCTCCACTACAAGAATATGTACTGGAAACAAAGGCACACAGTTAATAGAATCAAATATGGAGATGAATGCACAAAATACTTCCACGCCATGGCCACCATCTCTTACAGAAAAAATAGTATCTCTCAGATCCTGAATGACCAAGGAGCCTGGATACAAGACCATGATGGAAAAGCAAGATTGTTATGGAATTCGTTCAGAAATAGGCTTGGAATAAGCACAGAAACTATAATGCATTTTGATCTAGCTTCTCTGATTGATCAGGGAACAGATCTATCAAACCTGGCAGCCCCATTTGAACAGATGGAGATTGATAACATCATCAAAGCCATGCCACTGGACAAAGCACCTGGGCCTGATGGTTTTAATGGCCTATTCATGAAAAGGTGTTGGCCCATAATAAAAGAAGACTTCTATGCCCTCTGCAGAGATTTCCAAGAAGGAGAGCTAGCCATGGAGGCTATCAACACAGCATACATAACCCTCATCCCAAAGATAACAAACCCTGTGACTGTCAATGACTACAGACCCATCTCCCTGGTGAATATCAGCCCTAAACTAATAGCTAAAATCCTAGCAGAAAGATTACAAAGAGTGATAATTGATCTAATTCACAAAAACCAATATGGCTTCATCAAGACAAGAACCATACAGGACTGCTTGGCTTGGAGCTTTGAATACATCCATCAATGCCATCAATCAAGAAGAGAGGCCATCATCCTAAAGCTAGACTTTGAAAAGGCCTTTGATACAATTGAGCATTCAACCATCCTCCAAATGTTAGAAAACATGGGCTTCCCTATAGCTTGGATTAGTTGGGTCAGAACTCTACTCCAGTCTGGATCATCTGCAGTGCTCCTCAATGGAGTACCAGGAAAGTTTTTCAAATGCAAAAGAGGTGTCAGGCAGGGTGATCCCTTATCACCATTATTGTTTGTTCTTGCTGCTGAACTCTTGCAGATTCTGGTAAACAGAGCATCTAGGATGAACCTAATGAAAGCTCCACTACCACAGCCGACTGAAGATTACCCAATTGTGCAATATGCAGACGACACATTACTGATTATGCAAGCTGATGCAAGGCAGCTCTTCTTCCTCAAATCATTGCTTGGCACTTTTGCAGAATCTACGGGCTTAAAGGTCAATTACAGAAAGTCTCAAATGGTTCCCATCAATGTATCCCAAGAAAAAATAGATTATCTAGCTCAGACTTTTGGCTGCTCAATTGGCTCCATGCCATTTACATACCTGGGACTTCCCATGGGAACAACCAAACCAAGAATGGAAGAACTTACACCAATGATGGACAGGGTAGAAAGACGTCTCTCAGGCACTGCCACATGGCTCTCCTATTCAGGACGTCTGCAAATGATAAATTCAGCAATAACGCCGATTGTCACATATGCCATGTGTACAATAAAACTCCCAAGAGGCGTTATCGAGAACATTGACCGAATCAGAAAGCAATGCCTATGGAGAGGCAACACAGAGAAGAAGAAAGGAGGCAACCTTGCTGCATGGGAGATAGTTCAGAAACCAAAAGATAAGGGAGGCCTGGGAGTTCTAAATCTTAGACTGCAAAATGATGCTCTTCTAATGAAACATTTACACAAATTCTACAATCATGCAGAGATACCATGGGTTCAACTAATATGGTTCAAACATTATCAGAACAAGGTACCACATGCAGCAAGAGAGGTCGGATCATTCTGGTGGAAAGATGTCTTACGTCTGAATGGACTTTACCGGGGGATTGCAAAATGCATAATTGGAAATGGTGACACATGCTACTTTTGGCAAGATCCATGGTCTGAGAATATCCTGGAAACCCAATACCCCAGGATAGCATCATTTTCCAAGGCAAACACGATCTCAGTCAAAGATGTTATGCAAGCAACAGAACTTGACTCCATATTTTTTTACCCCTATCAGAGCAAGCAATGGAAGAACTTACCTTGTTGCAAGAAGAAATTCAGAGCGTTCCCTATGATGATGAAACTGAAGATAAATGGATACCCACATGGGAGGGAGATTATTCGTCGAAACAATATTATTCACATATCTTTGACACGACCCAAGCTCATCCCATCTTCAAGACACTCTGGAGCTCCAGATGCATCCCTAGAATCAAATTTTTCACCTGGCTTATTTGTGTGGACCGACTAAACACCAAAACCATGCTAACAAGGTGACACATAGAGATACATGATGATGAAATCTGTGTCATGTGTGACACAGGCGCCCATGAGACTACTGACCATCTCTTCTTCGATTGTCCCTTCGCACAACAATGTTGGAACACCATACAGTTTCAATGGGACTTAACTTTGGAGCTGGGTGACAGATTTATCAAAGCAAAACAAGACCATGGTCTGGGTTTCTTCACTGAAGCAGCCATGATTGCAGCATGGGAAATCTGGAAGATGAGAAACGCCAAGATTTTCGATAGAGAAGACCCGAGTCATGCGAGATGGTTGATTCTTTTTCTAAAACATTGTAATTCTCATTTAGTTAGATTTAAAGCAGATCTGCGATCTGCTTTCAGCTTCTGGTTAGATGCTTTCAGCTAAATAACTCTGTAAGAACTCTTTAACCCCTTTCTATAAAATGGTTTTCTGTGCTGTGGGGATCTCCCCCACAGTTTCTCTCAAAAAAAAAATCTTTCAATATTGGATACTTGATGTGATCTTCCTCTTCTTCTTGTGGGCCAAGCCTCCAAATCCCCCAAAGACGATCCATGGGCTTCAAGTATCCTTTGGAACCCAAACCTTTTGGGGCCACTTCATGTTGGTGATGACTTCTTTGGATACCCAAATGGTTCGGTTCCAACCCCACTCCTTCGTCTTGGACTTCCCAACCGAGCTTGCAACAACCTTGCCATTAGCCTTCTTCTTAAGGACATAGATGTTAGATTTTACCTTGTTCTAATGGTTGGGCTTGGTGTAGATGAGGGAGCTCTTGGTGGTGGTTTTGGCCTTCTTCTTCTCAATCTTGGGCGTCCCCTTGACTTGAGGACATTGACAGAACTTGTGGCCTTCATCATAGAACTTGAAGGAAGTCACGGTCGCTCCCTTCTCAAACTTGTTCACAATGTCATCATGGTTATCTTGAGAAGGTTGGACATTGCTCTCGGTGCTCTTACCCTTCAACTTTGCCAAGTTCCGCCTTAGCACCTCCACTTCTTGCTTGAGCTCTTCATTCTTCTTGGCAATGAGATCATATAGTGTTTCAATAACAACATTCTCAAAGTGTTTCTGATTGCAAGAGGGTGAGAAAGACTCATCAATCAAATCAATGCAAGAGGTAGAAATAGCAAAAGGAATAGCTTGGCCCAAGTTCAACAACAACTCTCAAGATTGATTGTTAAGGCTCTCAATTTTGAGTTCTTCGTGCTCCTTGCTAAGCAATTGGAAGTTGCATAACAATATTTTAAAATTTGTGGCAAGGAGTTCATTAAGATTATTGAGAGCCTTATTGTTAAGGCCATAATTCCAGGGTGCCCGATCACGAGGATTATCGACTACCGACTCCACACGAAGAGGACTCCGAACAGGACACGGCAGCTGGATCAAAGGAGGAAGGCTCGGAGATAGTTAAGAATCCTACTAGGTTTAGGTCTGTTTCTGTCTTATAAGGCAAGTCTCCCCGGATATATATAGTGGGGGGTCCTATACGTAGAGAGTATCCCAATTTTCATCAATCCACCTGAGGGTACTTGCTGCACAATTGTAATCTGTACTCGCCGAGATAATACAAGCAAGCCACTAGATGTAGGGATTTTACTCGATCTCGAGGGCCCGAACCAGTATAAAATCTTGAGTCTCTTTGTTCATCCATTGTGATCGTTCTTCACAGAAAGCGAGGTGCTTGCCGGACAAATATCTGCCAAGTACAACCTCGACAGTGGCACGCCAGGTAGGGGCCCTTGCGTGAAGATCAGATCACGCCGAGTTCATCGATGCCCTACATGCCATGTTACATCAAGTCGGAAGTCATCGGGAGTTCTGCCTCCGCTTCCGATCTGTACGCTCTGAGCCATCAAGTGCCTGCACGTTCAATCCACTGTCGAGGTTACGAGCTCTGAGCCATCAAGGCGATTACGAGCTCAAGCTAACTGGGATCTATGATCCCGATCTCACATGCGCTAGTCAGGAAGTTTTCACCACCTTCGGGAGCCAACCCCCAAAGACATTGCTAATCGCACTGCGCAGCTAAATCTCGATTATAGTGGATCAAGCAATGGATCTGAATAGCCCGAAGACCGCCGCGTCCACGTGGTCACTGCGAATGAGGAAAACACTGCCGCCGAGTCGTCCAACTCGCGCAGACCTCCAACTCCTCGCTTCAGTGGCGCACCGACCATCCAGACGGCCAAAACTCGCACATTGCTAGCTCCATCCTCATTGGCTCCCCAGGATCTCAACAAAGATTTTTGGGCAGTCAAACAAGACAACCTGCAGATCCGAACCCTCTTGGAAACAATGGAAGCCATGGTCAAGGGAACCCCAATGGCCACCATTACCAAGAAGGCTCAGGAAGCCGCGGACAAGGCCAAGGAGCGACTAGAAACCATCGCTGCACCACCAGCTCCGTCTGATAGGCTTGGCATCGCTGCACCACCAGCTCCGTCTGATAGGCTTGGCGAGCCCCAGCCGGTTCGCTCCCGATGTGTCAATGGACAACCATGATACCGCATGCAGGAGGAACGAGACATGAGGCCGCAGCTCGAACGCAATCGCAGGACTCGTGATGCTTGGGAAACTCTCAACTACAACAGAGATTACCGAGCTCGTGAGGGCTACTACCGATCTCATCTAGATTCTCCTCCGCGTGACTCTCGATCAAGCACTGGGGGATGCCTTGCATATTCTCCAGGCTTGCGCAAGGTCAGGTGGCCAGAGAAGTTCCGTCCTACCAACATCAAAAAGTACGATGGAACAACCAGCGGGAGTGGATTTAGATCTACTCAATGATCATCGATGCCACCAGGGGAGATGACTACGTGAAAGCCAATTACTTGCCGACTGCCCTGCAGGGATCAGCCCGAACGGGGCTCATGAACCTACCCGAGGCCAGCATCAAGTCATGGACTCATACCCAGGAGACGTTTGAGGCCAACTTCAAAGGCACCTACAAATGTCCCGGACATGAGGGAGATCTGCCCGGAGAATCACGTCGGAACTACATCCGCCGATTCAGCGACACCCGTAACAACATCCCCGATATGTGGATGATCGGGTGATTGTAGCTTTCAACCAGGGCTGCAGAGACGAGCGGGCAGTGGAAGTGCTTGCCAAGAAGAACCCAAAGACAGTGGCAGAACTCTACAAGATTCTTGAGGAAACCGCCAAGATGGCGGACGCCCGAGCAAGGGTCCAGTCAAAGCCCGATCAGAGCAAGCCACCCGAGGAAGGCAAGAAGAAAGACAAGCACAAGAAGAAAAAGCGCAAGACCGAGGGAGAGGAAGTTCTGGCAATGGACAGGTGTTGGCGGTTCTTAATGATAAATTATTATTGCCAACAAAGATATACAAGAATGATAAAACAACTAGACATAGGGTTATTTACTAATGAATTCCACGAGTTTTGGTGCATATGTGCTTACAAGAATAAACTGGCAAAAGAAGGACTAAAGTGGGCCTAGGGCCAGGTCGCCCAACCTCTCCTGGTCGGCCGACCTGGGACCTGGCCCAGTGAGGTCCGTCCTTAGCCCATCAGTAGAAGCACACTCGGGAGTGATCAGAAACGTTGAGATCAAGTCGGTGGAAGTGAAGAGATGGGATTGGGCCACGTGGCAAGCACATGGATTCATGGGCCCACATCCCCGATTTAACTTACATATCTTCACTATTACCCACCGAAAACCGAACATGGGGCCCACAGGAGAGTGACCTTGGCAGAGTGGGGCCGAGGGTCCACAACCCCGGGTGGGCCGACCTAGCCAGGTTGGCCGATCTGGCCGAGCGACGAAACCACCTCCGCCTTCACCCACAACTGTCTACCGCCTCCAGAGAGCCATCCATGCCGTGGATCACTGAAGTCGGTGAATCCCACGGTTGGCCGACCCCCCTAGGTCGGCCGACCTGGGCCCAGCTCCGGACCGTCTCAACCGCCGCACACCGACTCTAAACCACCTCTCCGTGCTATAAATACCTGGACTCGGGGCAGGGCTCAACATTATCGAAATGAAGTGAAGATCCAAGGTGAAGCCCTTCTCATATCCAGAGTAGAAATAGGGAGAGAGTGAGGGAGAGTCTGGAGGAGTCCTGGTGTGTCGCCGACGCTCCACCTGTACCTCGACGGATGCAAGCTACTCAGTAAGTATCCGGGATTCAACTAATACTTAAGCCTGAGTTATAGAAAGCTAAGTTCTCTATTGTGCTTGTGGGTTCGTTGCTTTATTCGTAAAGTATTCTAATCTCTGATCAAGGTTAGGATAGCTGATATTATCTTAGGCTTGGTGCTTAGGTGTATATCTGCCCTCGTTTGCCTCGTAGCCCCACGGATTCGAAGAGGTAGGCGGCAGGTGGTGACAGCCCAGTCCGTCCTTTGTAATCCTCCACGTTCGGGTACGACGTAGAGCTGTTGGCCGGTAATTTTCTAGAGGTCTAGGATACCCCGGTGCCCAAAGTAAGCATAGGAGAATTCCCTTCGCTATATTCACAGCCTTAGTGCTAAGCTATCCTCTCTACCCAGCCTTTTTATACACTCGATCGATCCAGACATTCTTAGTGATTAGATAGCCTTTACGTTCCCCGTGGATTTGATATCTGGTTTACTCACGGGTGAAAGCTACTACGACAGTTGTGCGCTTGCGGACTTTCTGTTTGCCACCGCTGGTGTCAACAAGCTTTCTGGCGCCGTTGCCGGGGAGCGGTAGCTGTTGTCTAAGATCTATTGTTGCCCGTTTATCCTTTATTTTATTTTTCTTTTGTTTTTGTTTTCAACCATGAATTCCACCCAAATTCATGAGTTCTCTGCTCCAAAGGGCAAATTATTGGAGCCGCATCCCTCATCAAATGCTATTTTAACCGATAGCTATGAACCTCGCCCTGCCTTCATAGCTATGGTCCAGGACATATCCTTCTCTGCAGGTGATGGTGAAAACCCGTACCGTCACTTGCACGAATTTGAGTTGCTCTGTTTGTGTCTAGTTATATCAGGCATGACACAGGCGACGATTAGATGGAAGCTCTTCCCATTCTCTCTCAAAGAGAGAGCAAGAAAGTGGTATGACCATACCGTTGAGCTAACGAACGGTGAATGGGAAAAGTTACGGAACAAGTTTTGTCTTGAATATTTCCCTGTTCACCGGATCTGTGCACTTCGGAAGGAGATCATTAACTTCCAACAACAAGAGAAGGAAACGATCGCCAAAGCATGAGACTGGTTCCAGGACTCATGTCTAACCAGGACTGATCTAGGCTTCCCAGACTACATGCTCATGCAGCATTTCCGGTCTGGGTTGAATAGTGAAGATGCCTGGTACATAGACATAGCAGCCGGAGGCTCATTCCTACACATAACCCCGGCCAGAGCAAAAGAAGTCCTAGCAGCCATTCGGGAAAACTCTCCTGCTGATGCGATCAAAATGAGCAAGAAGACTCCCAAGTAGAACCAGACCCTATTCGTTGAGGAAGAGGAAACTCAACCTCTCGGATTACCCTTTGAGTTCGAGGAAGATCTTTTTGAAGACTTTGGGAATACCTCAAACTACACAACACAGAAGAGGCCTACAGCAGAGACCCCCTCTATTTATATGGAGACAGAATTTCTAAACGAAACCGTGAGGGAGCTTATTTCCATCCTAAACACGGAATGGTCAAATGAGGCTGAGTTTTCTTCTGAAGTTATTCGGATTGACTCACCTTCGCAGACCATTCGAGGTTTCGTAAGCAAGGTAGCTGTAGACATCCTTTACAACCCGACTATTGGGGCGAACATCATGTCCAGTTCTTTCGCGCATGTCCTTGGACGTCGTAAGAAGCTGGCCCCAACATTAAAACTCCTTAGAACACCCTCAGGCCATATTCTCGAGAGTCTCGGTTTAGTACGAGACTTTCTTCTCTTGCACAACAGGATTGAGATGGCTCTGGACTTTTACGTCTTTGAGACATCAGATTTTGACCTCATGATAGGACATCCTATCGAGGGCCTCCTATAGGATGTAACCTCGGAAGGAAACCTCCTAGCCAAAGTAGAAAGAAATCTCCTCACCATACCTCTAGCTAGGGTCAAGAATTCCATAGTCGAACCTTTGGTAGAGCCTAACCCAGCTGAGGAAGTGAAATCCCTACAACCTAGTGACCCATTTGAGTCATTCCTCGAAGAGCATGTTCACGACTTTATAGAGGAAGAGGATGACGCTTCTGAGCCACTTGAAACTGAGGAGCCACCCAAGACTCACGTAGAGCTAAAACCCTTGCCCGCTGGCCTTCGCTATATCTTTCTAAATGAGAACAGGGATACCCCTATTATCATTAGTGACAAGCAAACGCAGGAAGAGAGTGATAGATTCTTCAAGGTGCTCAAGAAACACTGCTCGGCGTTCGAGTACTCCCTCAAAGACTTGAAGGGAGTAAGTCCAGCACTCTGTACCCATCGCATTCACCTAGATCCAGCTTCTACACCTTCTAGGGAGCCTCAGCGTAGGCTAAACAATGCGATGAGGGAAGTCGTGAAGAAGGAAGTCCAAAAACTTCTGCACGCCAGGATCATCTATCCCGTCCCTCATAGTGAATGGGCCAGCCCTGTCCAAGTAGTACCCAAGAAGGGAGGTATGACTGTAGTAAGTAATGAGAAAAATGAGCTGATTCCTCAGCGTACCGTTACTGTGTGGCAGATGTGCATTGATTACCGCCGACTCAACAAGGCGACAAAGAAGGATCACTTCCCGCTCCCCTTCATCGATGAGATGTTGGAGAGACTCGCGAACCATCCTTCTTCTGTTTCCTTGATGTGTATTCCGGCTATCACCAGATTCCCATCCACCCCGATGATCAAGAAAAGACCACCTTCACTTGCCCCTATCGAATGTATGCATACCGCAGGATGTCATTCGGGTTATGCAATGCGCCAGCATCATTCCAAAGGTGCATGATGTCTATTTTCTCAGACATGATTGAGGAGATCATGGACGATTTTTCAGTCTATGGAAAGACTTTCGACCATTGTCTGCAGAACCTAGGCAAGGTGGTACAAAGATGCCGAGACAAGGACCTGGTGCTAAACTGGGAAAAGTGCCATTTCATGGTCCAAGAGGGTATAGTGTTAGGACACTTGGTGTCTGAAAGGGGGATAGAGGTGGATAGAGCAAAAATTGAAGTCATAGAAAAGCTTCCGCCTCCTACCAATGTTAAGGAAATCCGTAGCTTCCTAGGTCATGCGGGGTTTTACCGGCGTTTCATTAGAGATTTCTCTCAGATAGCCAAGCCCTCACTAGCCTTTTAGCGAAAGATGCACCCTTCGACTTTGATGATGAGTGTTTACATGCTTTCACCATTTTAAAGAACGCTCTCATCTCAGCGCCAGTCATTCAACCCCCTGACTGGACGCTACCTTTCGAGATTATGTGTGGTGCTAGTGATTATGCTGTTGGTGCTGTCCTTGGACAAACCAAAAATAAGAACCATCATGCTATCTCGTATGCTAGTAAAACTTTGACAGGTGCTCAACTTAACTATGCTACCATTGAGAAAGAGCTCTTGGCAGTAGTTTTTGCTATAGACAAGTTTAGATTTTACATGGTAGGAGCTAAGGTGATTGTCTACACCGATCATGCTGCCTTGAAATATCTGCTTACCAAGAAAGATGCTAAACCACGCCTTATCCACTGGATTCTCTTACTCCAAGAATTTGACTTGGAAATTAAAGATAAAAAGGGAGTAGAGAATTCAGTAGTAGATCATTTGTCGCGTATGCAGTTTACTGACATGCAGGGTCTCCCGATAAATGACTTCCTACGCGACGACACCCTACTCAAGGTGACTGCCTCCGACCCCTGGTATGCAAATATTGTGAACTTTATGGTTGCAGGATATGTACCGCCAGGAGAGAACAAGAGAAGGCTTATCTACGAGAGTAGACTCCATCTATGGGATGAACCATACCTGTACAGGGTATGTTCAGATGGCATGCTCAAGCGATGTGTACCAACAAACGAGGCAAGAAAGATTCTTGAGCAGTGCCATGCAGCCCCATATGGAGGTCACTACGGGGCGTTTAGGACAAGGTCGAAAATCTGGCAGAGTGGATTCTACTGGCCCACAATGTATGAGGACACAAAGGAATTCATTTGATGATGCCAGCAATGCCAGAAACACGGAGGGATCACAGCAAAAGGTGCAATGCCCCTCACAAACAACTTACAAGTTGAGTTGATTGATGTGTGGGGCATTGATTTCATGGGACCCTTTGTCAAGTCCTACGACAGTGAGTACATCCTGGTGGCAGTGGACTACGTCTCGAAGTGGGTTGAAGCAATGCCACGCTGAGCCGCTGACTCCAAACATGCGCGAAAGATGTTCCATGAGATCATCTTTCCACGTTTTGGAAGCCCCAGGATGGTGATCAGTGATGGAGGGTCACATTTCATTGACAAGACCTTCCAGAATAGAACTGGGGGCAAGGCACAACATAGCTACACCATACCACCCCCAGACAAGCGGTCAAGCAGAAACTTCAAACAAGCAGATCAAGAACATTCTGCAAAAGTCCGTGACAAAAATGGGAAAAGGATGGAAGAGCAGGCTACCAGATGCTCTATGGGCTTACCGAACGGCATACAAAACACCGATCGGGATGTCTCCATATCAACTGGTTTACGGCAAGACTTGCCATCTACCAGTTGAGCTAGAGCATCGGGCGCACTGGGCCAAAAGAAAGTGGAACATGGATTTGCCAGTAGCCCAGCAGATGAGGAGAATGCAGCTATCAGAGCTAGAAGAGTGGAGAGACAAAGCGTACCACAGTGCCAAAATCTACAAAGATAGAACCAAGAGACGGCACGACAAGAGGATCAAGGTGAACGAGTTCCACCCCGGAGATAAGGTATTTCTCTTTAATTCCAGGGTGAAGCTCTTTGGGCATGGAAAACTTCGGAGCAAATGGGATGGACCATTCGTTGTGGTGGAGACTTCATCGCACCGGGCAATCACACTCCAAGATGATGAAGGTAACCTCTTCAAGGTAAATGGTCAACGTTTAAAAGTTTTCCTTGAACCTGATAAAGTATATGAGGAATTTGATGTGATCAACTTGGTCATGGATAATTCCCATTTATAATTTCACCTTACGCTAAGTCCTTAACCCCTAGAGCCTATATTCATACATGGGTATATTGGACCTGTCACGTAGTGCACAAAAAAAAAGAGAAGGCGACGTGCCACTGAGCCCGATCAGCCCTATCCTTTGCCAACGTCCCACTCCAACGTCTCTGAAGCCGTTCCGCGGTGGATGAGCATTCAACCTCTGATGGATCCGAGAAGAGGGTTATTCTTTCTTTAAAATTTCACCCATCCTCTTCTTTCCGCTCACCTGAGTTCTTCCTCGCCCACACTCTGAAATCACCAAGCCACACTTTCCAAATCCCCAACAATGGCCGGAAAGAGCCACCCTAAATCCCGATCGACCTTCAATCTGGAAGGAGAGCCCACTCCGGCAAACCAACTGGTGCCCATCAACCTGGAGCAGGCCATGGAGGTGGTCGTATCCCCTCTGGCCAGCCTCCCGCCAGAGGAGTGTTGGCGGTCCTTAAGTCCCAGTTTTGACCGTCAACTCCTGCAGAAAATATATTAAAAATAAACACTAAACATAGTGATAGGGTTTATTACTAACTATTTCCATGAGTGTTGGTGTTTTACTTTGTCATGCAGGAAAGAGCACTATAGGCTTGAGATGAGAAATAAATATTAGTATCACAAAGTATCTCAGAAGCCCATTTGGAGTATATCATTGTGAAGATTTTATCGAAACATTTCCAAATGTTATACTACTTATATTATTTGGACCTCAGAGTGAGAAGATATAAAAGTGGCAAATATAATGGACCCACTAAAAGGGGGCCCACCTGGGCGGGACCTACACCTGGTCTTGGCGCATTCACGTGAGGCCGAACATTGGTCTCCATGAGGTGCTCGTACAGGTCAATTCACGTGAGGGGGCAGCTGGTGCCCAGGCACCCTCACCCAGGAGACAGGCCACCGCGCAGGAGAGCCGAGGCCAGCAGCATCAGCACGTGCCCTCGCGCAGGAGCCAGGCGGGCCCAGTGGGCCACACGCCCGTCACGCACGACCAGGCGCTGGCACAGGCGCAGGGAGGCCGGGTCAACGTGCGCTGCAGGAGACCAGGACGTCCGCGCTTACGCAGGGGAGGAACAGCCCAGGGCGACGTGGCCGTAGCGGGTTGGCCAGCAGGCCTTCACGCGGATTCCTCAGGCGCGCGTCAGCGGGGAGACCGAGCCAGCGACGACGTGGCGCGCCACCATTCGCCCAGAGCTCTGTCATGCGGATCGAGGGAGGCATCAACGTCTGGATTTCCACCAGGGAAACACACGCGCCACGGGAAAAGGTCCTCGCGCGCAGACCTTCGCGCCACCGACGTTCCTGAGTCGGTTCCCTGGGACAAATGGCACAAGGAGAGGTTTAGGAGGGGAATATTCCCTAGGACTTAGGGAGGATCTCCACTCTCCCAAGTCACCATCTAGACTATAAATACCCCCTACCCCTCACTCTCAACACACACAAGATGGAGAACACACAAGATTGAGAAGCCACAAGCTCCATTCCAAGGCGAAGCTCTACTCCAGTGTAGTATCTAGAGAATAGGGAGAGAGTGAGGGGTAGTCCGGGGGAAGTGCCGGGACTGTCGGCACTCTTCCCCGACCTTGTACCTGGACGGATGCTTCCTTCTTCTAGTAAGTGTTCGTGATCTCTTATGGTATTAAGTTCTCTTGATTAAGTACGTTCTCTATTATAGTTGCTTGCGGGTTTATCGTTCATTAATCATTTGTGAATGCTTAGTGAATACTTTGGTCTAGGAACAAGACTAAAGTAGTAATTGATAGCATAGACGTGGTGTCTGGGCTAGATGTTACCTTTGTTTGCCTCGTAGCCCCACGTATTCAGAGGTAGGCGGCAGGTGGTGACAGCCCTGTCCGTCCTTTGTAATCCTCGCCGTTCGGGTACGGTGTAGAGCTGCTGGCCGGCAATTTCCTAGAGGCCTAGGATACCCCGGTGCCCAAAGTAAGTAGACTATAGACATTGAGCTTCCTTATCAAGGTCCTTATCTATAGGAATCCTCTCTACCCTCGCCAATCATTTCTCATGTTGTCCTTGGATGATCTAGTTAGAAGACTAGTACACACGTTCCCTGTGGATTCGATACCCTGAATACTTCCGGGTGAAAACTACAACGGTATCCGTGCGCTTGCGGATTTATCTGCGATCGTAAGAAATACCAACAAGCTTTCTGGCGCCGTTGCCGGGGAACGGTTGCTGTATTATCTTCGAACCTTGTTCGTCCTCGTATCTTTTTATTTTTCTTTTTATTTTCTTTTACCAGTTACCCCCTCTACCATGGAGCAATATTCTATTATAGACTTCTCTGCTCCAAGGCGTGAGTTCTTTGAGCTACCCACTTCTGATCAGCCAATCACCACATCTAGCTTTGAACTCCGCCCCGGCTTTATAGCCATGGTTCGGAATAAAACCTTCTCAGGGGCCAACAACGAAAATCCTTATGATCACCTGCGAGAATTCGAATTGTTGTGCTCATGTTTGAGAATCTCAGGCATGGCACAAGAGACCATCAAATGGAAGTTATTTCCATTCTCTCTCGATGAGACGGCAAAGAGATGGTACCGCCGGACCGTTAGGGACGTAAACGGAAATTGGGGAAAATTACGGGACAAATTTTGTCTTTACTTCTTTCCCATTCACCGTATATGTGCCCTTCGGAGGGAGATCGTCTGCTTCCAGCAGGGTGAGAAGGAAACTCTAGGTGCAGCTTGGGAAAGATTTGTTTCACTAAACAAGTTTGGCCCAGACTTAGGCATACCCGATTTCATGCTCATGCAACATTTTCGATCGGGCCTAAACAAAGAAGCTACTTTCATCCTAGATGGTGCCGCCGATGGTTTGTTCATGCACGTAACCTTGGATGAAGGGAGAGCTCTTCTAGAAAAGATTCTAGAAAACACTCCATCCACCAAAACACACCACGAATCCCAGCACAGCTCTAAGACAAGATCCGAGCCAAACCTATTTACCTCGCACGATCCAGCCTTAGAGCCCGCTCCCGAACCAAAATCCTTGAAGGAAGAAAAAATTCAACCTTCAGGATTCAATTTTAAATTTGAGGATGATCTATATGAAAACCATGGAAACACCTCAGACTACTCTTGGCACAAGAAGGCTATGACACTTCCTTTTTCTCATCCTCCCGATCCTCCCAACGAAGCATTTCTCGTGAAAGCCATAACGGAGGAGTGGTCGGATGAAGGAAGGCACTTTTCTGAAGCAATTTGGAATAGTTCACCTTCTATAATCCTTCCTTGTTATATAAAGGGAACTGTCGTAGAAGCCCATTTTAACCCCAACATGGAGATCAATGTCATGCCATGGCACCTAGCGTATACTCTCCTAGGAAATGTTCTGCTAAGGTCATCCGACACGGTTTTAAAAAGTTGTCCTTTTGGACACATCCTTCAATGTCGGGGGGTTGCAAGTGCCGTGACGATCATGTTAGACAAAATTGAGGTAGACTTAGACTTCCATATCTTCGATATCCTTGATTTTGATCTTCTCATAGGCTTCCCACTAGAAAAGCTTCTCCAAAAAGAAGCATCTCATGGGAGCCTTCATGACACGCTTGGGAAAGCTACTTTTTCTTGCCCAGAAATTCCAAGAGCAAAGCCTCCTCCCCAGCATAGCCTGCTTGAGAAGGTAATGTTTGTGTCGCCGTTCGAACCTACTTCTCATCTCGAGCGACCTTCATCAACTTCAATCAAGCGAAAGCCGTGTCCCTTAGGCCCTCAGGAAGTTATTCTCGATAATGGTCGAGAAACAACTTTGATTTTCAATGATGAACCTCTTGAGTTGGAGAACCCAAAGGCCATGGACACGCTTGAAATTTTGACTCTGGAGTCCGAGCAAAAGGATTCCATAAATGAGCATGAAACCTTCTCTTTCAAAATCCCACAAGAGTCATGCTCATTTAATGAATCTCCGGAGTTAGTTACACTTTGTGCCACAAGCGCATACGAGGGCTACAACCACCTTAAGGTCCTCATTTCTAAAATGTTTAGGAGGTTGGTTGTGGATGTATTCATTTATCATAAACATTGCAGATTTCGTTTTGCATATTTGGCATTAACATTGCAGCTAGAACTTCAACGGTACATTAACAATTGGCGATAATCATGGGAACAACGTCGCCAATGACAGCTGCAATGTGAGGATCCCCATGGTCTAGCTTCAGACCATAAACAAAGCACTGCCGGGAGATGGCCTGGATTATCATTTATTTTTTCCTTTCGAATAAAAGCAAGACATGTTGTTAGTATAAACTTTCCTTCGGGTATTTTTGGTCGCTAACCGTTTCAGGTGGAGATTGAAAAGAACGATGGACAGGTGATGCTTAAGAACATGGAGCTACATCAGTAGTAACACCTTGGTAAGTTTTGTTCGTGGAACGAATTTTGAAGGAAGCCAACACACTTGATTTTTGGTGTCCCGCGACACAAAAATCCAAGTGTGGGGGAGGTCGGTAAGTATTTCGCATCATGTTCCATTTGTACAAAATTTTATCTTGGTTTTCAGGTAATGTTAGTTCTTTCATCTTGCTCTCTAAAAAAATCATAAAAGAATTGCATAACTAAATAAAGAAAATATATTTGAATTCAATAAGGCTCTTGGTCCTTAAAACCAAAGAGCCATTGTTTTGTTTCCACCATGTATGAATAAATGCAGGTACAAGATCAAGTGTGGGGGGTCTCTTGAGTTTCCTGACATGCACATTTTCAAGACCACCCACAGACAGGAAGTACAACATCGTATAGAACAGCTCAAGAAAAATCAAGACGACCGAGGCCCAGTAGGAGTCGGCCGATCCCCCTGGTCGGCCGAAGGCCATCTGGCATCTCTCGTCCACATTTTTGTCCAGAGTGATGGTTTGCACATCCTGTTCCTCACCCTCTCTGATTCATGAGTTTAATAAGCCTTATCTTGAGATGATCACTGAAATTAAACTCATGATAAAATGAACTTGAATGCTCCTTTGGTTTACATGTTTGTCCTTGATTGGCTAGCATATACTTTATTCCTTGCACATACACCTGTTGCTTGTGAACATATAACTTTAGGGAAACATGTTTACCTAAGTGGTTCATTAATGAGATATGGTATGACGAAAGAAATCTTGCTCTTTCTGTATAAAGTGCTTGGGATGTTTTTCTTGTAAAACCTTAAAATGAATAGCCTTACAGAGCTCCTCAGTGATGCCTTATTCCTACCAAAGCCATATGTTGTTCACATTGCAAAACTTTACACGTATGCTGCTTGCTATTGCATTGAGCTTTGTCAAATTGTTGTGACCCTTGTAAGATGCTTTTCATGCTTTCATGATCAAGATCACGTACACTCCATATACACATGCTAAACTTCTATACTAAAAGTTAGCATCATACATTTCATCCAGCCACAAAATAAATGCTCCATATAAATATTGATCTACCTCTCTCCAAGTATCCTTTGCAAAATAGACATGGGCTATAGAAAAAAATATATATATATGGACACATGAAGGTCCAAGCATAAAAAAAAAGAGAAAAAAATATGGGCACATGAAGGCCCAAGTAAAAAAAAGAGAAAAAAATATTATAGCCATGTTCTCAAAGTTAATTCAAGAGGAGAGAGATCACACAAAAATGAGTTATCATTTCATTCTTCCACACACATGCACATCTTGATCAGATTGTATGAATAGTTTTCTTCTTGGATCCACTCTTTGACTTTGCAATATATGTGATGCAAGTATGCCTTACCTTTACTCCTACCTTGAGCTCCGTATAAGCCTTTTAGAAGTAGGGTGAAAGAATGCAAAAAAATGCTTTGGTGAGGAATCATACAAACTTGAGCGATCTGAGAGAATCATTTGAGGAGCTAGGAAAGGTTATGTTTTTGAAAACTTATCAAAAACCCAAGTTACTTAACAGAAGAGTTGAGATGACTTGAATCAAAGCCATTCTGTTCCTCAACCACCCAAGATGGCATGATAGACACTTCAAAATTCACAAGTGCAGGTATGTTTTGGAATAACTTATATGTTTGCATCATATCATTTGGAGTTATGTGACCTTAGTCCTAAAGCTTTACTCGAGGACGAGAAAGGCTAAGTGTGGGGGAGCTTGTTGGCGGTCCTTAAGTGCCAGTTTTGACCGTCAACTCCTGCAGAAAATATATTAAATATAAACACTAAACATAGTGATAGGGTTTATTACTAACTATTTCCACGAGTGTTGGTGTTTTACTTTGTCATGCAGGAAAGAGCACTATAGGCTTGAGATGAGAAATAAATATTAGTATCACAAAGTATCTCAGAAGCCCATTTGGAGTATATCATTGTGAAGATTTTATCGAAACATTTCCAAATGTTATACTACTTATATTATTCGGACCTCAGAGTGAGAAGATATAAAAGTGACAAATATAATGGACCCACTAAAAGGGGGCCCACCTGGGCGGGACCTACACCTGGTCTTGGCGCATTCACGTGAGGCCGAACATTGGTCTCCATGAGGTGCTCGTACAGGTCAATTCACGTGAGGGGGCAGCTGGTGCCCAGGCACCCTCACCCAGGAGACAGGCCACCGCGCAGGAGAGCCGAGGCCAGCAGCATCAGCACGTGCCCTCGCGCAGGAGCCAGGCGGGCCCAGTGGGCCACACGCCCGTCACGCACGACCAGGCGCTGGCACAAGCGCAGGGAGGCCGGGTCAACGTGCGCTGCAGGAGACCAGGCCGTCCGCCCTTACGCAGGGGAGGAACGGCCCAGGGCGACGTGGCCGTAGCGGGTTCGCCAGCAGGCCTTCACGCGGATTCCTCAGGCGCGCGTCAGCGGGGAGACCGAGCCAGCGACGACGTGGCGCGCCACCATTCGCCCAGAGCTCTGTCATGCGGATCGAGGGAGGCATCAACGTCTGGATTTCCACCAGGGAAACACACGCGCCACGGGAAAAGGTCCTCGCGCGCAGACCTTCGCGCCACCGACGTTCCTGAGTCGGTTCCCTGGGACAAATGGCACAAGGAGAGGTTTAGGAGGGGAATATTCCCTAGGACTTAGGGAGGATCTCCACTCTCCCAAGTCACCATCTAGACTATAAATACCCCCTACCCCTCACTCTCAACACACACAAGATGGAGAACACACAAGATTGAGAAGCCACAAGCTCCATTCCAAGGCGAAGCTCTACTCCAGTGTAGTATCTAGAGAATAGGGAGAGAGTGAGGGGTAGTCCGGGGGAAGTGCCAGGACTGTCGGCGCTCTCCCCCGACCTTGTACCTCGACGGATGCTTCCTTCTTCTAGTAAGTGTTCGTGATCTCTTATGGTATTAAGTTCTCTTGATTAAGTACGTTCTCTGTTATAGTTGCTTGCGGGTTCATCGTTCATTAATCATTTGTGAATGCTTAGTGAATACTTTGGTCTAGGAACAAGACTAAAGTAGTAATTGATAGCATAGACGTGGTGTCTGGGCTAGACGTTACCTTTGTTTGCCTCATAGCCCCACGTATTCAGAGGTAGGCGGCAGGTGGTGACAGCCCTGTCCGTCCTTTGTAATCCTCGCCGTTCGGGTACGGCGTAGAGCTGTTGGCCGGCAATTTCCTAGAGGCCTAGGATACCCCGGTGCCCAAAGTAAGTAGACTATAGACACTGAGCTTCCTTATCAAGGTCCTTATCCATAGGAATCCTCTCTACCCTCGCCAATCATTTCTCTTGTTGTCCTTGGACGATCTAGTTAGAAGACTAGTACACACGTTCCCTGTGGATTCAATACCCTGAATACTTCCGGTGAAAGCTACAACGGTATCCGTGCACTTTCGGATTTATCTGCGATCGTAAGAAATACCAACAAGGAGGACGTGAGAGGCCGCACCAGGGGGTCGGCCGATGGCCTAGGTCGTCCAACCGGCCCTAGTGGCCCCTCGGCGTCTCGCTCGGCGGCACGGTCCTAGTCTCCGAGGAGGATCCAAAGGCGTGATGCACGGGCATCAAGCCCATACAGAAGGCCGACGACGGGGCAATTGACTCCGAAGAAGACACCGGCGGCCACTCCAATCAAGGGGGATGGACTTCCCACACTTCAGCCAGGAGAGAAGCTGAAGGAAATAGTCCGGAACAAGTGGGAGGACGTCGTGGTATATCACTATATGTCCAATGTGTCCATCTACTCTCCTGCTAGCACCCCAGAGCCACGTTTCCGGGTCTTTGGGGAAAAGAAACCTGGAGGTGGCTATGGAAAGGGGCTGTTCCCTCCCCTCACACCCGAGGAGAGGAAGGAGTTGGAGGAGTCGGTGGAATCTTCATCCGCCGGCAAGATCAAGAGGCACATCAAGCCTCCTCCAATTCGCAGGCCTGGGGGACATTATGACAGTGATGATGAGAAGGCCCCCATGGCTCCCTCCAACACAGAGTTGCTAGAGTTGATTAATCAACTCGGTCGCGACTATGCAAAGTTGGAGAAGAAGTTCGCCGAAGAGCGACTTGAGTGCATTAACCTTCAAGATGACTTTGATATGCTGCGTAGATCAATAGTCGTGAAGCTTGAGCGTTATGCCAAAGCCGCAGGGGATGAAAATCTCTTCAATGCACCATAGACACCCTAGGCTTTGGTTTAGGATAGGCACATTAGTTTTCTTTCCATTCATTCATTTATTTCATTTATTTGATTATCATGTAATGTGCCTCTGAGTTTATGAATAAAAGAAAATGTTTAGTGTATTAGGATTGTGTCTTTTGTGTCCACTTGTTTTTTAATAAAAGGTACAAGTGTGGGGGAGACTCGCAACGGGAAATAGAGAGATCCAACGCGAAACAGAGCATACCAGAATGACACAGAATAGCATGCGAAAGGGCTGAACCAGAGAGGTCACCCCCAGGTCGCCCGACCCCACCAGGTAGGCCGACTTGGCCTGGGTCCCACCTGGCCTCTGCTTCTTCCTGCACGCTGGTTTGATCAACCTAACCCCTGTTTCAGTTGAATCTTTGCAGAACTTGATCATGGAATTCTGAACTTAATAAGAATTACCCCTTTTGCATCTCCCCATCACATGGAAAATATTAAACTTACATATATTTTATTTCCTATACATTTTGTCTCGTGGAAATCTTCATATTTATAGGAACTCATGTCATCTAAGTTATTGCATTTTGAGATATGGCTTTAATATGAAAGATGCCTTTGCTTACTCGAGTACTTGGAATTTATGAAAAGTTTTTTAAAACTTTTAACCATGCTATGCTCCTCATGGGTTTGAGAGACAACCAATTACATTTATCATGCACATCCTTTGAGCTTTGAGTTGTTCCAAGTCTTATGACCCTTAGTAGAGATACTTCATGTTTTTAAAGTCAAGATCACGTACACTCCACCATAGAGAGCTAAACTCTTACACTGAGGGCGAAGCAAAACATGCCTTTGTTCCATGTTCATGAATAAATACTCCTAAAATGACTTTCTTCCCAAAAATCAAGATGAAAAGAAGATATGGGCTATATGCATAGAAAAGAAAAAAAAGAGAGAGAAAAAAGAAAGAGACTCATGCTAAAAAGCATTGAGTGAAAAAAAGAGAGCAAAGCAAAAGTGCAATAGCCCATATCCAAAAAGAAAAGAAAAGGGAAGGAAGTCAAGACAAGGGAGTACCATTACATGTCCACCTCTTATCACACACTTGCACATCTTGATTTGATTACATGACTTGTCTCTGATTTGGATCCAATCCTTGGAATGACAACACAAGTGAAATAAGGTATGTATCTTGAGAGCTCCACATATAAAGTTCTATTTTGGAGAACATGAGTGTTGTCCAACCACCATAAATATTCAGTGAGAAACTCTTTGAGGAGCAAGGCTTTGGTTTTCTTTGCAAAACTCTGAAAACCCAAGTACTTGAGAGTAAAGTGTGTCATGTCATAGAAAAGGATGTTCCTTTCTGCAATAACCCAAGAAGACATGTTAGCCACTCATATAATTCCACTAAGCCTAAATGTTTGGGAATAACCTATATGTTTGTTTATGATTTCCATGATGAAGCTTAGACTTTACTCGAGGACGAGTAAAGGATAAGTGTGGGGGAGCTTGTTGGCGGTTCTTAATAATAAATTATTATTGCCAACAAATATATAAAAGAATGATAAAACAACTAGACATAGGTTTATTTACTAATGAATTCCACGAGTTTTGGTGCATATGTGCTTATAGGAATAAAGTGGCAAAAGAAGGACTAAAGTGGGCCCAGGGCCAGGTCGCCCGACCTCTCCTGGTTGGCCGACCTGGGACCTGGCCTAGTGAGGTCCGTCCTTAGCCCATCAGTAGAAGCACACTCGGGAGTGATCAGAAACGTTGAGATCAAGTCAGTGGAAGTGAAGAGATGGGATTGGGCCACGTGGCAAGCACATGGATTCATGGGCCCACATCTCCGATTTATCTTACATATCTTCGCTATTACCCACCAGAAACCGACCATGGGGCCCACAGGAGAGTGACCCTGGCAGAGTGGGGCCGAGGGGCCACAACCCCGGGTCGGCCGACCTAGCCAGGTCGGCCGATCTGGCCGAGCGACGAAACCGCCACCGCCTTCACCCACAACTGTCAACCGCCTCCAGGGAGCCATCCGTGCCGTAGATCACCGAAGTCGGTGAATCCCACGGTTGGCCGACCCCCCTAGGTCGGCCGACCTGGGCCCACCTCCGGACCGTCTCAACCGCCGCACACCGACTCTAAACCACCTCTCCATGCTATAAATACCTGGACTCGGGGCAGGGCTCAACATCATCGAGATGAAGTGAAGATCCAAGGTGAAGCCCTTCTCATATCCAGAGTAGAAATAGGGAGAGAGTGAGGGAGAGTCTGGAGGAGTCCCGGCGTGTCAGCGACCTTCCACCTGTACCTCGACTGATGCAAGCTACTCAGTAAGTATCCGGGATTCAACTAGTACTTAAGTCTGAGTTATAGAAAGCTGAGTTCTCTATTGTGCTTGTGGGTTCGTTGCTTTATTCATAAAGTATTCTAATCTCTGATCAAGGTTAGGATAGCTGATATTATCTTAGGCGTGGTGCTTAGATGTATATCTTCCCTCGTTTGCCTCGTAGCCCCACGGATTAGAAGAGGTAGGCGGCAGGTGGTGACAGCCCTGTCCGTCCTTTGTAATCCTCCACGTTCGGGTACGGCGTAGAGCTGTTTGGCCGGCAATTTCCTAGAGGTCTAGGATATCCCGGTGCCCAAAGCAAGCATAGGAGAACTCCCTTCGCTATATTCACAGCCTTAGTGCTAAGTTATCCTCTCTACCCAGCCTTTTTATATACTCGATTGATCGGACATTCTTAGTGATTAGATAGCCTTTACGTTCCCCATGGATTCGATACCTGGTTTACTCACGGGTGAAAGCTACTACGACAGTCGTGCACTTGTGGACTTTCTATTTGCCACCGCTGGTGTCAACAATAGGAAACCCCCAAACCGTCGCCAAGGAAAACCTGAGGACCTCACGATATAATGCCCTATTCACCGATCGACAAAGCATAACTTTGTGGACTGCACAGTGTACAAGAAACAAAGGCAGGAAGAGGACAACCAGAAACAGTGGGCCGCGTGACCAGAACTCTCAGCACCCTCGTCAGGCAAACTACATGGATGGCGACGATGAGCCTCAACTTACCGAGGACCTGGAGATTGCCACCATATTCGGTGGTTGCTCAACCCGAACCTCCAAATCCCAGCTGAAGCTGGTCGAGAGGCAGATAGCAAGCACTGAACCCTGCAAGCAGCCGTGGAGGTGGTCTGACATCCTAATCACTTTCGATCAAAGGGACCACCCCAACACGTTGTACGATGGGCCATTGCTACCACTGTGCATCATGCCTTGGATCGGCTTGCGCAAGGCCAGGCGAACCTTGATTGATAGTGGAAGCGCCCTCAACCTGTTGTTCGTCAACACTTACGATGAGCTCGGTATCCTGAGGAGGTCATTGTCACCAGTGGACAAACGGTTCTACGGGGTGATACCGGGCATTCAAGCTGTCCCATTGGGGAGGATCAATCTGCAAGTGACCCTCATGGAAGGGAAAAAGATCCGATCAGAGTTCCTCACCTTCGAGGTAGCAGATTTTATGTCAGCTTACAACTGTATCTTGGGCAGACCGTTCCTGAAGAAGTTCGTGGCGGTCACGCACTTTGCTTACTCCATGATTAAGATCTCGGGGCCTTTAGGCCCGATCACCATCTGTGGTGACCGGAAGGGTGCAGTTCAATGTGATCTGAAAACCCTAGACATGATCAAGGGAGGAGAGCAGGACCCAGCCAAGGCTACCGATCCTGCCAAGAAAAAGCCCAAGAGTCAACCAAGCACTGTCGGAAAGGCCGCTGTCGCTGAAACCTCCTGAGCAGCAGAAGCCTGATCAAGGGCAAAAGCACAGCCAGTGCTCGCAGAGGACAAGGACGTCGCGGTGAAGCCAACGACGGTGGAAACTCCAGAAAACAAGGATACACCACCACCAGCCGCGGGCGACTCACCAGCTGAGGCCTCCCCGATCACGCCCAAACAGAAGCGTGTCGAGCCAGGCACCAAAGCGGTAGCACTCAACGAAACGGACCCGACCAAGACCATGCAAGTGGGGACAGGTCTGGATGACAAATAGGAACTCGAAGTCAATGCTTTCCTCCAGGCAAACGCAGACGTGTTCGCTTGGGAACCGCCCGATATGCCCGAGATCCCCAGGGAGCTAATAGAGCACAAGTTTGGGTATGAACTGGCGTCCGACCAGTCCAGCAAAAGCAGAGAAGATACACCCCAGAGAAACGAGACGCCATCAATGAAGAGATAAACCGACTACTCAAAGCCGGCTTCGTTTAAGAAGTCCCTTTTTCGGAGTGGCTAGCAAATCCAGTCATGGTGAAGAAACCCAACGAAACGTGGCGAATGTGCTTAGACTACACCGATCTGAATAAAGGATACCCAAAGGACGAGTATCCATTGCCTAGTTATATAAAGATGCCTTTCGGTCTGAAAAACGCAGGTTCTACATATCAAAAGTGTGATCACATTATTGTCGAAGGCCAAATCGGCCGTAATGTGGAAGCTTACATAGATGATATCGTTGTGAAAAGTAAGTTAAAGGGCGACCTAATCACCGATTTAACCGAAACATTCAGCAACCTGCGCAAAAACAGGATGATGCTCAACCCCGCCAAGTGCCCCTTTGGTGTATCATCGGGTTAGCTCCTCAGTTATCTCGTGTCTCAGCGAGGTATAGAGGCCAATCCGCATAAGATCAAGGCAATTGAGGACATGAAGGCCCCACGCAGTCGCCACAAAGTCTAGAAGCTAGCAGGAATGATGGCGTCCCTAAGTTGATTCGTATCCAAGTCAGGCGAATGAGGTATGCCATTCTATAAATTCTTACGTAAAACTGATCGTTTTGAGTGGTCGGCAGAGGCAAAAGAGGCATTCTAGGCATTCAAACTATTCCTGCGGAAAATGCCTGTACAAGTCCTGCCACAACCCAAAGAAAAGATGTTGTTATACGTAGCGGCTACACCAACTGTTGTCAGTACTGTTCTGGTGGTTGAACGGCCTACAGAAAAGTCGACAACACAGCACCCTGTTTACTTCGTAAGCGAGGTGTTACACGATGCAAAAACATGGTACTCTCAGATTCAGAAATTATTACATGCTGTGCTAATGACTTCTAGGAAACTCAAGCATTATTTTTTGAGCCACAAGATCAAGGTTGTGTCAACTTACCCTCTAGGCACTGTTTTGCATAATCGAGATGCTGTGGGTAGAATCGCACAATGGTCCGTGGAGCTGAGGGCTTATGATGTAGAATTCATACCCAAAACTGCTATTAAGTCGCAGGCTCTGACAGATTTTATTGCAAAGTGGACAAATCCCAAACCCGAAGAAAGTGCCCAAAATCTCGAACATTGGACCATGTTCTATGATGGAGCATTTTGCAAAGAAAGCGAGGGGGATGGGGTAGTCCTTATTTCACAACACGATGACATTATCAGGTACACATTACAAATCAATTTTGTTGATCCAACCCCTACTAACAATGTTGCCGAGTATGAAGGACTTTTGACAGGACTTGGCATAGCTGCGTCTCTTGGCATTAAGAGTCTGCTTGTGAAAGGGGATTCCGAGTTAGCCGCTAAGCAAGTCATGAAAGAGTACAGTGCGCGAAGCGATGTCATGGCCAAGTATTTGGAAGCATATAGGAGGATGGAGAGCAAATTTGATGGGCTTGAAGAACGATACGTCAAAAGGGAGTACAATGGCGACATAGACAAACTTGTGAAAGCAGCTACCGAACGCACACCGCTTCCAGGTAACATGTTACTTGAAGTTCTTACTAAACCTTCTGTGTCGGTATCTTTACCGAAACAAAAAATTGCGCTTGACAAAGGCACAGTCTCAGCAACCAATGAATCCACCAAGGAGTTTATGTTGGTCGATACGGCTCGGGCTGCTGCTCTAGTTGGAAACGAGAAGAACTGGATGGAACCAATCCGGGCATACCTCACAAACCAAGCTATACCCGACGATGATGCGGCACTAGAAAAAATCTATCGTAAAGCCAAGAATTACCGATTGGTTGATGGACGAGTGCACAAAGCAGCACGCATTGGAGTACTCCTCAAAATGCATCACATGGGCCGAGGGTATTAGTTTGCTCCACGATATTCACGGAGGAATCTGTGGATCTCATGTTCTCCCCGGTATCTAGTGGGGAAAGCATTCCGACAGAGCTTCTACTTGCCTACAGCTCTTCAAGACGCAACCGAGTTAGTAAAGAAGTGTGAGGAATGCCAATTCTTCGCATGGAAAATAACTAAACCTGTGCAAGCTTTAAACACTATTCTCTTGTCATGGCCCTTTGCCACATGGGGAATAGATATCCTCGGTCCTTTTCCAAGGGCCACCGAGGGTTATAGGTTTCTGTTCGTCAGCATTGACACATTCACAAAATGGGTTGAAGCCGAACCAGTTCATAAAATAACAAAAGAAGCAATTATCAAGTTTCGATGGAATATTGTCATTCAATTCGGGGTCCCAAATATGATAATCTCTGACAATGAAACACAGTTCAAGAATAAAAAAGTTCACTAATTTCTGCTACGATTAAGGGATCACGCATGATCGATCATCGGTAAATCACCCAAAGATGAACAGGCAAGTGGAACGACCTAACGACATCGTACTCCAGGGCATCAAGAAGAGAATTTTTAACAGATTGCATGCTTATGACATACGATGGATTCATGAACTCCCAACAGTTTTTTGGTCCATGCGAACCACAATGAACAGAGCAACAGGCAAAACACCCTTTTTCTTGGTGTACGGTGCTGAAGCAATTCTACCTTTCAATATCCGGTTACAAGCCTCATGAGTGGCAATGTTTTTAGAAACTGAAGAGCCTAACAGGCACAGTGATGAGTTGCTCCTCCTCGAGGAGGCTTGTGATGCAGCCACTTTCAGAGTGGCCAAATATCAACAGAAGCTAAGGCAATACTACGATACTAATGTTCGTAAGAGAAGCCTATGCATTGGAGACATGGTTCTCAAACTAGATCAATGCACTAAGGACAAGACCAAATTTTCCTCTCCATGGCAAGGGCCTTACATCATGGTGGACATTGCATGGCCAGGAGCCTACAGGATCACGGGGATAGATGGAGACGTACTGCCAAATACATGGAATATGGATCAACTACACAGATTCTACGCCTGAGTCAAGGTAATCGAGCAAGTTCAAGCCTATCCAACAATTTGGCAGTAGTCGTCGTCATCCGCATCACATCCGGCACCAAACAAAAGAAAGATAAGCTCTATACACTCTACTCACCCTTGCAATTATGCTCGGGGGCTAGGTTTTCATTTTTATATTCAGTTTCTGCTCTTTGTTACCATACTGCATATACTAACAAAGAGCCGGGGACTACCGTGCAGAACATTTTCAGACCTATTCTACAGACCTCGAGTGCAACGCTCGAGGGCTCCCCTATGTTTGGGTAATTTTTGTGGCATGTACTTCTGGACTCTTTTCTAGCATGTCTACATGCTAAAAAAAAGCCCGGGGCTACTATGGTACCATCGCCGCACAAGAATTGGGCTTTTTAGATCGAAAAGTTGAACTACGCCAAAAATCCCAGATACTATGACTACAAGGAATTACACAATTTAGAAGACCGCTCATGTCTCCGCAACTAAACAATTCCAGAATAGCTCATGGTAATGGAATAGTTAGCTACGTTAAGACTATCATTTAAAAAGTAGCATAAAAAGCTCGAACAGCTCTATTTCCTGATCGAAACATGCACGCATATGTTCGGCAAAAGGATTATAAGTTCACAAACTAAAACTATCAAGTTCTTACCCTATTACAGGAATCCATCACAAATTCAGGACGAGGTTTCGGAATCAGACAAGTGAAGGCCAAGTTTCTTGATGAATGGTTCAACTACTGGAGCAAGAGCATCGAATAAAACTTGTGCCTCCTCATCCGAGCACTTGAAGCCTTGGGCGAGCAGCGCAGCATCAACCTCTGGAATGTGGCTTTTCATGGCTCCCAGGGTATGCGTCGCAGCAACGTCTGCACCCTCCATGAGTTTGCTCTCCAGGGTCAGGCCGTGCCCCTCGAAAGCTTTGAGTTGAGTGCTGAGGTCGGCGATCTCCTTGTCCCAAGCTGTGAGCTGACCTTTCAGATCCGAGCTTTTCTTCTTGAGCGTCTCAATGCTCTCGGAATTAGCTAGAGGGTTAGAGGCACTACATTGGTAACAGTTTGTAGAATAAGGAACAAATGTGCATAGTAAATCAAGAACCTTCTTTCTCGGACTGCAAGAGAGCAACTTGGGCCTCCAGTCTAGCTACTGATGCTTCCGCAGCCAAAGCACGAGCATCCAATGAGCGCCATTGCTCCTCTGCTACGGAAAGCGAAGCGATGATCGGGCCCAAGGGCGTCGGGATGGGTTCTATGACCTCGGCTGACTTCTCCTCTTGGTCGGGCGTAGCCGTCGTGCCTTGATCGGGAGTTTTCTCCTTGTCAGACGGCTTGACCGGAGGGGAAGTTGTGGCTTTGGAGGGCCTGCATTCCCAAACATGATAATTAAAGAGTTCCCCTTGGGAAAACGATCAAGCAGAAATCAAACAAGTCAAAGTGCTTACTCGGCTCTTGGGAGGGTAACCATGAACTTCTTCCGCAAGATAGAAGAAGGCTTTGATGATGTCTGTGCGAAATGAGTTTCCTGGCGAGAAACCTCCCGAACACGATTAAGTTTGGTTATGCATGCAAAAGTTGCGAACAAATGCCCAAATACGATCATGAGTGGTACCTGGTCTCTAGGCTGAGGCGGGTCGCGCATGGTGGGCAGCTCAACAGCACCCGGAGTCCCAAGAGAGCACGATGTAGTCGTCATCTTCTCTGCACTTGCGCCCCTTGAGCGCTTGCGAGAGTGTGATGGGACGGTGACCTTGGTGCTAGTCGAGGCTTTCTTCTCGTCAGCTGGAGGTTGTTCGGGCATCTCGGCCTGAGGGTCTTGTCACCCTGAGTTGATGACGGCTTTGCCTCGTCCTCCAGGTTGGTAGCTCCACTATGGAGGGAGGCATCAACAACTGGAGGGACCTGATGGGAAGAAGAAATAAGTTCATCGGTAACAAAACAAAGAGGGATATTTCTAAAGCAAAGTTACCTCTGGAGTGGGGTTGTCACGGCTGAAAGGTGCAGGAACACCTGCCCAGTCAGGAAGATCGGCGTTCAGCATTTTCTTCAGTTGACTCGCCACCTCCGATTCAAGGACAGCTGCTGGTTAAAGAGTCATTGATTACAAATGACCGAACACCACCAGAAATCATACCGAACAAATAAAGTCACTACTTACCTTCGGGCTTTGTTCTGTTCGGGTCAATATCTCCTATAAAGACGCTGGGCAAGCGGTCGTGCACCATTAGTGGAACAAACCTCCATCGGATGAAGGTCTCCACCACATGGACTGCAGTCAGCCCTTTCTCCTGAAGAAAGTAAATCCGATCAATGTGCTTTTGCATCTCAGGGGTAATCTTCGGCAGGGCCTTGGTCTCTTCTTTGAGATGTGGCATCAGATACTTCCCCTTTACCGATGAGGCTTGGTGAAGGGTGATGTAAAACTAGTGACGCTGATACCCTTTCCAGGATTCCTTTACTAGAAAAGGGATATAAAGCTCTCGATCTCTCAAAGAAAAGCCAATCGACCCGATCATGAGTTGGTCCTTGTAATACGCAAGGGTGTAAAAATATCTTCACAAGGCCAATGACGGTTTAATCCCTAACCAAGCCTCGCACAGAAAGGCGAAGACGCAAAGCATTGCCATGGCACCAGGCTTTATATGCACAAGCTCGATCTGGTACAACTCACAGACCTTGTGGAGGAAATCTAACGGATAGACCCCGAACCCAAAGTAGAAGAACTCGATGGACACCACAAGCTCTAGAGTGTTGGGTCTCGGCTGAAGCTGACCTTTAGCTTGTGCTCATGGTACTTAAATCATACCTTGAAAGTAACCTAGTATAGAAAACCTACACAACTTTAGCAAACCATGTAAGTTGTTTATGGTTTAGAGTGCATGGCACAAGTAAATTACCATAAGATAGCAACACTAGATATTGCAAGAGATACCACACTAAAGCAAAACATAAAAGAGGTAGCACATGCAAATCAGCAAAGTAAATGAGCAAGGAATTTGAAATGCATTACTATTACCTCATTTTCCTTTGTGTGGGAGATTTGGGAAAATTATATCCAATCTTTCAATATTGGATACTTGATGTGATCTTCCTCTTCTTCTTGTGGGTCAAGCCTCCAAATCCCCCAAAGACGATCCTTGGGCTTCAAGTATCCTTTGGAACCCAAACCTTTTGGGGCTACTTCATGTTAGTGATGACTTCTTTGGATACCCAAATGGTTCGGTTCCAACCCCACTCCTTCATCTTGGACTTCCCAACAGTGCTTGCAACAACCTTGCCATTAGCCTTCTTCTTAAGGACATAGATGTTAGATTTTGCCTTGTTCCTGTGGTTGGGCTTGGTGTAGATGAGGGAGCTCTTGATGGTGGTTTTGGCCTTCTTCTTCTCAATCTTGGGCGTCCCCTTGACTTGAGGACATCGATCGAACTTGTGGCCTTCTTCATAGCACCTAAAGGAAGTCACGGTTGCTCCCTTCTTAAGCTTGTTCAATGTCATCATGGTTATCTTGAGAAGGTTGGACATTGCTCTCGGTGCTCTTACCCTTCAACTTTGCCAAGTTCCGCCTTAGCACCTCCACTTCTTGCTTGAGCTCTTCATTCTTCTTGGCAATGAGATCATATAGTATTCCTACAACAACATTCTCAAAGTCTTTCTCAATGCAAGGGAGTGAGCAAGACTCATCAATCAAATCAATGCAAGAGGTAGAGGCATCAATCTTAGAGGTAGAAATAGCATAAGGAACAGCTTGGTCCAAGTTCAACAACAACTCTCAAGATTGATTGTTAAGGCTCTCAATTTTGAGTTCTTCATGCTCCTTGCTAAGCAATTAGAAGTTGCATAACAATATTTTAAAATTTGTAGCAAGGAGTTCATTAAGATTATTGAGAGCCTTATTGTTGAGGCCATAATACTAGGGTGCCCGATCACGAGGATTACCGACTACCGACTCCACGCGAAGAGGACTCCGAACAGGACACGACAACTGGATCAAAGGAGGAAAGCTCGGAGATAGTTAGAGTCCTACTAGGTTTAGGTCTATTTTTGTCTTGTAAGGCAAGTCTCCTCGGATATATATAGTGGGGGTCCCATACGTATAGGGTATCCCAATTTTCATCCCAACCGAGGGTACTTGTTGCACAATTGTAATCTGTACTCGCCGAGATAATACAAGCAAACAACTGGACGTAGGGATTTTACTCGATCTCGAGGGCCTAACTAGTATAAAATCCCGAGTCTCTTTGTTCATCCACTGTGATCATTCTTCGCACAAACAGGGGTGCCTACCGGACAAATATCTGTCGAGTACAACCTCGACACTTATTATCATTGATTAGTTTCTTGAGGGCTTCTTGTTGCTCATAGATCAAAGTGAGAAGCTTAGTGGGGAACTCATCATTGGAGTCATCGAAGTCATCACTTAGATCACTTTACATACCTTTGGCCATGAGGCATAAGTGTGATGAAGAAGAGGAGCTCTTGTAGTTGAGTGTATCATCACTCACCCATTCTCCGAATGTGGTGAAGGCTTTATGCTTGTGCTCCTTCTCCTTCTTCTCCTTGTGTTTCTTCTCATACTTTATCTTCTTGACCATCACGTGTTGGTGATGTCGTCTATCCTTGATGTGGACCATGTACCGCATGGAGTTGATATTCTCCATGCTCTTGATCAACTTCTTGATTTGTTTGTTGAGCTCGGGGGACATCACCTCATGTTCTTCATCGCTTGATGAAGGTTCTTCTTCTTCTTCTTCTTCACTTGAGCTTTCCTCTTTCTTCTTGTCTTCTTCTTCTCTTGATTGCTCGCAAGAGCAATGCTTGGTGTAGGTGAAGTATATCTTGGCACGGGCTTGGGCTCGATCTCCATGCATAGCTCATGTGCCACCACCTTGTTGAGAACTTGATTTGGCGTCATTTTTTCAATGTATTTCTCAAATAGGATTGCTTTCACCAAATCATAGTTGAGGTTGTGAAGGTTGTGGAGCAACAACCGGATGATGCCCTTGTCATTAATGTCATTGACACCTAAAGAATTTATCTCACTCGCAAGCATAGTCAAGCGTGAGTACATGGCTTGTGCATCCTCATGCTCAAGTTGCTTAAAATTGTCAAGCTTATGTTTAAGACCATGATATTTTTCATTTGACCATCCTTTGTGCCTTCATGGTTCTCAATAATAGTCTTCCACAACTCATTTGCACTCTTGCAAGTGAATACATGATTGAAAACTTCATCACTTAAGGAAGACAATATAATGGTCCTAGCAATAGAATCATGTTGCATTTCACCTTTGGAGGGACCTTTCTTGCCTTCACTAGTCACACGGCAAACATCAAACCCCTTTGCTTGAAGGAAAACATTCATGAGTACTTTCCATCTTTGAAACCCCGTGCCATCAAAATGTGGAGGTGTATCTAAGTTATCCATCCCTTCCCTAACAAGCTAACTCACTGAGCGAGTAAAGCCAAACCGATTCAATGAGTCGGTTTCACAATTTACCAATTGAATTGGCATTTTTTGTGAAAGATGTGAGTCCCAACTCAGATACCACTTAAAAGGAATTGATGCTCGTGATAGCCTAAGAGGTGGAGGGTGTGAATTAGGCTTTCTAAAAACTTAACCTACCACATGTCTCTAATTGCACAAGATAAAACTATTACATACTACCTAGGTGCGCAACTAAGGTTTCTTCTAGAGTTTGGACCCACCTAAAGGAGTTTTGCAACCTAGAACCAATCCTATCAAGATACTACTCTAGAAGAGGTAAAGACACACAAGTTGCAAGTATGAAATACAGAACCTTAAAAAGGGTTAGAGGGCTGCAAACTTGACATGAAGATTTATCTCGTCGTTCGGCTAATGCCTACTCTTCATTAGAGCTCCACAAAGGATGTGCTTTCGGTCGCCAAGTCTTGCTTCCCGGTCAAGGCCTTGAGCTTGCCACAAAGGATCCTCAAGAAGGATGATGAGCAAATCACTACAACATTGCTCTCATCAACCTAGAAGACGGAGATCTTGATGCTGCCTTCACTACAGAGCTTCTCCACCAAGGAGGGGGTCTCCTCGTCCCCCGCACAACTCTGTCGACGCCGCTCCATACCAAGCCAGAGGGTCAAACACTTGCCAGCGAGTCACAAATACTCCAAGTGGCTAGCACACCAAGATTAAAGGGCTAGTTCACTCTAGAACCAAGCACTAGGCACAACACCTTGCAAACTCTCTCACTAGGCCTATCCTAGCTCTCTCACTTACTATGGATGTTCAATGTAGCACAAATGGTGGCTTGGATGTCTTGTGGTTGTATTTGAACTTTTTCTGGACTCCAGCACCTTGAAATGGCTGAATGGGGGTGGTATATATAGCTCAAAGGATTGGACGAGCCGTAGTACAAAAGCTGCACAGAAACTGTGAACGACGTATATTCCGCCATGCACTTTTCCCGATTGGCATGTAACACGACGTGTGCATTTTAAACAGTCGAATCCACTTTTCTAACGACTACTGCACACCCGTATATTCCATCGCTAAACTCAGTATCAACGGCGTATAATACACCGTATGCTTTTCGAATGGTCAAATCCAACTTTTGAACTTTTGCTTCACTGAAACTTGTACGCCGTTGGTCGCGGTACTATACGCCGTAGGGTTCTGTCCAACTTCAACTTAATATCGGCTTTGCACAACTTGTACGCCGATACTACGCCGATGGCTGGCGTATAATACGTCTTCTAGGGTATTGCTGACCCAAGTTGACTTAGTCTTGATTCAACACGCCATATAATCCGCTCTTCATGCAAACAGTAATGGCAGATAATACGCCGTTAGCAATCTTCCCGGGTCTTCACACAATGTATGCTTCTCAATTAGTACGCCGATACTCGAGGTATTGTACATTGTGTACAATTTCTTCAGGTTGCTCCCATTCAATCAACTTAAGCCCTTTGATTTTTGTTGCCAATACCATGTCTTGGATGCTCTAAAATAAGACTCTGGTTTTTTTATGCTCTTGAGACCTAAAATCCTACGAATAACACTTGACGAACTTGTTAGTCCCAACCAAAATCACAATATAATGATAGGCCATTGTCCTTGCGATGGGGAAAAACCAACCTTCGTGCAGTCTTGTATTCACAAAGAGTTTTTAAGCAATGACTGGATCAAAGTTATCCTTTAATCTAACCTTCGCTCAGAATCCGATACAAACTGGGGTTTCTAGGGCTCCAACCACCGGCCGGCGGTGCAAGGAGGGTGGTGTGGCCGCTAGGGCCTAGGGCTGATGGTGGGTGGTTGTAGCGGAGGCCATGTGTTGACGCCTTTCACGGTCAACACACTGAATTGTGCTAGCTCGCGCGGATCCGCAACGGATCAGTCAACTGCAACAAGCTGAGCACCACCGGTTTTGGATTTCGGTTCCACCGGTTCTTCGAGGCTTGTTGCGTGAACCTAAGATCGCTGGCCCGGGAGGGAACCCGTCAGGGCAGGCGAGTCTAGGGTTGCTCTGAGGTCGGCAATCTTAGGTTCACGCAGCAAGCCTCGAAGAACCGGTGGAACCGGAATCCGTTGCGGATCCGCGTGAGCTAGCGCAATTCAGTGTGTTGACCGTGAAAGGCGTCAACACATTTTTGGTGACTCCGCTGGTGAATTTAGAGATCTTGGTTTCCATAACCGATCTATCAAGCCCTAGCCAGATGGGATCTACTGCAGAACTGGATAAGGACAACATCATCATGCCCTCCATTGAGGAGATCAGTGATGAGGAGCGTCAGAGATTTGAAGCAGCCCAAGAATTCTTCAAGAGTCAATTCTTGATGGGGCTGAAGAAGGATTGCCACGGCAAGGTGATAAGAACTCATGATTTTATGATGCCGGCGTTCATGATGAAAGATCAAAAGGTGAAAGAATTACCTCTGGTAACTGTACACCCACCTGAACCTTCTGTTCCTAAGTCTAATGAAGATCTTAGTGCTGCACTTTTACATACCGATGAATTAGTAGGCATGCTTGTGGACAGAATGAATAAAATTGATAGGTTGGTAGAATCTTCTTATTTTGTACAAAATTTACCACCTATGCAACATGAGAACATGCACGCGAATTTGTCGGCTACATCAGGAAAAGCACCTGAAAATCCATTATATGGCATGCCGGCTAATTTTTATCCAAGACAAATACCATCGCCGCCACACGTTTCACCAGCCACGATGAAACCGGTGACACCGGTTCTAGAAACCGGTGGCACCGGTTTTGTTGCCCAGGCTGTACAGCAGTCAGTGCCGCCCGCTACAGCTCCTCTTTTGGTAGTCCCTAACCGAAATACAGAGGCAGTTAATGGATCCGCTTATATTGGAACTCGTGCATACACATCACCCCCCATACCTAATCAAAACATTAATTCCAGTGGGGTTCCTAATGATGTATATGATCAGTATTTGCGACAAAGTCCTAATCGTGTGCCTCATGTTGTTCAAGTTCAAAGTAAAGCCACAGGGCAATCTAATCTAGCTCGTTCAAATTTATATGTTGAATTTTATAAAATGAAGGACGAGTTAGCTAGTATGATGCAGAATAAACTTGGTATTGATATGGGTAATTCTAGATTATATCAGAAACCATACTTTGCTAATTTTGATGTTGTAGCTTACCCTAATAATTGGCGTGTTCCTGATTTTGTGAAATTTAATGGTGATGATAATAAAACCACTTGGGAACACATTAGCCAATATATTGCTCAACTAGGAGAGGCTAGTTCTAGTGATGCTTTGAAAGTTCGCTTGTTTTCATTATCTTTGACTGGAACTGTTTTCTCTTGGTTTTCTTCATTAACTCCTGGTTCAATTAATTCATAGAATCAATTAGAGCAGAAATTTTATGATCATTTTTATAGTGGGAGTACTCAACTAAAATTGATAGATTTGACATCGGTTAAGCAACAAAGAGATGAATTTGTTACAGATTATTTTAGACGATTCAAAGAAACTAGAAACCGATGCTTTAATTTGTCACTTTCTGAAAGGGGTCTAGCTGATGTTGCTTTTAATGGTTTGAGATCCTTTATTAGGGAAAAGATAGAAGGCTTTGAACATTTTTCGGTTAATGAAGTGCAAGTAAGGGCTTTAGCTACTGAAAACTGAATTAAAAATGCAAAAGATACATATAAGACTCATCGTTCTAATGTGCATGTTGTTACTTACGATTCTAGTAGTTCGGACGATGATGAAGATGTATATATTGCTGAACTTGTGTGGCCTTCTAAGAATAAATCATACACATGTCCATCCCTTAAGCCAATTCAAAAGAATCGGCAAGAAGAAGTGCGATTTACTTTTGATGTTTCCAAGTGCGAACGTATTTTTGATAAATTATTAAAGAATGGGAACATTAAAATGTCTCATGCTATTCCTTCACCTGAAGAAGTCAAAAGACAGGCATATTGCAAATTACATAATTCTTTTTTGCATGCTACTAATGATTGCAATGTTTTCCGTCGATAGGTGCAATCGGCCTTGAATGAAGGACGTTTGACACTACATGAGATGCAGGTGGAGAAAGCACCGTTCCCTATCAACACCCTTGAGATGCTGTTGACGATCCTTATAACATAAAATCCGACCATCAATAGGCTCAGAAACCAATAAAGATCAAAGCATAACTTAAGCATTTGTATTCAAATAAGGTTGTACCGTGCATATCTGGAATATATTTGAGTACAGGGACTACGGTGCAAAAGATGGATGAAACTGGGCACAGGCTCAGGTCGGCCGACCTGGATAGGTCGGGCGACCTGGACTGAACCCCGATGAAGCCCATTTCCCACAGAGGTCAAGAAGCACACTAAGGAAGGATCTTGAACATTGATTCATGGTCGGTGGAAGTTAATGGTGAAAGATGAGCCACATGTCCATCCCATGGATTGAAGGGCCCACAACCAGAGCTAAGTGCACCCAAATCGACAGAACCCACCTGGAACCGACCTTAGGACCCACATATCAGTCTCCCAGAAGAAGATGGGCCCTAAAGGCGGTTGTAGGGGGTCGGCTGACCCAGCCAGGTCGGCCGATCTCCTCGTGCGCCCGACTCGTCCCTCCTTTGACCTGCAACTGTAAACCACCATGGAGATTGCATCTGAGCCGTGAAGCGCTGAAGATGGTGGATCCAAGGGTCGGCCGACCTTGGGGATTCGGCCGACCTGGGCCCACCTCCCAACTGCCTCAACCGCCTCTGGCTGGCTCCAACCGCCTTTGTGATGCTACAAATACTTGCAAAGGGCGCCGTACTCAACACACACCAGAAGAAGAGCTCTCCTTTGCTACAAGCTTAGTCTTAGTCTTAGTAGTGATAGTCATAGTGTTAGATCTTATGAAGGGCTTATGAAGGAGTCTTGGTAAGTTCTAGAGTTCAGTTCTTGTATTCTCTTACTTACTTGTAGTACTCTGGGCTTAATGGAAATACCTTCATACTTATGTTGTATGCCTCAGTTATACCTCATCCATTTAGCATATACTACTTATGTCTTGCACCTTATTCAAGCGAATGTATGTTATGGCATTGGCTCAATGTGCCTCTTGGTTGCTCTATTTATTAACGTGATAGATAGAGTTGTATTACATATTGCAAGCATGGTGTTTGGGATATGGAATACTGTTGAGGGTACCGCAGCCCCATGGATTAGAAGAGGTAGGCGGCAGGTGGTGACAGCCCTGTCCGTCCTTTGTAATCCTCCACGTTCAGGAGTGGGTATTAGGCCTTTATGATAAGACGTCCTACTGTCGTCCCTTGATGAGGGAACCACTGGATACCTCGATATGTCCTCTTGCATATGATCATTGAATGAGCTTGTATAGGGTATTGTAGTATATCCAAGTCCCATATGTATGATGCTAATAAACCCTTATTATTCTTCACTAGTGTACTATACTAACTAAGACTACCATAAAGATGAGCAATGAACTTCTATGTGTCAACCTACCCATTTCATTTCTATATCATTTACGCCTGTCTAGATTATGGTATATTAATATTGTTGTACGTAAAAGCATTGGATGGCACATCTCTCTTTTAACTAAATGCTTTCCTGCGGATAAACAAATAACGATACTCTGGAATACTCCCGGGTGAAATGCTACAACGTACTTCTGTGCGCTTGCAGAATATCTGTAACATCTAGATTTATGATGAAGTATCTCTAGTACCATTACTACTCTAAGTAGTGATGCTAAGAAATACCAACAAGCATTTCTGGCGCCGTTGCCGGGGAAAGCAGTGGTTAAAGAGATTTGATCATCCATGCATTTAGTGCAACATGATTAATTGCTAGTAATCTAGCAGGTTTACCCTTTTTGCTCTGTTTCTCTTTGATGTGAAACAGGGTAGTGCATGACTGGTTTTCAACTACCATCCAACTACGTCGAGAACCCGAATACCATAGGAAGGAGGGTACGTTCTCGTGCGTAATCCCTCAGGTGTTCTTGTCGGAAACCGAACCAGTCATCGGAGAAGCCTCCAACCAAGGAGAACAACCTGTTCCCGTAGCACCCCAATCGGAAGAAGCCATGGCCGACAGGACCATCCGTGACTACTCCGCTTCGTCCGCTGCCCAGATCCCTACGGGTCCAGCAGTGGAAGTGGGGGATTGTTGGCATTTCTTAGCATCACCACTACTGGAGTGATGGCACTAGAGATGCCTTAATATAAATCTTAGCATTACACAAGTTCTGCAAGCGCACAGAAGTATATTGTAGCATTTCACCCGGGAGTATTCCAGAGTATCGTATTTATTTCCTCAGGGAAAGCGTTTGGCAAAGTAATATATTATCTAATGTATCAACTATATCATAATCAATATACCAGAACTAGGACAGGGGATAGAATGATATGAAAGGTTGGGTAGGTTGACACACAGAAGGTTTCACTGCTCAGTATGTAAGTCTAGTTAATATAAAGGTCCTAAGAGAGAACTAGGGATTCTATGTACTTCTCACAAATGGGTTACACTCCTACAAGTATATACTATACAAGCTTAATAAGGGATACATGATAGAGGACAAATCGAGGAGTCGCGGGATCCCCTCATCCAAGGGTACTGTCACGATGCTTATCACTTCGGCCTGCAAACGCCCAAACCCGAACGGCGAGGATTACAAGGGATGGACAGGGCTGTCACCACCTGCCGCCTACCTCTGAATACGTGGAGTAGGGTATCCCCAATGGTATTCCATAACCCAAACACCATGTTTGTAATATGAAATACATCTTTACCAATTGTACGGAAAGGTAAAGAACAATCATAGAGATTCATTGGGCCATTGCCATAACATGCATCCGCTATACTAAGGTGTAAGACATACAACTCATATGATGAACACACAAGACTAGAAGTCAAGTAACATAAGCAAGATAATATTTCCATTAAGGCTCTAAGTCTTACAAACAAGCAAAGGATACAAGATAACTGAGCTCTTGGCTTACCAAGACTCCTTCGGAAACCCGTAGAAGCTCAACTCCTAGAACTACTTCTCTACTAACTAAGACTATAACTTGTAGCAATTGGAGCTCTTCCTTCTGGTGTGTGTTGTACAGGAGGCGTTGGCACCTATTTATAGCACTTGGAGGCGGTTTAGGGTCGGTACAAAGCGGTTGAGGTCAAGTGGGCCCACCCCCGAGTCGGCCGATCCCTTGACGTCGCCCGACCATCGGATTCACCGACTGAAGTTGTACACGGTGTAGATGTGGCCCTGGAGTCGGTGTGGATGCGCACGAGAAGGGGGGACGGCAATGGCCATAGGACGGAGTCGGCCGACCTGGCCAGGTCGGCCGACCTGGTCCAGGCACGGTTTGCTACGGTCTTCTTCTGGGTCGCTAGATTGTGGACCCTTGTACTCGTGGAAGATGGGTATGGATCCTCGGAGTAACTGTTGGTTCTCATGTGGGTCCATCAATCCATGTGCACCTCCTTATCCTTCTTGTCATCCCTTGGATGTAACCGTCATTGATTCAACGTTCTAGATGACAGGAACTTGTGCTTCTTCTGCATGGCCAAAGTTGGGCTCGGATGGTCATTAGGCCAGGTCGGCCGACCTGGTGGGGTCGGGCGACCTGGGCCTGGCCCTGTTTTACTTCATCTTTTGGCCCATATCTCCTGCAAACAAATATTCTCCATGTACAAGTGGAACTACATTATTTAAAATAAAATTCTACTGATTATTACTAATTTATTTCATTTTATCATGTTGGCGTTACAAAATAATCATGACTTAACAAACGCCAACAAACTCCCCCAAGCTAAGATCTTTGCTCGTCCCTGAGCAAAGCTTGGAGAGTTAGGATTTTAGGATCAGATTTTTGCTTTCTTCCCAAAAGATATTTTCAACAAGAAAGTAATTCATGACTTGATTAAGTTGGCAAAGATCAAATCATCCTTTTTTCCTTATCACTCATGGGGCCTTTTAGCTTTTTCTTCATCTTGAGTGGTTGGAAACTAGAACAACTTAGCAAGAACGCTCCCCACATCTTAGATCCACCTTTTCTCCGGAGGTTTTTTTAAAGAAACTTTTGTCAAAGAAAACAAGGCTCCTCAAGTGACTCTCTCAAGTCTCTCATAAGTGTATTAATCCTCTCCAACATTCCTCTCAATTTTCTTTTAATAACAAGTGGAGCTAACGGAACGGAAAGCTTTTATTTCACACATGCATTGCTTCTTTTGTGAAGTCAAATCCAGGATCAATGAAGAATTAAATCATACACTCAAATCGAAGTGTGCAAGTGTGGATATGTGGTAGTGGAAAATAAACTCCTTTAAGAAATCTCTCTCCTTTAGGAAATTTTGCTATAAAGCTTGGCTCCCTATTTTTCTCCCTTTTTTTCTTTTTTTTTCATGGACTACACATGTGTCCATTTCTCTTTTCTCTCTCTTTTTTTTCATGGACTAGACTTATGTCCATATCTTTTATTCTCATTTTTTTATAGGGAGCCTAAGCCTTATGACTAGAAATGTTTTTGGAGAGAAATCTCTTTGTTCTGGAGCACTTTATTCTAGTGAACAATTGCTAGGCATGTTGTGCGTACTCCCAAAGTAGAAATATCACACATATGGTGGCGTGTACGTGACTCCGATTTTAAGAGCATGAAATAGATCTTACAAAGATCACAATGAACTTGACAAAACTCAAAGCAATTGCACATGCTTTTTGTAAGTGGTTGGAATAAGAGGTTGTGGTAGGATTTCACTCTTCACTGAGGAGCCTAGAATTTTGTCCTTTTTGAAACAAATCCTCCAAGATCAAGTTTCACTTAGATAGGTAAAGCAATTCTAGCTTATTATATCATAGCTCCCAACAACCTAGAATCAAAATCAGCATTTGCTACCCACAAGTTTTAAGTTTCCAAGGAAATCATTAATTTAAGCCAACAAATTCAAGACACAAATGACTGCCTTATTGAGACTTGTATAAAAGGGGAAAGTCATAGAAAATGTTCATCACTTCCAAACAAAGCTTCATTTTTCATTCATTTCCATTTTCATCATCATTTTTTTTTAAGCATAAGCAAAAGGAAAACAAAAAGAATGGTTTAGATAACTTACCTGTATGGGGGTCCTCCCCCAAGCTGGACTTTTTTACTGCTGGCGGTAGCGAGGGTCGTTCGGGTCGAAACCTTGGGACCGAAGGTAGGCAGTTAGGTTCTGGTTACCCGCCTGGATGCTGTTCTGGAGGGTGTTGAAGTTCTGTGCTGACTGGTCCCACCAAGCTTGCGACTGCTGCACATGGTGGGTTAACGTATCGTCAATACGGTGAGTGGTTACCTCTAGGGTTCCCATGCGATTGGATAACCCATCCATGCTGCTGCGCAAGTCTCTTGCCGAAAATGATCGTCGGGCGTCGAACGGAGGAGGGCCGCCACTTGAGCTGGACGACTGATAATAGCGCGGGTCTTGGGGGTTCCATTGTGCGTGTGGCGCTTCTTGCCATCCCGAACCTCATGCCATGTATGGTGGAGGCGGCTGCGGCTGCTCCCAGTTCGATCCTTCTGGTATGTATGGCGGGGTCGGAGGTTCCCACGTTGACTGGGCTTGCGGCACTCCGGTTTCTCCCCGTCGGGACATGCTTCTTGTCACCCTTCCCGTCATGCTTTGCCTGCCTTCCTGTTGCAACTCCAACAACAATGTTTTGCATCTGTACAACCAGTATTCCGGTGCTGGCAACGGAATTCTGGTTGTACTATTATTATAGACCATAATAAGCTTTTGGTCTATGGCATGTGTAACAAGATGACTCTGGATAAAATGGGACTCATCCAGAGTTGGGCGAGGCTGCGGAAGGAACTCGACTCGGTAACTATCCAACAGGCCCATTGACTCGAAAATGCGGGTAACCAAAGATGTACATTCAATGGGACCTTGCCTCTTAAAAACACCCATCCATTGATCAATCATGAAAACCACAGGTGAAACTTTTATCTTTTTAACCATTGCATATAATAACTTCAATTCATCAACGCGAACAATTCGTAGATCATTCTGAGGAAACAAAGTCATAGCAATCCAACGGTGCATGAAACGGAGAGTGGGATTATGGATGTGGCTTGTTCTAGGGGGAGTGCCATCTGTGATACCCGAGATATCCCGCCAAAAGGATTCTCTAACAAAAAGCCTCAACACTTTATCAACTTCCAAACTACAACGCTTGCTAAAACCCAAATGGATACTAAGCTGTTTCCAAGAAAGAAAATACTCTTCTCTTAAAAAGCGAAAAGTAATTCCTTCCTCAGATTTTCTCAAAGTGGTAAGGAATTGGATTGTTAACAAACGACAACCATCCTCATTAATGTGCGCAAAATCTGACCAACCTACCGCATTCCAAACGGTTTCAAAGTCAGTGGCCATACCTGATTTCTCCATGAGTTCACTTGTGAACACACGTGTGTGATCAAAAGTGCGACCCAGAAGAATGTGATATGCCTCCAGTTCGAGACCCCCTTCGATGTCGAGTTGATCGTCGGAGATGAACGCCGGGCGAGGATCGTCTTCGTTGTGGTTGTTGCTGGAGCTGTCCCCGTTCCCATCTCCATTGCCACCGCCGCCTGCAGATGTGGCACCAGCACCGGTGTAGTAGTACTGATCTTCGGAAATCTCCATGGAGTGCTGGCTGCTTATCCTTTCCTCGAAACCACCGGCTGATTCCATAATCTCCGTACTGGAGGAAATCAGCTCAGTGCTTCCGGAATGGCGGCTCCGCCTTGAGCTTGATCCCTTGATCTTCTTTGCTTTCTTCACCACTCCTCGGACGAAGTTCATGATTCCTGCACAGAGAACAACAAGCAACAAAAACGACACTTGGAAGACAAAAGGATTAGCGTCAGCAAGTTAGCCGTCCAAGAATTAGTCGTTCTTGCGGGGCGTGGTTGCCTCCACAACAGTCGTTCTTGTGGGTTTTGACACACCACAAACAAGCGTTCTTGTGGGATTTTGGTTACATCCACAACACGTTCAAGAATTTCAGCATGAAAATAACGACACCGTTATGCAGGAATGAAGTCCATTTTTAATTGGGTTTTCAAATTTTTATTGATTTTTTTTCAAACTTAGGAGCTAAACACTTAAGAATCTAACAGAGGGAGAGGAGAAACTCCGAGGGTGAAACGCAGCTCGGGTTGGGGCGAAGTGAGCAAGCTGCTGGCCAAGGCTTTTTATAGCCGGAGTTCACCACCGATCGCCCGACAAGGTGGGGTCGGCCGACCCTCCCGCAGTGGCAAAATGGCCAGAACTTGATCACGATCACGTTGGATACCTGGTGGCTACAGAGCCAGTTGAAAACTTTGCAAAAGAGGGCAGGGTGACTTGGGCAACATAACCTGGTCGGCCGACCAGCTTTGGAGATTATTGAATGCCCCCTTTGAATGTTGTGATCCGTGACTATGGTAGTGCATCATGGCAATTGAGTGCTCAGCAATGGCCAAAACTTTGAGTCGGCTGACATGGCCTGGTCGGCCGACCAAGCTTTTGCTAGGTTCAGGCTTAGCCTTTGTAGGATGGCACAAGGTTCAAAGGTGTGATGAGTTCTGAGTGCGTGGGCAGACATGGCCAGGTATCCAACGAGGATTTAAGTAAATGGCTCCAAAATTTTAATTTTTAAATGCAAAACAAATGTTGTAAAAATTTAAACATGCTCGAGAAATAAATATGCATTGTGAAATAAACATGAGATACATACCGATGTACCTACCGGTGAGGACTCGATGTTTTTCGTCCATCGAGTGCAGACGTCTCCAAATCTTGATTTAGCTTGATGATCTGGCTTCCGCATTTGAAGATGATGCGACAGCTTTGCAACGCCAATCCTGTTCTGTTTTCTTCACACAAGATGTTGATGATGTTATTGTCTTCAGAGCCTTAACACTTTGTGTGAATTCCTTGGGCAGGGGCAGGAGTGGCTCGCTGTTGGTGACTGGTGGTTTTTGTGGCTTCCATCCATAAATCACCTTGATTTCGGGTCCGTCATACTTTTTGTTTAGTTCTTTCTTGTTTCCTGCATGGTTAGCCAAAATCTCCCGACTGGTCTCTTGTACCACAGCAGCTAACTCAGCTGACTGGGTTTCTAGAATTTTGCTTAAGCGCAGTTGGTTTTTCACGGCTACTGACAAGGCATGGAATCTAGAGCTTAGATCATTCACCTTTCTCTTAGCAGGTATAGTGTATACGCTTCCTCCTTGCTGGGATGGGCCCCAGTTATGTGCTAGGAATAAATCCCTGCACTGCTGCCAAGACTCCATCTTTGCCTGGTGGTTGTAGTACCACTGCAATGCTCTACCTGTTAAGGAGAATGGAAATAACCATTGCTTTGCCCTTCCTGCTAGCTGACTGCATATTGCTGAGAAATGTCGGAGATGTTCTGCTGCATCTGTTATGGCCTTTTCGTTGAATGGCTTGGCTTGCACCATGGTGAAGTACGTTGAGTCGATCATGAAAGTTTCAGTTGCCATCTTGGTGCAAAAGTACTTCGAATTCAACCGACAGAATTTGGGGGATCAATTGGGTGTTCTCTTCTAGGTGGAAGAGTTCTTCGGTGAATCGATGATGTACCTTCTGTTTCACACAAAGAGAAACAGAACAAGGGTAAACCTGTCTAGAGATGGTAATTAATTGTGACATAGGTTAATATAGAGGTTAACATATTCTTTGTCCAATGCTTTCCCCGGCAACGGCGCCAGAAATGCTTGTTGGCATTTCTTAGCATCACCACTACTGGAGTGATGGCACTAGAGATGCCTTAATATAAATCTTAGCGTTACACAAGTTCTGCAAGCGCACAGAAGTACATTGTAGCATTTCACCCGGGAGTATTCCAGAGTATCATATTTATTTCCTCAGGGAAAGCGTTTGGCAAAGTAATATATTATCCAATGTATCAACTATATCATAGTCATTATACCAGAACTAGGACAGGGGATAGAATGATATGAAAGGTTGGGTAGGTTGACACACAGAAGGTTTCACTGCTCAGTATGTAAGTCTAGTTAATATGAAGATCCTAAGAGAGAACTAGGGATTCTATGTACTTCTCACAAATGGGTTACACTCCTACAAGTATATACTATACAAGCTTAATAAGGGATACATGATAGAGGACAAATCGAGGAGTCGCGGGATCCCCTCATCCAAGGGTACTGTCACGATGCTTATCACTACGGCCTGCAAACGCCCAAACCCGAACGGCGAGGATTACAAGGGACGGACAGGGCTGTCACCACCTGCCGCCTACCTCTGAATACGTGGAGTAGGGTATCCCCAATGGGATTCCATAACCCAAACACCACGTTTGTAATATGAAATACATCTTTACCAATTGTACGGAAAGGTAAAGAACAATCACAGAGATTCATTGGGCCATTGCCATAACATGCATCCGCTATACTAAGGTGTAAGACATACAACTCATATGATGAACACACAAGACTAGAAGTCAAGTAACATAAGCAAGATAATATTTCCATTAAGGCTCTAAGTCTTACAAACAAGCAAAGGATACAAGATAACTGAGCTCTAGGCTTACCAAGACTCCTTCGGAAACCCGTAGAAGCTCAACTCCTAGAACTACTTCTCTACTAACTAAGACTATAACTTGTAGCAATTGGAGCTCTTCCTTCTGGTGTGTGTTGTACAGGAGGCGTTGGCACCTATTTATAGCACTTGGAGGCGGTTTAGGGTCGGTACAAAGCGGTTGAGGTCAAGTGGGCCCACCCCCGAGTCGGCCGATCCCTTGACGTCGCCCGACCATCGGATTCACCGACTGAAGTTGTACACGGCGTAGATGTGGCCCTGGAGTCGGTGTGGATGCGCATGAGAAGGGGGGACGGCAACGGCCATAGGACGGAGTCGGCCGACCTGGTCCAGGCACGGTTTGCTACGGTCTTCTTCTGAGTCGCTGGATTGTGGACCCTTGTACTCGTGGAAGATGGGTATGGATCCTCGGAGTAACTGTTGGTTCTCATGTGGGTCCATCAATCCATGTGCACCTCCTTATCCTTCTTGTCATCCCTTGGATGTAACCGTCATTGATTCAACGTTCTAGATGACAGGAACTTGTGCTTCTTCTGCATGGCCAAAGTTGGGCTCGGATGGTCATTAGGCCAGGTCGGCCGACCTGGTGGGGTCGGGCGACCTGGGCCTGGCCCTGTTTTACTTCATCTTTTGGCCCATATCTCCTGCAAACAAATATTCTCCATGTACAAGTGGAACTACGTTATTTGAAATAAAATTCTACTAATTATTACTAATTTATTTCATTTTATCATGTTAGCGTTACAAAATAATCATGACTTAACAAACGCCAACAGGGATCATGCTTTTGAGCTAAAGGCCCCGCTGATCAACATGGTGTAGGCTAGTCCCTTCTGTGGGAAAGCCAATGAGGACGCCAGTGCTCACCTGCAGCATTTCCTGGAGGTATGCAGCACCATCACCATCCGAGGAGTGGATCAAGAGGCCATCAGGCTCCGCCTATTCCCGCTCTCACTGTTAGGAAGAGCCAAACAATGGTTCTATTCCAACCGTGAGGCGGTGAATACATGGACCAAGTGCTCCAACGCCTTCTTGGCGAAGTTCTTCCCCATTGGGAAAACCAATGCCCTTCAGGGGAGAATCTCTAGCTTCCAGCAAGAGTCCGGGGAAACGGTTCTGGAAGCATGGGATCGCTTCCAGGACTACATTCTGGCGTGCCCCCACCATGGCATGCAAGAATGGCACCTGCTTCAAAACTTCTACCATGGGTTGTCCCAGACAGCCCGTGAACACATGGATGCTGCTGCTGGAGGGGCATTCCTCTCCTTGACCGTGGCCGCCGCTAAGCTTCTCATCGAGAAGATGATGTCAAACCAATCCTGGAATGACAACCGTCTTCAGGGACATAAATGCGGTATGCACACCGTAAAGGAGGTGGACATGCTGGCCGTCAAGATGGATCTCATTATGAAGCGCCTCAACGACCGTACCAAGGATGGAGGCACCGACAACGAAGGGCCACTAGACTCACACATGACGTGTGAGGTCTGTGGAGAAACTGGCCACTCGGGGAACAATTGCCCCGAGACACAAGAGGAGGTACAGTTCGTGAACGGCAACAACGGGTACCGACCTCAAGGTAACTGGAATCAGCAACGCCCATTCTACCAGGGAGGTAACAATAATAACTCTTTCTCCAATCAACCTTCCCTTAAAGATATTGTCCTTGGTCAGGCCAACATTAATGAGTCTATTTCCAAGAGGCTTGCTGCTAAGATAAGGCTCTGGAGGGCATAAATTCTAAAATATAAAGTTTGTCCTCCACCTTCCAGAGCCAGCTGAGCTTTAACAAGATGTTAGAAACCCAATTAGCACAGCTAGCTGTCACTGTTCCTTCTGGTGATAAGGGGCGAATTCCTGGACAACCGGATTCGTCCTTTGAAAATGTTAAGGCTGTGTCCACGAGGAGCGGCAAGGCTACTCGGGACCCAGTTCCCCCTAACCATGCAAGGAAAATAGCATCACCAAGAAAGGAGATTCCCACAGTGGAAGAAGAGCCTGAAGCCGAGCTAGCACCAGCTGGACAGACTGCGCCACATGAGTTCTACGACTCCAACGTCTTGCCATTTCCGCAGCGTCAAAAGAAACCTTCCGCGGACGAGCAATTCGCCAGGTTCGTAGAAGTTATACAAAAATTAAATATACATGTGCCATAGCTGGATGCTATGCAGGTACCGACCTATGCAAAGTACTTGAGGGATATTCTCAACAACAAACGTCCACTCCCAAGTACTGAGGTTTGAAAGTTGACTGAGGAGTGCAGTGCAGCCATCCTGAACAGGGTCCCAGAGAAGAAAAAGGACCTAGGATGCCCTACCATCACGTGTACAATCGGGACACGGCACTTTGAGCATGCATTCTGTGATCTGGGGGCAAGTGTCAGTGTAATGCCAAAGGTAGTTTTTGACCGCCTAAACTATACTACCTTGTCTCCTACTCCCATGAGATTGCAGCTGGCCGATTCCACGGTTCGCTACCCGGAGGGGATAGCTGAAGATATTCCAGTACGCATCCGGGATTGCTTCGTCCTTTTCGACTTCGTGGTGTTAGACATAGATGTGGGCAACGACTCGTTGCTCATCCTAGGGCGACCCTTCTTGAGTACAGCAGATGCTCACATCAATGTGGGCGCTAGAGAAATTCAGCTCCACATAAATGGAAAGAAGGAGAAGTTTGAGTTCAGGCCAAAGGTGGAGCAGTGCTCCATGATCAAAATCAAGTATGGGAGAAACAGTCAGAACGTCAAAGAGGTGGAGGTGACACCTCCAGAGAAAGACAGCCTGATTAAGTTCATGGAGAAGTTCTGGGAGAAGGATTTCCCCATCCGGTATTATGCAAAGCACAACAAGAAGTCTACACGAGGTGCAAAAGCACAGACGAAAAAAACATCGGAGCAGGCTGTCGACCGCCAGAAAAAGGGAAAACAGGTATGGCGGGTTAAATCATCTGTATCCTCATCTCCAGGGTCAGATGCTGCTTCGTCAAGTTGAATCCTACAAAGGAGACGTCTTCGCTCGATGACGTAAAACACGTGTCCTGTGCCGACAGGTACATCGGTGCCAACAGACTAGCTTGGGGGAGGACCCTCAATCCGGTAAGTTCAGGTAAGTATTGTTGAATAAAGTTTTTCATTCAAATAAAGTTAGTAAATGAGAGCCATCCATGATAATCCCTTAAATGTTTTAAGTCCATGCTTAAATCTTTTATTTTGGATATGATGAAAAGTTGCTCTTATATCTCTCTTGTACCTATGTTTCAACCTGTTATTCTCTTAAGCTTGGAGTTTGCTGGTTGAGCATGATCTTTTCTGTTATCTTGTCTATCTGTGGGTAGCATATGCAAGCTCTAGTCTAGGTTGTTGTTGGCTATGATATGATAAGACTTGAGTTACCCTAAGATCTTACTAAGCTGGACTTGATAACCGGAGTTTTCTCTTTTAAAATAAAATAAAGAGTTCCTTATGGTGATTAAATTCCCTACCAAAGCTCATAATGTTCTAAACCCCTACATAAGCAACTTGTTTTTGCAATGAGTTTTGTCAAGGTCATTGTGATTTTTAGAGATTTACTTCATGCTTTTAAAGCCAAGATCACGCACACACCACCTCATACATGTTACACTTTTGCTACGGAAGTGAACATAATACCCATTGTTCCACCAAATAAAAGCTCTACATAAAGTATGGTACTCTTCTCCATTCTTATTGCAAAAAGAGGCATGGGCTCTTCATAAAAAAAAATTGGACACATGAAGGTCCAAGTATGTAAAAAAAAAGATAGAAAGTGGGAGAGCGCAAGAAGGCTCTCGAATCAAAGCCATGCCTCTAAAAGAAACTCTTTAAGGAAAAGAGGAACCGTAAAAAGGAGCTATCTCTTACCATGCCACCTATACACGTGCACATCTTGGTTTGAGAGTATGACTTATTTCTCTTTGAATCCTGATTTGACTTTACAATATGTGCATCACAAGTATGCTATATAGCTCTCCTAGCACAAACTCCACTTCAATGAGTGACATGAGAGTTGAGAGAGGAATTTGGTAAGGAAATACGCCATGAGTGACTTGAGAGTACCACCTAAGGAACTCCACCTTTTGAAAAATCTCAAAACCTCTGGTTTGATTGTCAAGCAAGGCAGAAGGAAAGGTGCTTGGTCTAAGTCGTTCTAGCCATCAACCGCCCAAGACAAGGAGAAGCTACAAGCCCTATGAAAGGCCAGGTTAATAAGGGAAGTTTATTTTACCAGCTTATTCAATCCTTGGTAGAATATCTTGCTGAACCACTGGTACTTTTGAGGAGTAATGAGGAAGCAACTCCTGATCCGCTGAGCCTAAAAGTTCTAGTCTTTGCTCGGGACGAGCAAAGGTTAAGCTTGGGGGAGTTGTTGACGGTCCTTATAACATAAAATCCGACCGTCAATAGGCTCAGAAACCAATAAAGATCAAAGCATAACTTAAGCATTTGTATTCAAATAAGGTTGTACCGTGCATATCAGGAATATATTTGAGTACAGGGACTACGGTGCAAAAGATGGACGAAACTGGGCACAGGCCCAGGTCGCCCGACCTGGATAGGTCGGGCGACCTGGACTGAACCCCGATGAAGCCCATTTCCCACACAGGTCAAGAAGCACACTAAGGAAGGATCTTGAACATTGATTCATGGTCGGTGGAAGTTAATGGTGAAAGATGAGCCACATGTCCATCCCATGGATTGAAGGGCCCACAACCAGAGCTAAGTGCACCCAAATTGACAGAACCCACCTGGAACCGACCTTAGGACCCACATATCAGTCTCCCAGAGGAAGATGGGCCCTAAAGGCGGTTGTAGGGGGTCGGCCGACCCAGCCAGGTCGGCCGATCTCCTCGTGCGCCCGACTCGGCCCTCCTTTGACCTGCAACTGTAAACCGCCATGGAGATTGCATCTGAGCCGTGAAGCGCTGAAGACGGTGGATCCAAGGGTCGGCCGACCTTGGAGATTCGGCCGACCTGGGCCCACCTCCCAACTGCCTCAACCGCCTCTGGCTGGCTCCAACCGCCTTTGTGATACTACAAATACCTGCAAAGGGCGCCGTACTCAACACACACCAGAAGAAGAGCTCTCCTTTGCTACAAGCTTAGTCTTAGTCTTAGTAGTGATAGTCATAGTGTTAGATCTTCTGAAGGGCTTATGAAGGAGTCTTGGTAAGTTCTAGAGTTCAGTTCTTGTATTCTTTTACTTACTTGTAGTATTCTGGGCTTAATGGAAATACCTTCATACTTATGTTGTATGCCTCAGTTATACCTCATCCACTTAGCATATACTACTTATGTCTTGCACTTTATTCAAGTGAATGTATGTTATGGCATTGGCTCAATGTGCCTCTTGGTTGCTCTATTTATTAACGTGATAGATAGAGTTGTATTACATATTGCAAGCATGGTGTTTGGGATATGGAATACTGTTGAGGGTACCACTGCCCCACGGATTAGAAGAGGTAGGAGGCAGGTGGTGACAGCCCTGTCCGTCCTTTGTAATCCTCCACGTTCGGGAGTGGGTATTAGGCCTTTATGATAAGACGTCCTACTGTCGTCCCTTGATGAGGGAACCACTGGATACCTCGATATGTCCTCTTGCATATGATCATTGAATGAGCTTGTATAGGATATTGTAGTATATCCAAGTCCCATATGTATGATGCTAATAAACCCTTATTAATCTTCACTAGTGTACTATACTAACTAAGACTACCATAAAGATGAGCAATGAACTTCTGTGTGTCAACCTACCCATTTCATTTCTATATCATTTACCCCTGTCTAGATTATGGTATATTAATATTGTTGTACGTAAAAGCATTGGATGGCACATCTCTCTTTTAACTAAACGTTTTCCCTGCGGATAAACAAATAACGATACTCTGGAATACTCCCGGGTGAAATGCTACAACGTACTTCTGTGCGCTTGCAGAATATCTGTAACGTCTAGATTTACGATGAAGTATCTCTAGTACTATTACTACTCTAAGTAGTGATGCTAAGAAATACCAACAGATGCAACCTCCTAAAGTTCTGGTTCGGCCGCATCAAGTCGAATCGACGAAAGGAAAAAATATTGTTGTGGGTGATGAGAAGCCAAAGCCTAAAAATTTGAAGGGAAAATCAATTGTCAGGGAAGTGGTGTGTGAGAAGGCCCCCAATGGCAGAGAGACTTTCAAGATCACTGCAAGAATCATGGATCCAGGGGGGCAAGGAACATCCAGAGCACCGGTTGAACCTGCTGCACAAGAAAAACTGGTGCCACCGGTTTCGGAAACCGGTATTACCGGTTTTGGTCAGGGGCGCCCAAAAATGCTAAAGCCTAAGCGTCCTGAGATTGGAACTTGAAAAATCAATGTGGCCAAGGATCAGGGTAAAGTTGCAAAACCAAAGCCGACCTTTGACCAGTTATTTTCCAAATATGCTAATCAAATGCCAGTTGATGAGGATTGGCCGGCAAAAAAAAGAAAGAGGTCACCTATGCGTCCATAAAAGCCAATTTCGCCTCCAAGGGCGAATAACAGGTAGAAGGGTGATGGTGCTGGCTTGTATCATCAACAAAATCAATATCAAACCATGCCATGGATGCCTCCATATTATAATTCTCCATATTTCGGCATGGGATTACAATGGGATGCACATGCCTTATTACCCTATTCAGTATCACACTTTTCATCCAGGATGGGGTAATAACAGAGTGCCAGCACGTGAAAGGGTGGTGGATAACCGGTCGGCTCCTCGTCGATCAGGTTGGGACGTGCCATCCAAAACCGGTGGCACCGGTTCTCAAAATCGGTGGAACCGGTTTCCTTAGGAAAAGCAAGCATCTCCTCCCAAGCAAGTTTATCAGCCTAAGAAGATGGAGGAAGTTGTTCAAAAGATGGATGTCAACCAGGAAAGGACTACAGCTGCTGATGTGATTCAGATTGGTGATTTCCAAGTGAATTTAAAGGACGATGATAAGATGCCAATGATAATTGGTGATGAAGCTAAGCCATCAGTCTAGAAGGGTATTGCTGCGGAGCCTGATGTGGGTAAGGAGGTTGAAGTTGATAAATCTAAATATTTTATGCTTGGATGGTGTCCTCTAGGTTTGACACGCACGCAAAAGAGGAAGTTACAGCGACTTCATTTTCAAGAGCAAAAGGAGAAGGAGCTGAAGAAGCAGAGGGAGGAACACATCAACAAATACAGGCCCATGATTCCTCCAGGCAAGGGGTGGAAGAAAACTGAAGTTCCAGAGCCAAATCCGGTGGCACCGGATTCTAAACCGGTGGAACCAGTTTTAGCCCCTTCGGTGCCAGACGCTGCACCAAAACCGGTGGCACCGGTTTTGAATCTGGTGGTACTGGTTTCTGCTGATCCAGGGCCGTCTCGTGTGGCTTCTGAGATTTCTGTTACTTCTATATTTGATCAGAGATTGTCATCGGGTTCCCAGGATGTGGACGATGAACAGCTTGTTGATTATGATTCATCTCCTGATCGTATGAATGTGGATGCTAATGTGGTGCATCTTTCTTCAGATTATTACGTCATTCCAGAGGAAGAGATGGCTCATTTAGACTTTGGCCCAAAAGAAGCTATATTTAAAAGGCCAAAAGATTCTGAAAATCATTTAAAGGCGCTGTACATGAAGGGGCATATCAATGGGAAGCCAGCTTCGAGGATGCTTGTTGATACCGGGGCAATTGTCAATTTGATGCCTTATTTTATGTTCAAGAAGCTAGGTAGATTAGATGATGAGCTGATCAAGACCAACATGCTAGTTATATGTTTTAGTTATATGTTTTGAGTTTTTATGAGTAAGAAATACCAATTACAAGTTTTAGTTTTGAATTAAAAAGAAAAAATGAATCATTCATTTGTTCTTCAGCCAATCCAGCTGATGCAACGACGTGGCACGACGTAATTGGCCGAACGGGTTGCACGTGGTCCCTCTCGACGAAGTTTGATCCAACATAAGTATATTAATCTTGAATTTCGTAGTCTCGTCAAAACAGTAGTGCTAGCGTAGTGGTAAGGCATTCCCCCGCCTTCCGAGGCGTTCTAGGTTCGAGCCCCTTATGAAGCACATATTTCACGGTTTTTTTAGTGGGTATATGGATTTAGACAACAAACTATGGCATGAACAAGGTATTGGTCTAGTGGTCAGAGTGCTCCACTCTAAGTCATTTGTGCTGGGTTCGAATCCCCTGGTTTAGTTTTGCAAACCATGCGTTTTCTGCTCTGGTTTAGTTGTCTCGCTGCCAACCCGGACCTACGTGTTAGGGCGTTCATCCCTGAACTATCATCATATATACATAAAACCAATGACATATTAACACAAATGAAGTAGTGCCTCAGTGGTATAGCTTGTCCACTCGTTTTATGAGGTACTGTGTTCGAATCCCCCTTCAGCATTGTTTTTCTTGCCATTTTTCTATTTTTTTTAAAAAGAACCCTGCCAGGGATTCGAACCTGGGGCAGCTAAGACCAAAATCACAAGAAAAACCAATGCCGATCTACACCAGGAGAATCAAGAGGGCCCATCTAAGAGCAACTCCAAAAGACTAGCTATATATTTAGCTAAATATAGAGTTTGATCTCCTTTATCTAAAATACAAAATCTCCTAAAAACGCTGGATTTCTAACAGGCAAGCTATACCATGATTCAAACCACCGATCCTTTTTTTCTGTTAGTCGGGAACGCGCGTCTTGGCCCGGCACCGGACGTCGCGTCGTCGCCCGCCGACTGCCGCTGCGTCCATGCTGCCGAACAGCGATCGCGTCCACGCTGCCGTATCCGCTGAGGACCACATGTCGCGTCCACGCCACCGCTGCCGCTGAGGAACAGCGATTGCTTCACCTTGGACTGGCCGCGCTTGATCAGGTCGTGAGCTCGAGTTTGGCCAGGAGGTACGGCAAGCTTCAAGAGGGCGACGCACGCAGGAGGGCCGATCCGCGCGCGAAGGGGCGACGCGCGCGGGGGAGGGCGACAAGCGCGCGGGAGAGCCACGACCGCGCGGGAAGGGAGGAAAGTGCACGGGGAAGACGCGATGGCGAGCGGGGAAGGATCGGCAAAAATGCCTAGCGAGCGAGACGGGATGCCGAGGCAGAAAGCGAGCAGACGAAGATAGTGATTCCATTGGAAAGCAATTTTGCCGGGTTTTTTCTTTTTTTACCGATGCATCTCCATTTACCTAGTCTTTTGGAGATGCTCTAACATGGTAGTAGTTTGTAGCAACACTCACAAACCGTTGCAATAAGAACGCCATATTGCATCCATTTAGTTGTTTTGTTGCAATAGACAATTTACAATTGCAACGCCAAAGAAGGTTTTTGCAACCCTAAAAAGTCGTTGCCATAGGTTCAAGCTATTGCATCTACATCGAAATTCCTGTTGCAATAACCATCTGTCAATTGCAACACCACACGAAACTATTGCAACCCAAAAAAATCGTTGTAAAAGCACCAAACAAAAGCAACCACTATAAATATAGTTGCAGTATCATCGCATTATTGCAACGAAAATCAGTGCTAATGCAACTCCAAAATAGCGTAGCAACAACACGAAGCGATTGCAACCATAGCATAGGATAGTTGCCATAGCACACCCCTATTGCAACCCAAAATCATAGCTCAGGCAACCATTTTTGTCCGTTGCATTAGAGGCACATATTGCTACCATTTTGGGCAAATGTTGCAATTTGGCCCCCCATTGGCAACCAAAATAGTGGTGTTGCAAATGTGTAGCGTGGCATTAGCCAGAAAACCTTGTAGTGATGACTGTCAGTGGTGTGGGAGGAGGCGAGCCTATGAGTGCTAAGGGTGTTGCTTCTATGGAGCTCACCATTGGGAGCAAGACGTTGGCTACTGCTTTCTTCGTCACTGAGGCCCAAGGTAATTTCAATATTGGGTCGTGATTGGATTCATGCAAATAGATGTGTGCCTTCTAGTTTGCATTAGTTTCTTATTCAATGGGTTGACGAAGACATTGAGATTGTGCATGGGGATACATCGGCTTGTGTTGCTGTGGCTGATGGTTCTACCATGTCTATGCATGATCATGTTAAGTGCTTGACAGGTTTAGATCTTTCTGATTATGAGATGATCAGCTGTACTAGAGATGGCTTTGTGCCTGCTGTTCTAAAGCTGGTTGAATATCGGCTAAACCATTTGTTGTGAATCAATGAATAATTCAGAATGGTTGCAGCAGAGACTTGAGCACTATCGGGCACAAAAGAACGATATGTGTGAGGCCATTGAAGATTTTGATGACATGAGTAAATTAGGACAAGGCTTTACGTCAGCTGATCCTTTAGAGGAAATTGATATTGGTGATGGCACTGTACCTAGGCCGACGTTTGTAAACAAAAATTTGAAAGCTGATTATAAAGCTGAATTAATCGAGCTGTTGAAAGAGTATGTTGATTGTTTTGCATGGAATTATCAAGAGATGCCTGGTTTAAGCCGCGAGTTAGTTGAACATCGGCTGCCTATCAAACCTAGTTTTAGGCCTTTTAAACAAACTGCTAGACGTTTCAATCCTAATATGTATGACCGGATTAAAGAAGAAATTAATCGGTTATTAGATGCAAATTTTATTAGGCCTTGTCGTTATGCTGAATGGTTATCTAATATTGTGCCAGTTGAGAAGAAGGATTCTGGTAAGCTCAGAGTTTGCATTGATTTTAGAAATCTTAATAGAGCTACTCCTAAAGATGAATATCCTATGCCTATAGCCGACATGCTTATTAATGATGCTTTTGGACATAAAGTTATTAGTTTTCTTGATGGTAATGCTGGTTACAATCAAATATTCATGGCCGAAGAGGATATATCCAAAACGGCTTTCATATGTCCAGGTTTTGTTGGTTTATTTGAGTGGGTAGTTATGACCTTTGGTTTAAAAAATGCTGGTGCTACTTACCAAAGGGCTATGAATTTAATTTTTCATGATTTGCTTGGTTTAATCATAGAAGTTTATATCGATGATATTGTTGTTAAATCGGCTGGTTTAAAACCTCATTTGGCTGATTTAAGATTTGCTTTTGAGAGAATGCGTCGATATGGATTAAAGATGAACCCACTTAAATGTGCATTTGGTGTGTCGGCTGGAAAGTTTCTAGGCTTTATTATTCATGAAAATGGCATAGAGATAGATTCTAAGAAAATTGATATTACTAAGAAGATTAAAGCTCCTACATGCAAGAAAGATTTGCAGAAATTCCTAGGCAAGGTGAATTACTTGAGAAGATTTATTTGCAATTTGTCTGGGAAAGCCAATGCTTTTACTCCTATTCTTCGGTTAAAAGATGAAGCCGAATTTACTTGGGGGGCAAAACAGCAAGAAGCCTTTGAGAAGATTAAATATTACTTGTCTTCGCCGCCGGTCATGAAAGCTCCTAGGAGAGGATTTCCATTCAAATTATATGTGGCTGCTGAAGATCAAGTAATTTGGGCTGTTTTGACTCAAGAAACCGAAGGAAGGAACATATTATTACCTATGCAAGTCGTCAACTATTGGATGCTGAAACAAGGTATATATTTATTGAAAAGCTTTGCTTATCATTATATTATGCTTGTACCAAGATGAGGCATTATTTGTTATCCAATACTTGCATAGTGGCTTGTCAAACCGATATCATTAAATATATGTTGCATAGACCAATTTTAAGTGGGAGAATTGGTAAATGGGCATATGCTCTCATTGAATATGATTTGGCTTGTGAACCTTTGAAATCTATGAAAGGCCAAATTGTTGCTGATTTTATTGTTGAGCATAGCATTAATGATGAAGATTTAGATATCGGTTATGTTACTTTTGCTCCATGAAAATTGCATTTTGATGGATCGGTTTGTAAGAGCGGTTGTGGCATTGGTATTGTTTTTATATCACCAAGTGGTGCTGAATTTGAGGCTCTTCACCGATTAGAAAATGATTGTACTAATAATCAAGCCGAATATGAAGCTTTATTGTTCGGGCTAGAGATTTTGCATGACATGGGAGTAAAACATGTAGAAGCATTTGGTGATTCTCTGCTGGTTGTACAGCAAGTTAATAAGGTGTACCAATGCTTCGATGGATTTTTAAATGCATATCTTGATAAATGTTTAGACATGATTGCTCAATTTGATGAATTCTCTATTTATCATGTTTCAAGAGATGAGAATCCAAGGGCAAATGCTCTGGCTCAGCACAGCCATCGGCTATGATGTTCAGAAAAAAGAATTTTTATGAAAGAAAGCCGACACTTTGCATAGCCGAGTTCTCTGTCCAGGAGAAACCGGTGACACCGGAATCCGAAACCGTTGGAACCGGATCTGAAACCGGTGGAACCGGTTTATCCGCTGACAGTAGCACTTCGGCCGATGAGCAATCCAAAATTAATAAGGACGAAGTTGCTGATTGGAGAATACCCATTATTGAATATTTGCAGAATCCTAATCATAAAGTTGATAGAAAAGTCCGACGGTGGGCATTTAAATTTATTTTGGTTGATGGTGAGTTGTATTGTCGGACAGCTGAGGATTTATTATTAAAATGTTTGGATTCTTATCAAGCTAAAATTGCGATGGGTGAAGTTCATGAAGGAATTTGTGGTACACATCAATCGGCTCCTAAGATGAAGTGGCTTCTGAGAAGAGCTTGTTTTTATTGGCCTAATATGATAGCTCATTGTTTTTGGTACTACAAAGGTTGTGAGGAGTGCCAAAGATTTGAAAATATTCAGATGGTTCCAGCAGCTTTATTACATCCTATTATCAAACCTTGGCCTTTTCGAGGATGGGGATTGGACTTTGTTGGGCAGATTCGTCCTCCTTCATCAAAGGGGCATCGCTTCGTGTTAGTGGCTACTGATTATTTTACAAAGTGGACCGAAGGTGTACCTTTGAAGAACATGACACATCGGGAGGTAATTGAGTTTATTACTGAGCATATTATCCATAGATTTGGCATTCCACAAACTTTGGCTATTGATCAGGGTACTTCATTTATATCAAAGGAGGTTTGTGAGTTTGTTGATATGTATGATATTAAATTGCTCAATTCATCTCCATACTATGCTCAGGCTAATGGTCAGGCCGAGTCTAGTAATAAGACTTTGATTAAACTTATTAAAAAGAAAATAAAGGAGCTTTGTGGGCTCATCGTATATATAGACATGGTGCTACGAAGGTTACTCCTTTTGAGCTTGTGTATGGTCAGGAAGCTGTTTTACCTGTTGAAGTGAATTTGAGTGCTTATCGGTTGGCTAAACAAAATGATCTCAATGCTGTTGATTATCATGACTTGATGATGGACAATATTGATGAAGTGACCGACAAGCGATTAAAAGCCTTGAAGGAAATTGAGAAGGATAAAATTCGGGTTGCTAAGGCTTACAACAAGAAGGTAAAATAGAAGTCTTTTCAGGTTGGTGATCTGGTTTGGAAGACAATTCTACCTATAGGATCGAAGAGCAACAAGTTTGGTAAATGGTCTCCAAGTTGGGAAGGTCCATACAAGGTGATTAAAGTGATCTTCGGTAATTCTTATATGGTGGAGACTTTGCAAGGTCAGCGGCTGCCAAGAGCTCTCAATGGGAGGCATTTGAAGAAGTATTATCTGAGTGTTTGGCAGGAAGCTTGATTTATATGGCCAATAGCATTAAATATCACCCTTAGAATGAAAAGGCCGATGGATTTTGTTTAAACATCGCCCTCAGGAGTATTTTCTTGTGCTAAGTGTTTTCTGGTACGCAAGCTTTACCAAAAAATAGGGGGCATATGTTGGCGATCAAAAATGGCACAGGATGGTTCTGTCAGTAAAACTGGTGGCATCAGATTCTAGAACCGGTGGAACCGGATTCTCACCTGTTGCTTATCTGGCAACCAAATCCGGTGGCACCGGTTTTCCCCGAGTCCTAGTAGAATTGGACTTTTTTGTAGATTCGAGTTGTTTTAGGACTTTTCTTGCGGGGCAAGATGATGAGGACATCCTCCATTATTACCCGCTGGCAAAGACGCAACAAGAAAATGGGCCAAAAGAGGCCCAGTTTTAGTCGGGCGGTGACCGTGTGAGCCTCTGAATAATCCCACCTTGCTTAGCTAGGGAGGAGGAAGCCACCTTAAAGGGGAGAGCCACCCTTCCCCTATCGGACTAGTCTTTTGGGGTGATTGGGCCTTTCCCTGAGGGGTGCGCTGGAGTGCGGTGCTAAGATTGCCGAGGCGCAACAAGAGGCCCTAGTGGTGTTGTGGGCCGGATCGGTGTGTCGTAAATTTGGCTGTCGGTGCTAAGATTGTTGAGGCGCAACAAGAGGCCCTAGTGGCGTTGTGGCCAGATCGGTGCGTCGGGCTTTCCATCCAAACCCCACCTGGGCCGGACTCATCATTTGCTATCAAAGCTGGGCCCTTATTAAGAAGGGGAGAATGATGAGGACATCCTCCATTATTACCTGCTGGGAAAGACGCAACAAGAAAATGGGCCAAAAGAGGCCCAGTTGTAGTCGGGCGGTGACCGTGTGAGCCTCTGAATAATCCCACCTTGCTTAGCTAGGGAGGAGGAAGCCACCTTAAAGGGGAGAGCCACCCTTCCCCTATCGGACTAGTCTTTTGGGGTGATTGGGCCTTTACCTGAGGGGTGCGTCGGAGTGCGGTGCTAAGATTGCCGAGGCGCAACAAGAGGCCCTAGTGGTGTTGTGGGCCGGATCGGTGTGTCGTAAATTCGGCTGTCGGTGCTAAGATTGTTGAGGCGCAACAAGAGGCCCTAGTGGCGTTGTGGCCAGATCGGTGCGTCGGGCTTTCCATCCAAACCCCACCTGGGCCGGACTCATCATTTGGTATCAGAGCTGGACCCTTGTTAAGAAGGGGAGAATGATGAGGACATCCTCCATTATTACCCGCTGGCAAAGACGCAACAAATGGGCCAAGTGGCCCAGTTGTAGTCGGGCGGCGACCGTGTGAGCCTCTGAATAATCCCACCTTGCTTAGCTTGGGAGGAGGAAACCACCTTAAAGGGGAGAGCCACCCTTCCCCTATCGGACTAGTCTTTTGGGGTGATTGGGCCTTTCCCTGAGGGGTGCGCCAGAGTGCGGTGCTAAGATTGCCGAGGCGCAACAAGAGGCCCTAGTGGTGTTGTGGGCCGGATCGGTGTGTCTTAAATTCGGCTGTCGGTGCTAAGATTGTTGAGGCGCAACAAGAGGCCCTAGTGGCGTTGTGGCCAGATCGGTGCGTCGGGCTTTCCATCGAAACCCCACCTGGGCCGGACTCATCATTAGACCTCCCCACCTTATAAATATGAAGGGCCACGGCCGATTGAGGGTTTATCCAATCGATCAAATCAATATACCTTTATTTTTTTGTCATCTCCAAACCCTAGCTTTTTCAACCCTAATTTTTGCTCGTGCTTCGTCTCTACGGCGTTGACGGTGTTCTGAGTGGCCTTGCCGACCTCAGAGCAACCCTAGGCGCGCCTGCCCTGACGGGGTCCCTCCTGGGACGGCAATCTTAGGTTCACGCAGCAAGCCTCGAAGAACCGGTGGAACCGGAATCCAAAACTGGTGGTACCGGTTTTGCTCGGCTTGTTGCAGTTGACTGATCCGTTGCGGATCAGCGCGAGCTAGCGCAATTCAGTGTGTTGACCGTGAAAGGCAAAAATGTGTTGCGGATCCCCAGCGGAGTCGCCAAAAATGTGTTGACGCCTTTCACGGTCAACACACTGAATTGCGCTAGCTCGCGCGGATCCGAAACGGATCAGTGAACTGCAACAAGCCGAGCAAAACCGGTACTGTCGGATCTAATGACTGGCAGTCCACCCGGGGGTACCTAGATGGTTGATTTGTAGGCAAAGGGCAATCACGAGACTAGGGAGCTCGAGGTAACACAGGGACACAGGGATTATACATGTTCGGGCTACCCGGAGGTATAATACCCTACGTCCTGTGCTCGGGGGTCTTGTATTAATCTGCTCGGCGAGTTTCGGAGAACAGCGGTGATCTCTTAGTTACAACAGATGGGTGGCGTAGATGGCGAAAAGGATTCAATGACCTAAAGGGGTCGACCTAGGCCGCCTTATATAGGCCGACGGCCCAGGGTTTACAAGTCGGTTATTTCTAATTACTGTTCGGCTCAAATCAGGAAACTAATCCAAGTTGGTTACAACATAATTGTCGTGATCTCCGGGCAGGATCTGAGGATATCGCTAAATGCCTTGCTGGTTAAGTCTTCTCCAATCTTGTCCATCAAGCCGGGGATCCTCGTGGGCCGGCCTGGGGTCGGCCCACATCCTTGTCAGACGTGGGACCAGGCCGACTGGCTATCCGGTC
>CM014273.1:39950268-39962696 GCA_004135705.1 Alloteropsis semialata
TTCCCTGTGGATTCAATACCCTGAATACTTCCGGTGAAAGCTACAACGGTATCCGTGCACTTTCGGATTTATCTGCGATCGTAAGAAATACCAACAAGGAGGACGTGAGAGGCCGCACCAGGGGGTCGGCCGATGGCCTAGGTCGTCCAACCGGCCCTAGTGGCCCCTCGGCGTCTCGCTCGGCGGCACGGTCCTAGTCTCCGAGGAGGATCCAAAGGCGTGATTCACGGGCATCAAGCCCGTACAGAAGGCCGACGACGGGGCAATTGACTCCGAAGAAGACACCGGCGGCCACTCCAATCAAGGGGGATGGACTTCCCACACTTCAGCCAGGAGAGAAGCTGAAGGAAATAGTCCGGAACAAGTGGGAGGACGTCGTGGTATATCACTATATGTCCAATGTGTCCATCTACTCTCCTGCTAGCACCCCAGAGCCACGTTTTCGGGTCTTTGGGGAAAAGAAACCTGGAGGTGGCTATGGAAAGGGGCTGTTCCCTCCCCTCACACCCGAGGAGAGGAAGGAGTTGGAGGAGTCGGTGGAATCTTCATCCGCCGGCAAGATCAAGAGGCACATCAAGCCTCCTCCAATTCGCAGGCCTGGGGGACATTATGAAAGTGATGATGAGAAGGCCCCCATGGCTCCCTCCAACGCAGAGTTGCTAGAGTTGATTAATCAACTCGGTCGCGACTATGCAAAGTTGGAGAAGAAGTTCGCCGAAGAGCGACTTGAGCGCATTAACCTTCAAGACGACTTTGATATGTTGCGTAGATCAACAGTCGTGAAGCTTAAGCGCTATGCCAAAGCCGCAGGGGATGAAAATCTCTACAATGCACCATAGACACCCTAGGCTTTGGTTTAGGATAGGCACATTAGTTTTCTTTCCAATCATTCATTTATTTCATTTATTTGATTATCATGTAATGTGCCTCTGAGTTTATGAATAAAATAAAATGTTTAGTGTATTAGGATTGTGTCTTTTGTTTCCACTTGTTTTAATAAAAGGTACAAGTGTGGGGGAGACTCGCAACGGGAAATAGAGAGATCCAACGCGAAACAGAGCATACCAAAATGACACAGAACAGCATGCGAAAGGGCTGAACCAGAGAGGTCACCCCCAGGTCGCCCGACCCCACCAGGTCGGCCGACTTGGTCTGGGTCCCACCTGGCCTCTGCTTCTTCCTGCACGCTGGTTTGATCATCCTAACCCCTGTTTCAGTTGAATCTTTGCAGAACTTGATCATGGAATTCTGAACTTAATAAGAATTACCCCTTTTGCATCTCCCCATCACATGGAAAATATTAAACTTACATATATTTTATTCCCTGTACCTTTTGGCTTGTGGAAATCTTCATATTTATAGGAACTCATGTCATCTAAGTTATTGCATTTTGAGATATGGCTTTAATATGAAAGATGCCTTTGCTTACTCGAGTACTTGGAATTTATGAAAAGTTTTTAAAACTTTTAACCTTGCTATGCTCCTCATGGGTTTGAGAGACAACCAATTACATTTATCATGCACATCCTTTGAGCTTTGAGTTGTTCCAAGTCTTGTGACCCTTAGTAGAGATACTTCATGTTTTTAAAGTCAAGATCACGTACACTCCACCATAGAGAGCTAAACTCTTACACTGAGGGCGAAGCAAAACATGCCTTTGTTCCATGTTCATGAATAAATACTCCTAAAATGACTTTCTTCCCAAAAATCAAGATGAAAAGAAGATATGGGCTATATGCATAGAAAAGAAAAAAAAGAGAGAGAAAAAAGAAAGAGACTCATGCTAAAAAGCATTGAGTGAAAAAAAGAGAGCAAAACAAAAGTGCAATAGCCCATATCCAAAAAGAAAAGAAAAGGGAAGGAAGTCAAGACAAGGGAGTACCATTACATGTCCACCTCTTATCACACACTTGCACATCTTGATTTGATTACATGACTTGTCTCTGACTTGGATCCAATCCTTGGAATGACAACACAAGTGAAATAAGGTATGTATCTTGAGAGCTCCACATATAAAGTTCTATTTTGGAGAACATGAGTGTTGTCCAACCACCATAAATATTCAGTGAGAAACTCTTTGAGGAGCAAGGCTTTGGTTTTCTTTGCAAAACTCTGAAAACCCAAGTACTTGAGAGAAACTCTTTGAGGAGCAAGGCATTGGTTTTCTTTGCAAAATTCTGAAAACCCAAGTACTTGAGAGTAAAGTGTATCATGTCATAGAAAAGGCTGTTCCTTTCTGCAATAACCCAAGAAGACATGTTAGCCACTCATATAATTCCACTAAGCTAAATGTTTGGGAATAACCTATATGTTTGTTTATGATTTCCATGATGAAGCTTAGACTTTACTCGAGGACGAGTAAAGGATAAGTGTGGGGGAGCTTGTTGGCGGTTCTTAATAATAAATTATTATTGCCAACAAATATATAAAAGAATGATAAAACAACTAGACATAGGTTTATTTACTAATGAATTCCATGAGTTTTGGTGCATATGTGCTTATAGGAATAAAGTGGCAAAAAAAGGACTAAAGTGGGCCCAGGGCCAGGTCGCCGACCTCTCCTGGTCGGCCGACCTGGGACCTGGCCCAGTGAGGTCCGTCCTTAGCCCATCAATAGAAGCACACTCGGGAGTGATCAGAAACGTTGAGATCAAGTCTGTGGAAGTGAAGAGATGGGATTGGGCCACGTGGCAAGCACATGGATTCATGGGCCCACATCCCCGATTTAACTTACATATCTTCGCGATTACCCACCGGAAACCGACCATGGGGCCCACAGGAGAGTGACCCTGGCAGAGTGGGGCCGAGGGGCCACAAGCCCGGGTCGGCCGACCTAGCCAGGTCGTCCGATCTGGCCGAGCAATGAAACCGCCACCGCCTTCACCAGCAACTGTCAACCGCCTCCAAGGAGCCATCCGTGCCGTGGATCACCGAAGTCGGTGAATCCCACGGTCGGCCGACCCCCCTAAGTCGGCCGACCTGGGCCCACCTCCGGACCGTCTCAACCGCTGCACACCGACTCTAAACCGCCTCTCCAAGCTATAAATAGCTGGACTCGGGGCAGGGCTAATCATCATCGAGCAGAAGTGAAGATCCAAGGTGAAGCCCTCCTCATATCCAGAGTAGAAATAGGGAGAGAGTGAGGGAGAGTCTGGAGGAGTCCCGGCGTGTCAGCGACCTTCCACCTGTACCTCGACTGATGCAAGCTACTCAGTAAGTATCCAGGATTCAACTAGTACTTAAGTCTGAGTTATAGAAAGCTGAGTTCTCTATTGTGCTTGTGGGTTCGTTGCTTTATTCGTAAAGTATTCTAATCTCTGATCAAGGTTAGGATAGCTGATATTATCTTAGGCGTGGTGCTTAGGTATATCTGCCCTCGTTTGCCTCGTAGCCCCACGGATTAGAAGAGGTAGGCGGCAGGTGGTGACAGCCCTGTTCGTCCTTTGTAATCCTCCACGTTCGGGTACGGCGTAGAGCTGTTGGCCGGCAATTTCCTAGAGGTCTAGGATACCCGGTGCCCAAAGCAAGCATAGGAGAACTCCCTTCGCTATATTCACAGCCTTAGTGCTAAGTTATCCTCTCTACCTAGCCTTTTTATACACTCGATCGATCGGACATTCTTAGTGATTAGATAGCCTTTACGTTCCCCGTGGATTCGATACCTGGTTTACTCACGGGTGAAAGCTACTACGACAGTCGTGCGCTTGTGGACTTTCTATTTGCCACCGCTGGTGTCAACAATAGGAAACCCCCATAACGGCGCCAAGGGAAACCTAAGGACCTCGCAATGTACTGCCCTATTCACCGGTCGACAAAGCATAACTTTGTGGACTGCACAGTGTACAAGAAACAAAGGCAGGAAGAGGACAACCAGAAACAGTGGGCCACGTGACCAGAACTCTCAGCACCCTCGTCAGGCAAACTACATGGATGGCGACGATGAGCCTCAACTTACCGAGGACCTGGAGATTGCCACCATATTCGGTGGTTGCTCAACCCGAACCTCCAAATCCCAGCTGAAGCTGGTCGAGAGGCAGATAGCAAGCACTGAACCCTGCAAGCAGCCGTGGAGGTGGTCTGACATCCTAATCACTTTCGATCAAAGGGACCACCCCAACACGTTGTACGATGGGCCATTGCTACCACTGTGCATCATGCCTTGGATCGGCTTGCGCAAGGCCGGGCGAACCTTGATTGATAGTGGAAGCGCCCTCAACCTGTTGTTCGTCAACACTTACGATGAGCTCGGTATCCTGAGGAGGTCATTGTCACCAGTGGACAAACGGTTCTACGGGGTGATACCGGGCATTCAAGCTGTCCCATTGGGGAGGATCAATCTGCAAGTGACCCTCATGGAAGGGAAAAAGATCCGATCAGAGTTCCTCACCTTCGAGGTAGCAGATTTTATGTCAGCTTACAACTGTATCTTGGGCAGACCGTTCCTGAAGAAGTTCGTGGCGGTCACGCACTTTGCTTACTCCATGATTAAGATCTCGGGGCCTTTAGGCCCGATCACCATCTGTGGTGACCGGAAGGGTGCAGTTCAATGTGATCTGAAAACCCTAGACATGATCAAGGGAGGAGAGCAGGACCCAGCCAAGGCTACCGATCCTGCCAAGAAAAAGCCCAAGAGTCAACCAAGCACTGTCGGAAAGGCCGCTGTCGCTGAAACCTCCTGAGCAGCAGAAGCCTGATCAAGGGCAAAAGCACAGCCAGTGCTCGCAGAGGACAAGGACGTCGCGGTGAAGCCAACGACGGTGGAAACTCCAGAAAACAAGGATACACCACCACCAGCCGCGGGCGACTCACCAGCTGAGGCCTCCCCGATCACGCCCAAACAGAAGCGTGTCGAGCCAGGCACCAAAGCGGTAGCACTCAACGAAACGGACCCGACCAAGACCATGCAAGTGGGGACAGGTCTGGATGACAAATAGGAACTCGAAGTCATTGCTTTCCTCCAGGCAAACGCAGACGTGTTCGCTTGGGAACCGCCCGATATGCCCGGGATCCCCAGGGAGCTAATAGAGCACAAGTTTGGGTATGAACTGGCGTCCGACCAGTCCAGCAAAAGCAGAGAAGATACACCCCGGAGAAACGAGACGCCATCAATGAAGAGATAAACCGACTACTCAAAGCCGGCTTCGTTTAAGAAGTCCCTTTTTTGGAGTGGCTAGCAAATCCAGTCATGGTGAAGAAACCCAACGAAACGTGGCGAATGTGCTTAGACTACATCGATCTGAATAAAGGATACCCAAAGGACGAGTATCCATTGCCTAGTTATATAAAGATGCCTTTCGGTCTGAAAAACGCAGGTTGTACATATCAAAAGTGTGCTCACATTATTCTCGAAGGCCAAATCGGCCGTAATGTGGAAGCTTACATAGATGATATCGTTGTGAAAAGTAAGTTAAAGGGCGACCTAATCACCGATTTAACCGAAACATTCAGCAACCTGCGCAAAAATAGGATGATGCTCAACCCTGCCAAGTGCCCCTTTGGTGTATCATCGGGTAAGCTCCTCGGTTATCTCATGTCTCAGCGAGGTATAGAGGCCAATCCGCATAAGATCAAGGCAATTGAGGACATGAAGGCCCCACGCAGTCGCCACAAAGTCTAGAAGCTAGCAGGAATGATGGCGTCCCTAAGTTGATTCGTATCCAAGTCAGGCGAATGAGGTATGCCATTCTATAAATTCTTACGTAAAACTGATCGTTTTGAGTGGTCGGCAGAGGCAAAAGAGGCATTCTAGGCATTCAAACTATTCCTACGGAAAATGCCTGTACAAGTCCTGCCACAACCCAAAGAAAAGATGTTGTTATACGTAGCGGCTACACCAACTGTTGTCAGTACTGTTCTGGTGGTTGAACGGCCTACAGAAAAGTCGACAACACAGCACCCTGTTTACTTCGTAAGCGAGGTGTTACACGATGCAAAAACATGGTACTCTCAGATTCAGAAATTATTACATGCTGTGCTAATGACTTCTAGGAAACTCAAGCATTATTTTTTGAGCCACAAGATCAAGGTTGTGTCAACTTACCCTCTAGGCACTGTTTTGCATAATCGAGATGCTGTGGGTAGAATCGCACAATGGTCCGTGGAGCTGAGGGCTTATGATGTAGAATTCATACCCAAAACTGCTATTAAGTCGCAGGCTCTGACAGATTTTATTGCAAAGTGGACAAATCCCAAACCCGAAGAAAGTGCCCAAAATCTCGAACATTGGACCATGTTCTATGATGGAGCATTTTGCAAAGAAAGCGAGGGGGATGGGGTAGTCCTTATTTCACAACACGATGACATTATCAGGTACACATTACAAATCAATTTTGTTGATCCAACCCCTACTAACAATGTTGCCGAGTATGAAGGACTTTTGACAGGACTTGGCATAGCTGCGTCTCTTGGCATTAAGAGTCTGCTTGTGAAAGGGGATTCCGAGTTAGCCGCTAAGCAAGTCATGAAAGAGTACAGTGCGCGAAGCGATGTCATGGCCAAGTATTTGGAAGCATATAGGAGGATGGAGAGCAAATTTGATGGGCTTGAAGAACGATACGTCAAAAGGGAGTACAATGGCGACATAGACAAACTTGTGAAAGCAGCTACCGAACGCACACCGCTTCCAGGTAACATGTTACTTGAAGTTCTTACTAAACCTTCTGTGTCGGTATCTTTACCGAAACAAGAAAATTGCGCTTGACAAAGGCACAGTCTCAGCAACCAATGAATCCACCAAGGAGTCTATGTTGGTCGATACGGCTCGGGCTGCTGCTCTAGTTGGAAACGAGAAGAACTGGATGGAACCAATCCGGGCATACCTCACAAACCAAGCTATACCCGACGATGATGCGGCACTAGAAAAAATCTATCGTAAAGCCAAGAATTACCGATTGGTTAATGGACGAGTGCACAAAGCAGCACGCATTGGAGTACTCCTCAAAATGCATCACACGGGCCGAGGGTATTAGTTTGCTCCACGATATTCACGGAGGAATCTGTGGATCTCATGTTCTCCCCGGTATCTAGTGGGGAAAGCATTCCGACAGAGCTTCTACTGGCCTACAGCTCTTCAAGACGCAACCGAGTTAGTAAAGAAGTGTGAGGAATGCCAATTCTTCGCATGGAAAATAACTAAACCTGTGCAAGCTTTAAACACTATTCTCTTGTCATGGCCCTTTGCCACATGGGGAATAGATATCCTCGGTCCTTTTCCAAGGGCCACCGAGGGTTATAGGTTTCTGTTCGTCAGCATTGACACATTCACAAAATGGGTTGAAGCCGAACCAGTTCATAAAATAACAAAAGAAGCAATTATCAAGTTTCGATGGAATATTGTCATTCAATTCGGGGTCCCAAATATGATAATCTCTGACAATGAAACACAGTTCAAGAATAAAAAAGTTCACTAATTTCTGCTACGACTAAGGGATCACGCATGATCGGTCATCGGTAAATCACCCAAAGACGAACAGGCAAGTGGAACGACCTAACGACATCGTACTCCAGGGCATCAAGAAGAGAATTTTTAACAGATTGCATGCTTATGACATACGATGGATTCATGAACTCCCAACAGTTTTTTGGTCCATGCGAACCACAATGAACAGAGCAACAGGCGAAACACCCTTTTTCTTGGTGTACGGTGCTGAAGCAATTCTACCTTTCAATATCCGGTTACAAGCCTCATGAGTGGCAATGTTTTCAGAAACTGAAGAGCCTAACAGGCACAGTGACGAGTTGCTCCTCCTCGAGGAGGCTTGTGATGCAGCCACTTTCAGAGTGGCCAAATATCAACAGAAGCTAAGGCAATACTACGATACTAATGTTCGTAAGAGAAGCCTATGCATTGGAGACATGGTTCTCAAACTAGATCAATGCACTAAGGACAAGACCAAATTTTCCTCTCCATGGCAAGGGCCTTACATCATGGTGGACATTGCATGGCCAGGAGCCTACAGGATCACGGGGATAGATGGAGACGTACTGCCAAATACATGGAATATGGATCAACTACACAGATTCTACGCCTGAGTCAAGGTAATCGAGCAAGTTCAAGCCTATCCAACAATTTGGCAGTAGTCGTCGTCATCCGCATCACATCCGGCACCAAACAAAAGAAAGATAAGCTCTATACACTCTACTCACCCTTGCAATTATGCTCGGGGGCTAGGTTTTCATTTTTATATTCAGTTTCTGCTCTTTGTTACCATACTGCATATACTAACAAAGAGCCGGGGACTACCGTGCAGAACATTTTCAGACCTATTCTACAGACCTCGAGTGCAACGCTCGAGGGCTCCCCTATGTTTGGGTAATTTTTGTGGCATGTACTTCTGGACTCTTTTCTAGCATGTCTACATGCTAAAAAAGAGCCCGGGGCTACTATGGTACCATCGCCGCACAAGAATCGGGCTTTTTAGATCGAAAAGTTGAACTACGCTAAAAATCCCAGATACTATGACTACAAGGAATTACACAGTTTAGAAGACCGCTCATGTCTCCGCAACTAAACAATTCCAGAATAGCTCATGGTAATGGAATAGTTAGCTACGTTAAGACTATCATTTAAAAAGTAGCATAAAAAGCCCGAACAGCTCTATTTCCTGATCGAAACATGCACGCATATGTTCGGCAAAAGGATTATAAGTTCACAAACTAAAACTATCAAGTTCTTACCCTATTACAGGAATCCATCACAAATTCAGGACGAGGTTTCGGAATCAGACAAGTGAAGGCCAAGTTTCTTGATGAATGGTTCAACTACTGGAGCAAGAGCATCGAATAAAACTTGTGCCTCCTCATCCGAGCACTTGAAGCCTTGGGCGAGCAGCGCAGCATCAACCTCTGGAATGTGGCTTTTCATGGCTCCCAGGGTATGCGTCGCAGCAACGTCTGCACCCTCCATGAGTTTGCTCTCCAGGGTCAGGCCGTGCCCCTCGAAAGCTTTGAGTTGAGTGCTGAGGTCGGCGATCTCCTTGTCCCAAGCTGTGAGCTGACCTTTCAGATCCGAGCTTTTCTTCTTGAGCGTCTCAATGCTCTCGGAATTAGCTAGAGGGTTAGAGGCACTACATTGGTAACAGTTTGTAGAATAAGGAACAAATGTGCATAGTAAATCAAGAACCTTCTTTCTCGGACTGCAAGAGAGCAACTTGGGCCTCCAGTCTAGCTACTGATGCTTCCGCAGCCAAAGCACGAGCATCCAATGAGCGCCATTGCTCCTCTGCTACGGAAAGCGAAGCGATGATCGGGCCCAAGGGCGTCGGGATGGGTTCTATGACCTCGGCTGACTTCTCCTCTTGGTCGGGCGTAGCCGTCGTGCCTTGATCGGGAGTTTTCTCCTTGTCAGACGGCTTGACCGGAGGGGAAGTTGTGGCTTTGGAGGGCCTGCATTCCCGAACATGATAATTAAAGAGTTCCCCTTGGGAAAACGATCAAGCAGAAATCAAACAAGTCAAAGTCCTTACTCGGCTCTTGGGAGGGTAACCATGAACTTCTTCCGCAAGATAGAAGAAGGCTTTGATGATGTCTGCGCGAAATGAGTTTCCTGGCGAGAAACCTCCCGAACACGATTAAGTTTGGTTATGCATGCAAAAGTTGCGAACAAATGCCCAAATACGATCATGAGTGGTACCTGGTCTCTAGGCTGAGGCGGGTCGCGCATGGTGGGCAGCTCAACAGCACCCGGAGTCCCAAGAGAGCACGATGTAGTCGTCATCTTCTCTGCACTTGCGCCCCTTGAGCGCTTGCGAGAGTGTGATGGGACGGTGACCTTGGTGCTAGTCGAGGCTTTCTTCTCGTCAGCTGGAGGTTGTTCGGGCATCTCGGCCTGAGGGTCTTGTCACCCTGAGTTGATGACGGCTTTGCCTCGTCCTCCAGGTTGGTAGCTCCACTATGGAGGGAGGCATCAACAACTGGAGGGACCTGATGGGAAGAAGAAATAAGTTCATCGGTAACAAAACAAAGAGGGATATTTCTAAAGCAAAGTTACCTCTGGAGTGGGGTTGTCACGGCTGAAAGGTGCAGGAACACCTGCCCAGTCAGGAAGATCGGCGTTCAGCATTTTCTTCAGTGACTCGCCACCTCCGATTCAAGGACAGCTGCTGGTTAAAGAGTCATTGATTACAAATGACCGAACACCACCAGAAATCATACCGAACAAATAAAGTCACTACTTACCTTCGGGCTTTGTTCTGTTCGGGTCAATATCTCCTATAAAGACGCTGGGCAAGCGGTCGTGCACCATTAGCGGAACAAACCTCCATCGGATGAAGGTCTCCACCACATGGACTGCAGTCAGCCCTTTCTCCTGAAGAAAGTAAATCCGATCAATGTGCTTTTGCATCTCAGGGGTAATCTTCGGCAGGGCCTTGGTCTCTTCTTTGAGATGGCATCAGATACTTCCCCTTTACCGATGAGGCTTGGTGAAGGGTGATGTAAAACTAGTGACGCTGATACCCTTTCCAGGATTCCTTTACTAGAAAAGGGATATAAAGCTCTCGATCTCTCAAAGAAAAGCCAATCGACCCGATCATGAGTTGGTCCTTGTAATACGCAAGGGTGTAAAAATATCTTCACAAGGCCAATGACGGTTTAATCCCTAACCAAGCCTCGCACAGAAAGGCGAAGACGCAAAGCATTGCCATGGCACCAGGCTTTATATGCACAAGCTCGATCTGGTACAACTCACAGACCTTGTGGAGGAAATCTAACGGAGAGACCCCGAATCCAAAGTAGAAGAACTCGATGGACACTACAAGCTCTAGAGTGTTGGGTCTCGGCTGAAGCTGACCTTTAGCTTGTGCTCATGGTACTTAAATCATACCTTGAAAGTAACCTAGTGTAGAAAACCTACACAACTTTAGCAAACCATGTAAGTTGTTTATGGTTTAGAGTGCATGGCACAAGTAAATTACCATAAGATAGCGTCGTGGTAGCGTCGGGGGTAGACCCCCAGGGGTACCCAGCAGGAGGATTGGCCCAACCAGCAAGGGGCAGCCCAATCCGAGTGCAACTGGATCGGTTTGTCGGACTGGGTGGCCCACCAGTCGGGAGGCCCACCAGTCGGGCGAACCGGATGGGCGCGACGGCGCGCGCGGCAAGGAAGAAGACGGCGTATCCCGCAAGAAGCTCGGAGATCAAGATAAACTAGCCGGAATTATAGGGAAAGATATCTGTAATCGTTATAGGATCGAATCCTTGTATTTCGGGTAGGTTACGATCTCTAGCCGACTTGTAACTCAAGGCAGCCGGACTATATAAGGCGCCTTGAGACCCCCCTCCAGAACACGAACAACAACATCTACGAAAACCTAGGACAGAACCCAACTACGGAGATCCTTCCAGGAACTTCATACACAGCAATACAATCACCCCCAACACAGGACGTAGGGTATTACGTCATCTCGACGGCCTGAACCTGTTCAATCCTTGCGTCTTGTGTTACCATCGGCTTCTGATCCTCGATCTGTCCCTCAACAAATCAACCACGTAGGCTACCCTGTGTGGACTGCCGGGTCCAAACATCCGACAGTTGGCGCGCCAGGTAGGGGTTGGTCGACGAGATCAATCTGCAAGCTCGATGGCATCTACTTCCGCCGTCATCACGCCAGCTTCCATGAAGATTTCCATCGCCGAGGGGGCTATGTTCTTCTTCGGATCCATGGTCTTCACCGCCGGGCCCGAGGGAGAGCTCTCCTTCACCCGTGACGCCACCCCGGAGGAAACAGCGCCGCGACTTGACGCTACGCCAGACGGGATCGTCACCATCACTGCTCCGTCGCCAGCCATCGCCAACAACTCGGCGACCGCGACGGCCGGCGTCGTTCTCCCGCCATCCGAGGGGAACACGCCTTCTCCTGTACCGCCGACTGCTTCGTCCACTCCGCCTCGGCCACGCAGGGCACAGGAGATGCCCGAGGAGCGAAGGCTCCGATGGGCTGCACGCCAACGCCAGTTCGAGGCGGACATGGATCACGCCATCGCCTCCATCGGTGAATGCATTGAACTCACCGAGTCTGCTCGACGCAGCATCGCCTCGCCGACACGATTCCCGCTGGGGCTCAGGAACAGCGGGGTCGTCTACCAGCGAGCACTCGGCGAACGCGCGACCGCCGACTACTCTCCAGATGCGATCAGGGCGGTCGATCCCATCGCGGCCACCCAGATCGGATCTACTCCGGACGTTGCAGCGGCGCAGCACCCTCATCCTCAGGATGCGCCGACTCCACCTGAACCAACTCCGACTTTCCCGCGGGTGACACGTGTCCTCCCTCCGAATAAGAGGATCACGCCTGCCAAGCGGGAGATGTTTGTCTCCGACATATCCGCCGACGAACCAACGATCCAAGGCGAAGATCAAGCACACCGTGACGCCAGGATCGGGCGTAACGGTGAGAAGCAACGACGCCGCGACGCGCGGCGAGCGCCGG
>CM014273.1:39963696-40019219 GCA_004135705.1 Alloteropsis semialata
TGGCTGCCCTCACGCTGGAGGCTATGAGCTTTAGGTCTTTCTGCTTAAAGATTACAAAAGGCTGCCAACTTCTATACATAGAACTGGCGCCAGACTAGAATCCTAACAAACAAGGAACTAACTAACAAACTCAATCTTTATCCAACCAAACTCTATCTCTAATTAACCACCTGTAGACTGTTTGGACTCTTTCTTCTTGCGCTGGAACTGTCGGCCAAAGAAAGAGTCCACAACACTTCCGCCCTGGTTGGAAAACAGCTCGTCCTCGAGCTGGAATGCCGGGTAGCGCTCCTTGAAATCTTCCAGCTGCACCCAGGTTGCTTCTTCAGCACTGCGACCAACCCACTGAACCAACAAGTCCCAAGAGCTTTTGCCCGGCTGTACGCGGACCACCCGTTCTGGTGTTGGGACCGCCCTGCCATGGCTGATGTGAGGTAGTGGCACCAAATCTGCAGGTGGAGTGCCCTGAAACCTCTTGAGGAAGGCCACATGAAACACATCATGAATGCGAGCATTTGGAGGAAGGCGAAGGCGATATGCTAGTGGCCCAATACCTTCCACCACCTGGAATGGACCGTAATAACGAGGAGCCAACTTGGAAGAGACTGCCGTCTTGATAGCCACAGTAGAACGGTGATTGAGCCGAAGCCACACCCAGTCGCCAATGTCAAACTGAACGTCGCGATGAGCCTTATCATGTGCTGCCTTCATGAAGTTCTGTGCTTGGACAAGGCATTCCCGAATGTCAGCCAAAAACGAGTCTTTGTCCCGGAGCTGTCGATCCACTGCCACCACTTTAGCCACACCCGGTTGATAGGACAGCAACGCCGGGGGTTCCCTGCCATAGACCACCTGAAAAGGTGTTGCCTGCAGGGACGTCTGATAGGAGGAATTATAGCAAAATTCGGCCCATGGCAACCAGTGAAGCCAATTTTTGGGTCTGTCCCCTGCCAAGCAACGTAAGTATACGCCCAAAACTCTGTTGGTGACCTCCGATTGACCATCTGTTTGGGGCCTAAAAGCTGAGCTGAGGCGGAGTTTGACACCAGCAAGCGTGAATAGCTCCGTCCAGAATGTACTTGTAAAGACAAGATCCCTGTCACTGACAATCGAGCAAGGGAGACCATGGAGCCGCACCACCTGATCAAAGAAAACCCGAGCCAGGGAGACAGCTGTGTAAGGATGCCCCAAGGCGATGAAGTGGGCATATTTGGAGAAACGGTCGACCACTGTGAGCACGACTGATTTGCCCCCGATCCGCGGAAATCCTTCCACAAAATCCATGGCTATGTCTGACTAAACCGAGCTAGGAACATCCAGAGGTTGCAGCAGGCCTGCTGGGTGAAGGTGTTCAGTCTTGTTGCGTTGACAAACGATGCAACCTTTCACAAAATCACGCACGAGGCCATTTGCTTGGGGATTGTAGAATGAAGCCCGGAGACGATGCAGTGTCTTCTGTACCCCTTCATGGCCAGTGCCGTGGGCTGTCTCTAGCAGCTGTGGCCAGAATCTGGAGGTCGATGGAACAAAAATGCGGCCCCGGTGCATGACGAACCCGTCCACCAATGTCCATGCAGCGCCTGCTGTTCCAGCTTCAATTTCCCTGCGCTTCGTCGTGACTTCCTCCAATGTTGCAGCCTACTGCCTAAATTCCTCAAATAAAGCGAAATCCGGCCGTGAGAAGGCAAATGACTGGGGAGATGCTGCATCCTCATCACGCCGGGACAGTGCATCAGCGGCTGTATTCAGCTTGCCTGGACGGTACTCCACGTGGAATGTATACCCGAAAAGCTTGCTCACCCATGTGTGCTGCGGTATGGTGGACAGCCGCTGATCCAGGAGGAATTTGAGGCTGCAATGATCTGTGCGGACAACGAACGCCCTTGTCCAGAGGTAAGGCCGCCAGTGCCGCACTGCCTGAACCAAACCGATGAGCTCCCGCTCGTACGCCGCCAGTTTTGCATGCCGTGGGGCGACTGTTTTGCTGAAGAAGGCCAGGGGCCCTGCGCCTTGGTGCAGGACGGCGCCAAATCCTGAACCTGAGGCGTCGCAGTCCACGATGAACTCCTGCGAAAAATCCGGCAACTGCAGCACCGGGCCAGTGGTGAGGGCGGTCTGGAGAGCTCGGAATGCCGCCGTTGCTGCCTCAGACCAGCGGAAGGCCTCCTTCTTCAGGAGGGCAGTAAGTGGTGCTGCGATGGTGCCACAGTTGGCGATGAACTTCCTGTAGTATCCCGTGAGACCCAGAAATCCGCGGAGGGCGCGGATGGTGTGAGGGACGGGCCAGCTGCGGACTGCCTCTATCTTGGAAGGATCCATGGCGACGCCGGAGGCACTGATGATGTGGCCAAGATATGCCACTGTGTCCTTGCCGAAGACACATTTGGACCGCTTGAGGGATAGCTCATTGGCGCGAAGGACTGACAGAACAGCGCGTATGTGTTGAAGGTGCTCCGTCCATGTTGAGCTGTAAATCAAGATGTCGTCGAAGAAAACAAGGACCGAGCGATGAAGGAACTGCCGGAGTACCTCATTCATGAGAGCCTGGAACGTCGACGGGGCGTTGGTGAGGCCGAACGGCATCACCAGGAACTCGAAGTGGCCATGATGCGTCCTGAACGCCGTCTTGGCGATGTCCTCGGGGTGCATGCGAACTTGATGATACCCGCTCCGGAGATCAAGCTTGGTGAAGAATCGGGCACCCTGGAGCTCATCCAGCAATTCGTCCACCACTGGAATGGGGAAGACGTCGCGGACAGTCTTGGCGTTGAGAGCCCTGTAGTCGACGCAGAATCTCCAGGTGTCATCTTTCTTGCGGACCAGGAGGACCGGTGAGGAGAAGGCCGACGTGCTTGGCCGAATCACCCCCTGGTGGAGCATGTCCTCGCATTGCTTCTCGATCTCATCCTTGAGGAGCTGCGGGTATCTGTACGGCCTGACCACCACTGGTGATGTGTCGGGCTGCAGATGAATGCGGTGGTCGAGGTGTCGCTGGGGCGGCAGACCCACCGGCTCGGCGAAGACGTCTTTGAACTCCTCCAGGAGAAGGCACCTCTGTTCTCCAGGACTTGCGTCTGGATATTGCTGAGGGAAGTAGAGATGCGGCCTTGCTCCTGGCGTACAGAACCAATCTCCAATTCCAGCTTCTTCCCGATGTCGCCGATCTTGGAGATCATCTTGTCGATGGCCTCCTGGAAGTCATCCTTGGAGACGAAGGCGCCGTCTCCCATGGCGATTAGCGGTGGGGTTTAGCGGTGCAGGGGAAAAGGGAAGTCGTGGATGTGGCGAGCAGGGGAATTTGGCGAACAGGGGGGCGCTGGAATCGTCCCAGCTGATACCAAAGATGATATGGCTTGTTTATTGACTAATTGATATTAGCAGATTCAACCCTTGGCTGCCCTCACGCTGGAGGCTATGAGCTTTAGGTCTTTCTGCTTAAAGATTACAAAAGGCTGCCAACTTCTATACATAGAACTGGCGCCAGACTAGAATCCTAACAAACAAGGAACTAACTAACAAACTCAATCTTTATCCAACCAAACTCTATCTCTAATTAACCACCTGTAGACTGTTTGGACTCTTTCTTCTTGCGCTGGAACTGTCGGCCAAAGAAAGAGTCCACAACAACATCCGACTAGAATGAGAGATGAGATTGAATCCGAAAATAGAAGTTGAAGGACTAAACTGACCGGTTGAAAGTTGAGGGACAAATTTGATCATCAGATGAAAGTTCCGGGGCAAAAGCGCCTATTTTGCCTTCCTTGAACACTTCATTTTGGCAGAAAAATTGTCCATCCCCTGTGCAACTAAATTTTCATTGTTGACTGGTTTACACTCTGCTGCTCCTCTGATTTCTGTAACAATGTTCACCATTGTATCTTGAATGTGTTGTGAACTCAGGAGCAATCATTGTCATTCTATAACATCACTGTTAAATGCTTCATTTATTGGAATCACCCATCTGCCATCTACATTGGTAAATTTATATATAAAGGAAACAACTACTTGATCATATCATTAGTGATGCTGTCGCCTAAATGAGCCAAATAAAATAGAAAATGCAGCATGACCTCGTAAAAAGGGGCTCACATTGTTGTAATCAATTACAGAAAAAATAGCATGTGCTGCAAGTGTTCATAGAAAAATGGAGGTGGCCAACTCGAGCTTGAAGTTAGTATATGAAGAGCAAGTTGAGTAGGCTGCAATGGAAATTGTTGACAGTAATTGAGAAAATATATATTTCAGGTATGTGTTACATATGAAGACTGCTTGTCCCTGAACCCAAGTAGTGCAACCTCATCGGAGGTGGCAGCCACACCACAAGGGCAGCGATATATAGAGGGGCTAACCCTAATAGATGGATCTTCTTGCTTACCTTCAATTGGTACATCTGATCTTATACATACAGGCTTACTTAATGCCTACTCCTTCCGTCCCAAAAAAAAATATTGCTTTGGCTTTCCAAACATTGTTTTTAGCATGTATTTAGACACAATTTGTATCTAGATTCATAGCAAAAAATATGTATCTAGAAAAGCTAAAACGACATTTATTTCGGGATGGAGAGAGTAAGAGAGCTAATCTTATCTCTAACCTAGGGCTAATGGCCTACTAATATAACTAGTTGACCCATCCAACTGCCCGTCATAAAACAAGGCATCATTAATTTTCAGGAAACATAAAGATAGAAAGTGTCTAAGAAATGGTGTAATAATTGATGTCTAGAAACCTCGGTTAAACAGTACAAGCATAACTCAGTGACAATCTTTATTGTTGCCTTTGTTTTATTATTTGTATCATAACAACAACTCTCTAAGTCAAATCCCATGATATTTGTATGTCGAACTTTTGGTCCTATTTCTCATGCTGATTATTAGTTAACATGGGTGGTGAACAAACCACGTTCTATGAAGTCCAAACACAACCACATATATGGTAAATTCGTAGCTCAAATGAGGACGGATCTATGGTACTGCATTGACTTTCTGGAAGAACCTGACATTTGGTCAACCATTAAATTATTTCCAAGATCAATCTTGTGCTGGATTCCCAAGGAGACTGGAGAAGTGTGGTGACCAGTTACGAATCTTCTCAATCACAGAATGATTTTTGCTCCAAATAGTCTGTGCTTTATTTTGCTGGAAAGGGTGATAGTTCCTAATCTCAGTGTTCCTATCACATCAGGTCATGCCTTCTATCCACGCGCATTTGTTTACCAGCATAAATATTTACAGTGGAGGTATTCTTTGAGTTTGCCTATTTTTCTGTCATAATTATTCCTGACTGATTCAATCGGTGTAGCTATTCTCCAGTCTTTTTTTTTTTGAACAACGCAGGAGAGCTACGCGTCATTTCATTAAGGTAGGAAAAAAGGCAAGAATGCCAAAGTTACAAAAAACCCCGCCACACACACCACTACACATATGTACAGACGATCAGGGAAGAGAGTCTCTGCAGGCTCTTAGTCCCCTAAACCAATCAACGTGACCAGCAGCTCTTGGAGCTTTTTTGCTCCAGCGCTGCACCACAAGCTTCCTTCGTCTCTAATAGCTCTAAGCAGTTCCTGGACATTGGGCCTATGTTTATCAAAAACGCAAGCATTGCGATGCTTCCACAGCTCCCATGCGACCAGGATGATCATGGAATTTAACCCCTTCCGCAAGTCCTTGGGAGCAGCAGAGATTACCGTCCACCACCATTTGGAAAAACGGGCTGTTGAGGCATCTGGCGCCAATGTAGAGAGTCCCAGTTGATGGAATATGCTTGCCCATACTTGTCTAGCAAAGACACAACTGACCAAGAGGTGATGGATGTCTTCCTCAGCTTGATCACATAGCAGGCATGCGTCATGATGGGGCAAGCCTCTCTTTGCAAGGCGATCAGCCGTCTAGCACCGATTGTGAAACACTAGCCAAATGAAAAACTTGCAGCGAGGGGGTGCCCAACTCTTCCAGATTCTTCTCCAAGATCCAAACTTGATGGTGCCAAAGAAATAGGCACTATAAGCCGACTTGTGTATATGCCGGATTGTGTTAGTTTCCACACAAATTGGTCAGGCACTTCTTGCTGCAGAATCAAACCATTCACCATATGCCAGATTTTTAGGTACTCGAAGAACACCTGGACTGTGAGTGCTCCTCTGATGTCATCCACCCATCGCAGGTTTTGGAGAGCTTGAGCTACTGTCCTCCTCTTGGCTGTCCGCTTGGGGACCGCATTGAAAAGGCTGGGTGCCAGTTCAGCCAAGGTGTGGCCGTCCAGCCATCGATCCGTCCAGAAGAGAATTTGCTCACCATTCCCAACAATGGGATCCACTGCAATGTTAAAGAGGGCCTGAGCATTGCGAGGAACTTGGATGGGGAGGCCTGCCCACAGCCTATTAGGATCAGTTTTCTCAGCCCACAGCCAACGAATCCGCAAAGCACAGCCAAGCAGCTCCAAATTATGAATTCCAAGGCCACCGTACTCCAAAGGTCGTTGTACCCTTGCCCAAGAGACCAAACAATGACCTCCCTTAGCTTCTTCCTGACCCTTCCAAAGGAAGCCCCTCCTCCTCTTGTCAATTGCTTTGACAACCCACTTAGGCAAATCCATGGCAATCAAAAGGTAAATAGGAGCAGCAGTGAATACTACTCGAACCATTACCAATCTTCCTGCACGGTTCATCAGTGAAGCTTTCCACCCAGGCAAATAATCTGCCACCTTATCAGTTAACGGTAGTAAAACCTCCTTTGTGGGCCTGCCAATTGTGAGGGGCAGCCCAAGGTAAGTGCAGGGGAAGTCCTTCACTGTACAGGACAAGATTTCAGCTACCGTATTTATATCCTCAACAGAATAATGGATGGGTGACACTGAGCTTTTGGACAGGTTGGTCTGGAGGCCAGAAACATGTCCGAAAATGTCCAGCAGTTGCTTGATGACTAGAATGTCTTCTCGTACCGGCCCAAGGAAAATCACGGCATCATCAGCATAGAAGGAAACCCTGTGCTGAACCCGTTGGTGAACGGCCAAAGGCTGGAGCAATTGCCTCTGTGTGACATATGCGACCATTGCATTCAGAACATTCATAACCAAAATGAATAACATTGGAGACAAGGGATCTCCCTGTCTTAAGCCCCGTCTATGAAAGATTGTCTCTCCTGGCTCACCATTCACTAGTACTTGTGTAGAGGAAGTAGAGAGCAGCAGGCACAAGAGATTAATCCATCGCTGTCCAAAACCAATATGCCGGAGAATTTCCAATAGAAAGGACCAAGAGACCGAATCAAAAGCTTTTGATATGTCAAGTTTAAGGAGGATGTGAGCTTCTTTCTTCTTATTCTTATGCAGAGACTTGACCATTTGTTGTACAAACATAAAATTATCATGAATTTTTTGACCTTTCACAAAAGCAGTCTGGTTTGGGCTGATCAAGTCAGGTAGAATAGGTGCCATCCGATTGGCCAAGATTTTAGTCACTAGTTTGGCAAAGCTGTGCACCAAGCTGATAGGGCGAAAGTCTGTAACCTGGGAAGCATCCTGTTTCTTAGGTAACAGGGTGATGAAGGCCGAGTTCAGGAGACGGAATTTGAAGACGTGGCCCCGATAGATAGCATCAAGAGCCATAAGAATATCGCCCTTGATGATACTCCAGCAAGATTTATAGAAGCGACCAGTAAATCCATCCGGCCCTGGCGCCTTGTCCATTGGCATGTCTTTTATAGTTGTCCATACTTCCTCCTCCGTGAAAGGAACATCCAAATGAGAGAGCTCAGCTTGCTGTATGCCCAACTCTGTAAGGTCAACAGTATAATCTCTATCCTCAGCTTTCCCCAGCAGATTTTCATAGAAGTCTAGCACAGCTGCTTGCTTGTCTTCTTGAGAGACTGCTACCTGCTCACCAACATTAAGCTTGGGTATGAAATTCTTCTTCTTTCTGAACCTTGCTTGCTGATGGAAGAAGGCTGTATGTGTGTCGCCCTCTTGGAGATAGAGGACACGGGATCGCAGGCGGGCGATGGTTCTTTCCAGGGAGGCCAAGCCAAGGCAGTGTAGCTTGAGTTTCCTCCGCAGCCACTCCTCTTGTTCAGAAAGTTGTCTAGAGTCTCGTTCAATTTCCAGGCGGTGCAGTATTTCTTTAGCCATCTCCATCTGAACTTTAATGTTGCCCACCTTCCTCTGACCCCATTTCTGCAGCCCTCTACTAAGCCTTTGCAGTTTCAGAAATAGGCGCTCAACTGCGCAATTAGCAGTCACAGGAGCTTCCCAATTCTGCTTCACCGCCTCCATGAAGTCTGGCATCTTGGTCCAGAAACTCTCAAAATGAAACCGGCGCTTCCCTGTCGTCTTTACTTTGAGGCCAAGTATTAGGGGGCAATGATCAGACACTCCTGCTGTTGTGCTTTGCAGGATTGACTCCGGAAATATACTGTCCCAGCCAACGCAGCAAAAGGCCCTGTCCAACGTAACCAAGGTAGGGGACTGCCGCTCATTAGACCAGGTGAACTTCCTACCAAGCAGAGGGATCTCCTTGACCTCCATATCATCCAAAAAACGTCGAAATTTCTCCAGTCTTGGGACTGGTTTCATTCACTGAATCTGCTGTGTATTATACTCTGTTTGAAATTCCTTGGATCAGTGGACTTCTTATTCAAAATCACCTTATATCTCTGGCCCAGCTTGAATTTGTTTGCTGCAGGTAGATAATTATTTGCAACTATTGGATCCGATATACACTAACTAATTGGTAATCTCTTTTTACAGGGACTCCATACTGAAGTACAGCAAGCATGACCTCTGGACCAATAGTTAGCTGCTTATCTGCCTCCAAGCCGATCTGCTAAAGTCACCTGAGGATTCTCAGCTCGGAGGTTAGTTATATTGTGGCTGGCAATAGAGTCCAATTCTCAGTGCGACGGGATGATGTGATTTGATGGATGATGATCTCGCTTTCCGACCATTGATCCCTGTCATCCTGGGACGCGTGTCCGGGCATCCATCTTTGTTGGAGCAGATTATTTGGGTTCCATGGGAGGGTATCGACCTGTGGCAGCTCCTGGTTTGCTGGTGTTGCAAAGTGCCGAGCAGGGGAGAATGTGCTTCCTGGGTGGAGACTGATGACGCAGGCACCTCTGGACTCTGGTTGCCTGCGTGGTGGTGCGCACCTATGCTGCTGCTAACTGACGTGCATATAAAAGAACTGCACGCGTGCATGCTAAATAAAAAGTAGTGTTGGTTCTTGAGGTGTTAAGCATGTGTCTTAGGCTGGACACAAGCCTGATCAGAATTTAGGGGAACAGTCGTAGCAGTCTAGAAAGACCTGAGCCTCTAGTCCAGACAAAAGTACTTTATTTACTTATGGGAGATGATACCAGTTCAAGTTTTTCTTTCGGAGCCGAGGCTACCGTTTAAGGTTAACAAAATATAATTTTTAAATTGTCCCTTTAAGCAGTATTTTTATTTATTTCTAGCATTCACCAAACTTGCAAGATTATGTAAGTACTCCTTCAAGTCATTAATAAGTGTCTCCAATCAACCATTTGAGACATTGGTTATAATTTGTTTTTATTATGTATTAAAGTTTCAAAATTAAAAAATTGCACAAATAGATTATCTTGAAAAATAGTTGAAATATGTTTTTGCTCAATTTATCAATACATTGCAACAAAATAGTAGTCAAACATGTATTTAATTTTAAGACTATCAATGTTCAAAGCATCACCTTTTTGATGGCTCCAGGGAGCACTTTTCAAGCTAGGTATATGTATGGTGACATTTCATTTTTAAACTAATTTTCTTAAAAATTACCGATATCCAAAACTTTAAAAGTTTGATTGGAATCTTATTCAAATTTCAAATATTTATTAGTGTTTTTCAACACCTGCTTTTTCGACTTGTGCAACTTATGGCGAACCAATGTTTAACATTTCCTTTAATATAGCATTGGAAACCAATTGTTTCTCTCAGTTGCAGTAGACACAGTACTCGAATTCTTGCTGTCTGCTATTATTATGTTTTTTTCAGTTCCTCACCGTATTCGCCGCCGAAACCCCAAGGTGATGGTGTGTACTTTTTGTCAGTGCTGGAAGTCTGAAACCAGGTATCTTGTCAAATAGTGGGGCAGTCAGGATCAGGGATAAGGAAAAAGGTTGCAGAGACTACCCAATTTTAGTCCTCTGGCAGTGTTGGGCCAATAATTGGCACAATAATCATGTCTCTGATGTTTTGCCATCTCTATCCTGTGCCACTGCCCTTCACGTACATGTTCCCGTTTTGAAAACAGGTGAGTGATTGCTAACTTGCTATTCTTCGGCAGCTCCATTAAAAGTAAATGCTTACCGAACTGCGCCACCTAGTGGGAGACGAAGACAAACCAGGGCATGCAGATGTTTGCTTTCTTTTGTTGCTTCTTTTTGGGAAGGATAGATCATGAACCGATGCTATGAGAGTGATGGGTAACTGATGATTAGGAACAATAAAAGAACCCAATCAGTGACCAACTGGGCATCCTATTCCAACGCCCACTAGCTATACCTTCCTTTTTTTCAGACAAATGCACTTTTCTTACCTGTAAGTCCCCTATCTTTATCTCAGTTATTGATCATATATGTGCCAATGTTAATACGCATTATTAAACGAATCGGATTTTGCATAGAACTAGAGCGTGGTCTTACGTATAATGAACTCTGAAGTGGCAATAAGGGGATGGCCCAGAAACAACTGCTGCCCTCTATGTAAGCGGGAGCCCGAGACAGCTCACCACTTGCTTGCCGGATGCCGATACACGAAACATGTATGGAAAATGACAGCTGCCTGGGTAGGACTCCACGGCCTCCACCCAGACACATGGCCACCTACAGCCACAACCCTTCAATGGTGGTCTTCAATGGCGCAAATTGAGGGTACACCGAGGATGGCGGTCCGCTCTCTGATTCTTTTGATAGCATAGGAGATCTGGAGGGAGAGAAATAATAGAACCTTTCAAAGAAAGGAGTTATCGCCTACGAGCTTGTTCCAAAAAATAAAAGAGGCTACCACGTGGGCAGTTGCCGGAGCGAAGCGCCTGGCAGCGCTCCTCCATGGCGCTTAGGCCGTCCTCGTTTTTTTCTGTCGCCTCCTTCTTCCTGTTTCTTGTACTGCACCTAGACCGCCGGGTCTAGGTTCTTGTAAACTTCTTCTCTGTTAATAGAAACCGGCCCAGTTAGATGCCGCGTTCGTTCAAAAAAAAAGTCACGCCCATTGAACTCAGTTAGTGCTAATGCGTGCATTGAAAGATGATGTATTGTTGCAATATCGCGCGAGCGTGGTGCATCCAACGTATATATAACACAGTAATAGAAGCAGATCAACCTGATAACTGCGATACAAAATTTGATAGTTTCGATTTATGTTTGAGAGAGCCATGCATTAGAATCAAATCCTTTATCTTGTGCAGATCTGAGATTGCAACAACCAGATTCTGATGCTAACACGAGATGTTTCTGAAGCTACAACAAGATTATGATGTCCGCTCAAGATGGTTGTGAGTTGATTCCATACATGGCAATCGTAGTTTCTTAAGTCGGTTTCCAGCCAAATTAAATAAATTTTGGAATAGATTTTGTGGGGTATCGATATATTATTCAGGACACAACTATAACTATAGTAACCATTCGAATTAAAGACTGCTGTACTGGTTTTCATTGTAGTATATCCACACAGTGTAACGGTATTTTACTATACAAATATTTCTTTTTTTGCGAAAGCATATAAATATTTCTTAGCAAAGTTTTTTTATTCTTTTTAACCGAGATAGTTTTATTCACAATAGGAAAATTATATGAAGATACCATAATTCAAAATTACACTATAAGTCACACTAATTTACCAAATGATTTATTTGTTTATTTTTTGCATTTCATGATCAGATCTACACCTGCCGTGAGTAGATCCAAGATGGTTGTGTTTCAAGATATTTACAACTAAAGGAGTATATACGATATGTCACTAGCTACAAGGTGGTTCCAAACAAATGTCGGAGTTGATGGAATTTTGTCAAAAGGTTTGCCACAATATTTATTCTAAGAAAAATAAAAAAGGATCGATATGCCCTAGTTCTTAAAGTAAAATTGGGCCTAAAAACTGTACAAATGGAGATGTAACACCCGCGCCACCGCGCCTACCTCAACGTGCTGAGGAAGGGAAACAATCATGAGCACAAGTAGCACACCTCCAAACAGCTACACATGAACTCGCTGGAAAAGATAAAAAGAACTCCAAGTAAAATAAACCAACACAAAAAAAAACTCACTATGCTAACTACTCCCTCTGTTTCAAATTGTAAGTCATTCCAACATTCTTAGAAAGTCAAACCATTTCAAGTTCGATCAAGTTTTCTACAATGAATTACAAATATTTATCATACCAAATAAGTATCATTAGATTCTTGGTAACATATATTTTCATAGTAAACTTGTTCGATACAATAAATCTTTATGGTCATCTCTATAATTTTGGTCAAACTTAAAATAGTTTGACTTTTCAAAAATCTTGGAATGACTTAGAATTTGGAACGGAGGGAGTAACAAACTGATACCTGAAGACGTGGGACTGAGCAGCAGCAAAACATGGGAAATACAAGCCAAACCCAACCATATATATATACGAGCATGCGAACGGTTCTGCTGGACTTGAAACCTTGACCGGCGGAACCTCAATTCTGATCTGCAACGAGCGAACAATCCATGCAGAATTAGAGTTGGTCAGACCGTCAGAGGCTTTAATTTCGGCAATGTATATCTGTGAGGACGTAAAAGAAAGCTCACTTACTCCCTCTAGTTCCACAAAGCTTGATGTTTTAGACATTTTTCTTAGTAAGTGGTAAAACCGTCTCAAAATCAAAAAACCGACCCATAAAACGGTCTCTGCTTCAAAAAAAAAACTCTATGTTTTAGACCTATGCTCAAAAGTGTTAAAACCGTCTCCCAATCAAAATATGGAGACCCGCAAAAAGAATTCAACAGTAGGACTTGAACCTAGCATTAGGGGGGCAGCTCAAATAGGGGCTCAATGCATTATTGACTGCCATTCGCAGAAGAACGTATTTAATATAGGCACAACGGGAAATAAGCACCACCGACTAGGTAAATAGAGATGCATCGGTAAAAAAAAAAGTCCGGCAAAATTGCTTTCCAACGGAATCGCTATTTTCGTCGGCTCGTCTTCTGGCCCGGCATCCCTTCTCGCTCGCTAGGCATTTTTGCCGATCCTTTCCCGCTCGCCATCGCGTCTTCTCGTGCGCTTTCCTCCCTTCCTGCGCTGTTGTGGCCCTCCCCCGCGCGTGCGTCTTCCCTCCCGCTCGCGCCGTCGCGTGTCCCCCCTTCGCGCGTGCATCGGCCCTCCCCCTGCGTGCGTCGCCCCTCCTGAAGCTTGCCATACCTCCTGGCCAAACTCGAGCTCACGACCTGATCAAGCGCGGCTAGTCCAAGGCGAAGCGATCGCCGTTCCTCGGCAGCGTGGACGCGACGACTAGTCCTCAGCGGATGCGGCAACGTGGACACGATCGCCGTTCGGCAGCATGGACGCAGCGGCAATCGGCGGGCGACGACGCGACGTCCGGTGCCGGGCCAAGACGCGTTCCGGACGAGAACGGAAAAAAAAGGATCAGTGGTTTGAATCACGATAGAGCTAGCCTGTTGGAAATCCAGCGTTTTTAGGAGATTTTTCTATTTTAGATAAAGGAGATCAAACTCTATATTTAGCTAAATATATAGCTAGCCTTTTGGAGTTCGTTTGAAACATTTTCACTGAAAACCTCAAAATATTTTGCTAAATATATAGCTAGCCTTTTGGAGAGTTTGATCTCCTTTTGGAGTTCGTTTGCGAAATATATAGCTAAATGGTTTACAAGACACATTTTAAAATTCCCTCAAAATATTCCCAGAAAAGTTCGTTTGAAACTTTTTCACTGAAAACCTCAAAAACTTTGCAAATATGCATCCATATTGTCTTTTTAGAGAAAGATGGTAGCAACTCCTAATAAATTACCCTTAAAAATTGATAAGGATCTTATCCAAAAATATCGAAGCTCTATAAAAATAATTGTAAGAGAACTATCTCCTCCATTTCTACCTTTACCATATCAATATTCAAATGGGCTACCGTGCTCAAGGTCCATCGCATGGGCAACAGGATCATATTAAAACTTACTAGTAGAGGACAAGTTAGTTTATTAAATATTAATTTGAAAATGGGTTATTAAGAAAAGAAAATATATGTAAGCTAGCAGCAACTTGATGAAACCTCAACATAATTAAATTATCAAAATATAATTAACCATCACAAAGTTGAGATGGTACATTGAGGTCAATCCTCAATCACAGCACACAGAGACGGCTCAGCTTATAATTATTCAAGAACCACAAGACGACAACTAGGAAGCTTGCATTGTCGTCTTCTTTGACGCTGACGACGGCAGCTAGCTTAGGCTTCTTTGGATCATCGCCGTCGTCCATCGAGGCCGTCTCAGTAGTGGCGGCGGCGGTTGGCCGGCTCCTTCTGTGCGTTGAAGTAGACGGCGGCGACCGGGAGGCCCAGGTCGTGGCGACCGGCGAAGGCGCGGGTGTTGAAGCGCACGCGCGCCGCCTGGTCCGCCTCCGGCGCCAGCGCCGGCGGGGCTGTCATGTGGGCCTTCTGCTGGAACACCACCAGCACGTAGCGGTGGATGCCCACCGGCGGCCGTGGGCCCATGTACGGCACCACCGCCTCACCTGCAGATCGATATGAGGAGGATCGCGTCAGCAAGACCAGACATACAAAAGTGGTAGCAACAGGTGACACGTGTACACTGGTGATGCTACCGAAGATGCAAACATGGATGTTTACGAAAAGTCGCAATCAAGTGACCATCAGGACAAGTCCACGTATGCACTCGATCTTTCAATAAGAATTCAGCATAAAGCAAGGGCACCGCGTCCACAACATATAGTACAAAGTGGCGTGGGCTCATGACTCAATAGTTTACCGCCACGGCAGCACTAAATTAAGTCTTTGATTTGTGATACCCAAAAGCTAAACAGGGAGCCCTCTCGATTTAGAGATAAATCGAGAGCCCTTTCTTACTGTGTCAGTAGATAGAATAGATCAACAAAAAGTAACAAAATCAATGAAAGTAACAAAGCAACAGCAAAGAGAAGAGGACAACCTGGGCGGTTGGTGGGCGGGGCGGTTGGCGGCGGGGTCGCCGCCGACCGTGGGCGGCGGTGGAGGTGGCGGTCTTAGGGTTAGGGTTTGGGGGTTCGGGTGGGGGAGCTTCCATGACCACCGGCTTAGAGGGATGGCCGGGGGTGGCCGCCGGCCCGGCGGAGGAGGTGGGTTGGGGGGCGGCGGAGGCGAGCCGGCGAGGGCGCCGGCCGCCGGGCGGTGGAGGATGGCGGTTGGGAAGGGTCGGCGGCGGGGGCATCACGATGCCATCCCGGCGAAGCCGGGTTAGCGCGGCGGGGGACAGGGAAGGCGGATCCGGCGGCGGAAGCCGCCGGAGACGAAGCAGGAGGGCGGGCGGCGGGGGAGCTCGCCGAAGAGGAAGAAGAAGCCGGCACGGGAGCACTTACCTCTGATTCGGCGGATAGGAACGAGGAGCAGGAGAGGGAGAGGAAGGAGGAGGGAGGGGAGGACTTGAGGGCGGCCCTCGCCGGCGTCGCCCTCTGACGCCGGCGAGGTGGGGGGAAGGGGGTGCGGGAGGTGGCCGCGGGTGGGGGAAGGGGTGGAGCGGTGGAGCCGATGGCACCAATGTGCCGGAGGCCAGGTGTGCGGTGGAGGCTTGCCGGGGGCTGTGGTCGACAATGTCGTTGCGTGAAGAAGCCATGAGCTACGGCGACGGCCGCGAGGAAGACGATAAGCAGCGCCGCGCGGGGGAAAGATAAGGCAGAGCAACACGAGGAAAGGATAAGGCAGTGCTATTGCTGTAGGCCCATGCGCGGTGTCGTGGCGAGTATGCGGGGCTCTCCGCGTACTGCTAACGCGAGAGATCTCGCTGTGTAGTCGCTTCCTACTCCTATATACGCATCGGTTCAACGAACTCGGTCGAAAGCAATATATGATGCTTAATAAGGCCGGGCTGATCTGAGGTGTACTCTAATCGTTTCGACGGCCCTCTACTAAACGTTGCATATGACTCATCGTCGGGTCATTCTAGGCTTGGATCCGGGATCATAGGACCAAACGGATGCGTGAGTGGCCACTCAATGCGACCTGTCTGACTCTATTGAGCCTTTCTTTTTGTTGTTTTGTTCAACTCAATCAGCGTCACTGCCACAGTTTAGGGCCTGTTTAGTTTCGCCAACTTTTTCATCGCTACAGTAATTTGAATGTTTAGATACTAATTAGGAGTATTAAATGTAGATAACTGACAAAACTCATTCCATAACCCCCGGTGAAATTGCGAGACGAATCTATTAAGCCTAATTAGGCCATGATTAGACAATGTCATGCTACAGTAAATAATCTCTAATGATGAATTAATTAGGCTTAATAGATTCATCTCGTGATTTCTCGTCCATCCATGTAATTAGTTTTATAATTAGATCATATTTAGTCCTTCTAATCTTCGATTTAAATTGCTACAGTAAATTTCTCAAAGTTTTTCACTGGATTTAAATACCCCTTTAAGCTCGCGTGTATATGTGGATGCTAGCAACTGGGGGCCCCAAGGAGGATTGCTCGGAGGGGCAAGATGAATCAGAAGAAAATTTGTTTAGTGTCGCGAGATCATTAAACTTCTGGCTGGCAAATTGTCTGCTGGTACAAGCCCAACAAACTGCATGCTACATGAGGCCTCATTGCAGTAGCAGTATATTATCCTCCAATGATACACTAGTAGAGAAACCACATTCGGTACCCCCCTTTAGTCCCGGCCATATTTGGCACCGGGACTAAAGGGAGCATTAGTCCCGGGTCCAATTGGGGGGGGGCGCCTGGGGGGCTTTTAGTCCCGGTTGGTGGCTCCAACCGGGACTAAAGGGTACCATTTAGTCCCGGCTGGAGCCACCAACCGGGACTAAAGGGTGGCGCGCCCTTTAGTCCCGGCTGGAGCCACCAGCCGGGACTAAAGGGGACCTTTTAGTCCGGGTTGGAGCCACCAACCGGGACTAAAAGGTCCCCTACAAATATCATCTTCCTCCCCCAGCCCGGCCGCCGGAGCTAGGGAGGTCATGCCCAATTTTTCTCTCGGATTTTGAAGATTTAGCTCCTCCAAGTGGTCTAAAAGGAGCATATCTTCATCCTCTCATCTTTCACGGTTAGTATTTCTTGTTTCATCCTTTATACATAGAGAAATTTTAGTTTTAGTGGAATGGAGAAATGGAGAAGTTTTGTTTTTTAGCACAATTTAGTTTTAATTTATTTTTTACTTTATTAATTCATATTTGTACTTTAGTTAATTAGTTAATTCATATTTATAATTTAGTTAAGTCATAGCGATACTTTAGTTAATTCATATTTATACTTTATTTAATTAAAATTTACAATTTAGTTAATTCATATTTAAACTTTACTTAGTTCATATTTATAAATTAGTTAATTCATATTTAAACTTTACTTAGTTCATATTTATAAATTAGTTAATTCATATTTATACTTTATTTAGTTCATATTTATATTTGAGATAATTCATATTTATACTTTAGTTAATTCATATTTATACTTTAGTAAATTTATATTTAAACTTTACTTAGTTCATATTTATAAATTAGTTAATTCATATTTATACTTTACTTAGTTCATATTTATATTGAGTTAATTCATATTTATACTTTAGTTAATTCATATTTATACTTTACTTAGTTCATATTTATACTTTACTTAGTTCATATTTATAATTTAGTTAATTCATATTTAAACTTTACTTAGTTCATATTTATAAATTAGTTAATTCATATTTATACTTTACTTAGTTCATATTTATATTTGAGATAATTCATATTTATACTTTAGTTAATTCATATTTATACTTTACTTAGTTCATATTTATACTTTAGTTATTTTACTCACTATGATTATAATTTATTGCTTAATGAATTAGGATGGTAATTTTCAATTATTTCAAAAATAAACTCACTATTTGTACTAATTAAACATTGTCTAATCTTGCAGATGGACCGGCAATGGATGTATAACGCCGACAGACGTTCAGGTGACTTCGTTCAAGGCATGCATCATTTTCTAGATGTGGCAGAGCAAAACAAGAAAAACGGATTCATGAGTTGCCCCTGCGGGGTCTGCAAGAACCTGAAGGAGCACAGTTCAAGAAGGCCATTCACAGCCACTTGATTAGACACGGTTTCATGCCTGGCTACAGTTGTTGGACCAGCCACGGAGAAAGAGGTGTTATAATGGAAGACGGAGAAGATGAGATTGATGACAACATTCTCGGATTTGCTGAATACCCTGCTTTTGCTGATACTACAGTGGGTGATGCTGAGGAAGAGGATGGAGAAGATGCGCCTGCAGATGATCTTGGTCAGATGTTGCAAAATGCAAAGGATACAAGCAAAACTGAGAAGGAGAGGTTGAAGTTCCAGCGCATGTTAGAGGACCATCGCAAACCTTTGTACCCGGGTTGCGAAGAGGGACTAAAAAAACTCGGGAGCACATTAGATTTGCTGCAATGGAAGGCCAAAAATGGTGTATCGGACAAGGGCTTTGGTGATTTACTAAAAATAGTGAAGAAGATGCTTCCAAGGGACAACGAATTGCCCTCGACAACATACGAAGCAAAAAAGCTCGTTTGCCCGCTGGGGTTGGAGGTGCAGAAGATACACGCATGTCCAAATGACTGCATCCTGTATCGTGGTCCCGAGTACGAGAAAATGGACGCGTGTCCGATTTGCGGCGCTTTGCGGTACAAGATCAGAAAAGACGACCCTGGTGATGTAGAGGGAGAGCTTATCAAAAAGAGAATTCCTGCGAAGGTCATGTGGTATTCCCCTATAATACCACGCTTGAGCCGTTTTTTCAGAAATAAAGAGCATGCTCAGATGATGCGATGGCATAAAGAAGAGCGCAAGTGAGACTCAAAGTTGAGGCACCCTGCCGATGGGTCCCAGTGGAGAAAAATTGACCNGATGAGTCTATGGCGGCCAAACTAAAAAAAGTTACTGCTCAAAGGAGGGAAAAAAAGATAGAGACAGTATTAGCCAAACAGGTGAAAAGAAATGCTTTTGTCATACAATGGCATTTCTTCTTTCACATTCCTTTTGGTGTAATCCACGTTCTCTTGCTCTTCCCATGGCGCCAACACAAGTGGGACCCCCATCCTGCTTGTCTCTCTTGTCTCTGGTTGCGTTCTCGCTACCAGAGATTCTGTACATCATTGTGCTAAACACGATACAGTTTTCGCTTCCCTTGTTTAGCACTACTACTAGCAGCATTCACCATTTGTCCTACGTCATCTTCCGACCCCTAGCGTCTTTGCCACTTCACCACATACCTTCTTTGTCACGCCGGAAGGCCTACCTCCCAACAAGAAACTGTTCCTATCATTTTCAGGAAATGTCGAAAACTTCCCTACGCTCTACATCCCACATTCCCAGTCCCAAAAAAATTTCCGACCGTATGCATCAGCAATTTCAAGCGATCCAATTAATTAGAGGACATGTGAAAAAAATATTAAACAGAAAGACTAACGCCATTCCCTCAAAAAAAAAAAGAATAAGACTAGCGCCAGGTCACTGATACATGACATGGTTGAAAGCACATAGTTAAGTGAGCTGCCAGCTGATTTGTCAGTCTAAGAGGATCTATCAGCAGCAGCCGGCCTAGAAAGGAATCAAGTGTGAGGTGAGGGGGCAACCGTGCACTAGTTTGCATGCCGTGCTTACACCAACTGGTGGCCCGTTGCGCAGGCTGGTGCGGAGAGGCTGCTGCCGAGGACGACGGGGCGCGGCGCTGCGGTCGACACGCGTCGTGGGACGCCTTCTCCCGCACAGTGGAGGAACCCAGCTCCCGCGGGGCCCGCCGCCGCCATCCCCTCTGCCTCCGGTGCTGGACAGGTTTCGCCCGCCGGCTGGCACCTACTACCGGCCTGCAGAGGCTGCAGCTACGTACGATGGATCTACGCGAAATGTCCCTGCACTGCACGGCTAGCTAGCTGCACGCCCTACCTCCCCGGCCGCATGCAGCTCTCCAACCTACCCAATCAACTTCTACTGCTTATACTACACGACATATTACACACTGATATATATAACTAACTAAGCATGTGAACAGTAATTGTCGTGCAGAGGATAATTGTGTTTACCTTGAGATGGGTCTGATCCACCTGGAATGTTAACAACCAGCCTTTGTTTGTCCAAGAGGGTCACCAAAAAAGAAGCAAAAAAAGTTAGCACACAAATGGCAAAACAATATCGAGTAAATCAAGTAAATAAAGAGCTTCTACAGTAGACAATGACAGCAGATGCGGTCGATCTACATGTGATGACAAGCAGGCAAAGATCACCATCTGGCAAGTAAAAAGTAGTCAAGAATTTACCAGTGGAGCCACTCCCTCATGCTTGGCTCGCTGGGGCTCGGAGCATCTGGGTCAGTCATGACCTGATCATCATCACAGATAAACATATATAGTACGCAATTAATACCATTTGAATAAACATCCATTTCTGACGAGCTACGAGCACCCATGGGCACTGGAGAATTTGCGATGAACCAGTACTAGCTTTAATTTACTGACCAGGGTGAAGAGGTCGTCGGCGCTGCCGGCGATCTGGACGGTGGGCGCGTCGGCGGCGATGGACGGCTTGATCTCGCAGCCGTTGGTGAGGTCCTTGGTACCGAAGCGCACGGACACGGGCACCGTCGGCACGAACAGGTCCACCACGTCGCCGATCACCCTCCCCACCACCAGCGGGTCCACATGGGCAGCCATGGCCGGAGGGACAGAGAACTCGGTAGCTAACTCGATCTGATCGAGAGCTACAGCTGCGATACGAGAATGGAGAAGGTGAGCCAGGGTCAAGGAGTATTTATAGGCTGGGGATGGAGAGCGTGGTGGTGGAAGGATGACATGGACATTTTTGGTTGATGACTATGAGAAAGATAAGCATGCATGATGATGATGGTGCTGTTGATTGTCTGTCACTACTTGTCCCAAAGCATGCCAGAGAGTAGCTAGTGGAGATTGTGTATGGGGCTCCGGCTTGTTATCTTGCAAAGGTTGGTTGGAGATCGATGGCAAGACACGTACCTGTGGGCGAGCTTTGGTGTTTGGCACCCAGGATTCCTTCTTCCATGATGAATTGCTTGGCCTTTTTTTGCGGTTCAAGTTTAGAGACGTTTGTGTCTCCGCTAAAACAAGTGAGATGAAACGCAACCAGCAACAACTTTTAAACCGGAAACAAGGGGCGTGTAGAGAAATCAAAACCGTGCGAAGGGTTGCGTTTGTGAAATGCATTGGTGGACATATAACGGAAGGGGTACATGCTTTTGTTCGCCATGCTTAGAAAGAAGATGCAATGGAGTAATGAAATTCTTTTAAATGTAGAACAATTGTATTTTTTTATCTTATTAAAATTAACAAAAACTAGTAATCCATTAACACCAAGACTGTTTTACTAACTAGTTAGTTTGCAACATTTAACTATATTTTTACAATATAGATCCCGCCCAAGATCGAGTCAGTGAACCAATGTATTTATCAAGACAATTTTTGGGATAACAAAAGCAAATCAGTTTACAAAATCTCACCATGCATCGAAGATCAAAAGATCTTGGAACCACTTGTTAATTTGTGTAAATGATATCATCAATCGTCATCATAGATGGTTTAAAACATTCTACAAAAACCACTACCACCATAAAGGGATATCACAAAAACTATTCAAAATTTTAAAAATGCAAATGAGGAATAGAGATACTAGAAGATAAAAAATGGAACACCAAAAACATGATAAATATAATTGAATACCAAAAAAGGGGTTGAAACAAGTCAATAAACAATCGAGGCCATTTTCAAATAGGAAATACTATTTTTTGGTTTCCTTAGCTCCAATATCAACACCATTTTTTCTCATTATATGTCTACTAATCATCATACATACGAAATGAAGCAATGTATAGTGTTGTTTTTTATAAATATCACAAAAAGTACAAAAATAAATAGCAAGTGAGATAAAACGGAACAAGCAAAGCTGGAAACCTGGGGCGTGCAGAGGATTTCTTTGTCCATGCTCAACTGCTTTGCCTTTTTTGCTGTTCCAGTTTAGACACGTTTGTGCTCCACTGAAGCAAGTAAGATGAAACGCAGCTAGCAACAACTTTAAACTAAAAACAAGGGGCGTGTAGAGAAATCAAAACCATGTAAGGGTTGCGTTTGTGGAATGTATTGATGAACATATAACGGAAGGGTTAGTTGCTTTTGTCGGTCATGCTTAGAAACAAGATGCAAATGATTAGTGAAATTTGTTTAAATGTAGAAAAAATATATTTTTTATCTTATTAAAATTAACAAAAGCTAGTAATCCATTAACACCTAGAGTGTTCTACTGACTAGTTAGTTTGCAACATTTAACTACATTTTTGTAACATAGATCCAGCCTAAGATCAAGTCACCGAACCATTGTATTTATCAAGATAACTTTTGGATAGCAAAAGCACATCGGTTTCCAAATGCTCACCATGCATCGAAGATCAAAAGATCTTGAAAGCACTTGTTAATTTGTGTTAACGATATTATCAATGGTCATCATGGATTGTTTAAAACACTCTACAAAAACCACTACCACCATAGACCCATATCACAAACACTATTCAAAGTTTTTAAAATGCAAATAAGGAATAGAGATAGTAGAAGAACAAACATGGAACACCAAAGCACATGAAAAAGGAAAAATTAAATACTAAAAAAGGGCTTGAAACAAGTCACTAAACTTTGGAGGCCATTTGCAGACAAGAAATACTATTTTTGGGTCATCCTTAGCTCCAATATCAACACCATGTTTTCTCATTATATGGCTAGTAATCTTCATACATATGAAATGAAGCAATGTATAGTGTTGTTTTTTATAAATATCACAAAAATATATAAAAATGAATAGAAAGTGAGATAAAATGGAACAGGCAGAAACTTTAAGCTAAAAACATGGGGGCGTGTAGAGGATTTCTTCGTCCATGCTCACCTAATTTGCCTTTTTTGTTGTTCCAGTTTAGACACGTTTGTGGCTTCGCTAAAGCAAGTAAGATGAAACGCAACCTGTAACAACATTAAACTGGAAACAAGGGGCGTGTAGAGAAATGAAAACCACGCGAAGGGTTGCGTTTTTGGAATGTATTGGTGAACATATAACAGAAGGGGTAGTTGCTTTTGTCGGCCATGCTCACAAACAAGAGACAATGGAGTAGTGAAACCTTTTTTAAATGTTGAACAATAATATTTTTTGTCTTATTAAATTAACGAAGCTAGTAACCCCCAAACACGTAGATTGTTTTACTAACTAGTTAGTTTGAAACACTTTAGTTACTGTTGATGCTCATTATACATACACTTTTAGTGCTAATTAAGTGGTGTTTTGGGACCAATTCATATACTAACCCGCCACTTGGCACTTGAAATAACCCCGTTTTCGCATATGCATGTATTTTTGGAGGATTTTGGTTTACGCATGTTTTTGAGCTATAAATGAGCACTTTTGGACGAAGACCAAGGTCATGCGTAGCATGGAGCAACATGAAGGGAAAGGACCTAATACAACTCGGATTTCATTCGCTCTCATCTGTGGTGAACCAACCTTCAAGAATGTGGAAGCACAAAGACTTGAAGATAAGGTCCGATGACTTCGGGATCACGGCGACTCAGGCAGACATATGGAAGGTTATCAAAACCCAATCTTATCCCAAAGCAACCGACGTCAAATACCCACATACATTAGCAAATCAATTCCTAGAGGATTAAGGAGCTTGCACGCAAAAGATGAGGCTGAGGCGGGCCAAAAAGGCCCTAGGCCGGCCGCTGGGCCGGCCGGCCTAACCCTTTTCTGCGCTGCCTCGACCTCCCCTACGAGTTAGGGTTTCCTCGGACTATTTATAACCCCGGTACCCCGAAGGCACGACCATCAATCCACTAGAAGTCGGCGAAAACTAGGGCATACACCAAAGGGAGACGAGGGTCGCTGCAAGTCTTCGAAGGTACCTAGGGCATGGCCTAGGCCAACCCTAGCCGCCATGGCCTCCCTGCGCGCTTGTGCCACAGCGGAGCTCATGAGTCAAGCCCCCAAGATTCATCGGGGTATGTACGCACACGAAGGTGACATCAATCTAATCTCTATTCTAGTTGTCTCAACCTTGGTCTACTTCTTTGATGCTTTATATTCATATGTACGATCATGATATGTTCTTAGCAAGATTAGATCTAATCATGGTGATTAGTCCATATCTTGCGGATACATTGAAGTAGCGTATTCTAGCATGACGGAGGGAAAAGTTCTAGCGACGACGTGATGTTGAGTCGGTTCAATGGCGAGTACAATGGGAGTTGTCGCAAGCCACTACAAGAGGAAGCTCATCGAGCGCTTGCTAGTTGGTTGGGTAAAGCTTTGGGAAACCTTAGGCGTTGGCACGCACCTAGCGGCGGTGACCATTGGAAAGTAGGCCGCTTGCGAGCCGCCTTTCGGAGAGAAGACTCGGGTACATTTGGTAGAGATGCAATCTATTGTTTTGATCACCTTTTGACTAAGAGCTGTACCTAGAGACGATTGGACCCTTCGTTAACCTCGGTTATGCTATCTTTACCTATGCTTTCGGATGCGATCAACCTTTATACTCACTCACATCTTAAAGGTTTACCTCTATTTGCAATCAATGCTTAATGATAGGAATAGATTAGTTAGATTAGATGGAAAACCCTAGATAGTTCATTGTCGATCCATGGATTGATAAACCTTGGAGGAATACTCTAAGAGAAAAGCTACGATGATCTGTGCACTTGCGGTTCACAATTGGCGCGTTTATGGACCGTCAACAAGCTTTTCTGGCGCCGTTGCCGGGGATCGGCAACTTGAACCCTAGGGGGATCTATCTAATTTTTTGGACTAACTCTAATTTTTATTATTGCATATACCCTTGTTTTCTTGTTTGTGTCCTTGAAAGCAGGTGAAAATCTAGACACTAAGCTTGGGCTTTAACAAGTCCAATCTCACTCAAACAAGTTGATGGCTACGTGAAGATCCACTCTTTAGTGGTAGGTGCTAACTTTTGTTAGTGGCCCATCATCCGCTATCGAGCCCCCACCCTAAACAAGTGAAGATGAACAAGGTATACCGCCGTGTCAATTAATTTTTAAGACTAATGTTTCTTGGAGAATTGTTTGTTCAAGCTATAGGTGATGAATCATGCCCCAAAGAAGTCGTGAGATCCGATCGTCAACATCTCTAGAAGGTTGCTGTTGAGACCAGTTTTTTATCCATGATCAGAGAGGTACCATGGAGGAAAAATAGAAAATATGAAGCTCCATCAAGTCTTCTTTCCAACACATCAAGAATTGTGAATTTTGGAGATCGGTGCAAGGAGTTATGGTAAAAACTTTCAACACTACGCGTTCTAAAATCGCTCTGGACAGAACATAGTGCCGGAGTAAAATAAGCATAACTCTTTCATCCGTAGTCCGTTTGGAGTGAATGAGAACTTGTTGGAAAGGGAATTTGATGGACATTGCAATAGAGTAGAAGTTTGGTAATGTTCTGCACTATACAAAGAGCAATTCAATGAAGAACAGGCAGCAGCAAACAACAGAGAAGGTGATGATGATGTCAAGGGAAGATTGAAGGGCCTTGAGCACAAAAGATGATGATTTGAAGTTGATCAAGACTGGAGGCAACAAGATTAGAAGCACCATGACACCACCAATCTTCTCCAGTAGAATGCTCAATAAGCTTCTAATTGAGTGATGCTACCAATAAAGGAAACCGCTCAGATCATCGACACAAAGCACAAGAGCCACCCATGATCCCGGCACCTTGGGTAAAGCAAGAACAATGGAAAAGACACATCATTGGAATGCCTCTTGCTGGTGAATCAATGGTGATAACCTTGAAGCTTAGGGATGCACAACACGACGCTCCAAAGACTACAAGATCAAGATCATCGACATCTCAGGATCAATTCGCAAGAAGTTACTGTTTGCATCAAAAGTCTGCATAACCTTTGAAGAAAATAATAGAATATTTTTAGATATTTAGAAGCCACATGAAGTTCCAGTTCCAACGAATCAAGAACCAAGTCAATCAGAGATTCCTACAAGTGGTTATGATCAAAATATCGAAGGTCGTGCATTCTGAAATTTTCTGGACAGCACACAGTGCTAAAGTAAATTGGGCATAACTCTCTCGTTTGAACTCCATTTAAGATGAATGACCACTCGTTGGAAAGGTAATTTCACAAACTTTTCAATAGAGCTATAATTTTGTATATATTCTATTCTATATGCAAGGAAAAATCCACGAAGAAGAGGCAGGAGCAACATGATGAGAACAAGGTAGACGAGATAACGATGACAACAACGAAGAAGAGCTTGGGCAATGCTTTCATCAAGCGTACATGATCAAATTCAGAAGCTTAGAACAAAATAAAGATCCCCGAGAACATTAGCATATGAAGACACAAGCCAGCTACATCCAATTCATGAAGATGTTAGAAGTAAATCACGATGGATTACAAAAGGGCAACATCAAGCTGCATGGATACTTCGAATTCTCGCACAAAGGACCATGGCTTCACAACAATGAGAAGGTACGTGAGAAAGTCTAGCTCTATGACTTTAAATGAAGCGCTTTGCGGGAGGCAACCCAATCTTTTGTTTATTATCTATATAAGATGACGGTCTATATTGTGCTTTTTAATCGAATCATCAAGTAAAATTGTACCATTGCTCTAATAAATGCCACAACTTTATGTTGTATGATCTAAATGTTATTGAGGGAGCACTTTGTTATTTGATCTTGGAAAACTTGTAGACCCTTTTGTGTGCCTATTAGTGTTTAGAGTCTTTTTCTTTTGTGTCTTTTTAGAGAGAAATATGAGGCATGACACTACCCTTTGATTCTAAACTTGTGGCTAGTTGACTTAGGCTAATTTTTGTTTTGTTTTTGGGCCACCACATCATGTCATGTCATTGTGTTCATCCACCTCATGTTGCACTTCATGCCTTGTTGTTCTCACCCATGCATTGCATTGCATGTTTTATTTTGACCTAACTTTTTGTTAAACTCACCTAGGCCTTCCTATCACCCCCGCCAAAACCGGAGCCAACAAGGGTAGGATTGACTTGTGTTGATTTGCTTGTCATCACCATTCGGATTAGCCAAGTCTATCTCTATTCCTTATTCTAACTGAAAACTTTGACTAGCCTCCCCACGAGATCCTAAACCCTTAGGAAAGTCTCTCATACCTATAGCCATCCTAAACCCATAGGTTTTGTTTTCCACCCAATAAAACAACCTTTGTTTTTCTTTTTGTTTTCAACCACCTTAGGTAGATTTTCTAAACTTGACTTATCTCTTCAAAATTCTTGTTTTAAGCCAAAACCATAGGATACCCATGAACCTTCCCCTAAACCTCATTAGCAATGTTGTTTGGTTCTTTTCGATGATAACATTGAAAGAACTTTCAAACCTTGCTAACTCTTATTTTTGCTAACTCTTTGTATTTGCATTTTGCATCCATTCCATCGTTCCATCATGCATTTGTTAGCTCAGCTCTCTCATAAAACTTCATGATGAATGCTTTCATATCCATGTCAATGCTTCCTGGGGCATTTTCCTTTTACGGTCTTGTGTAAATATGGTGTTTAGACATGATCGCGGACCATCATCATTTAGTTTTGAGAGCCTTGTTAGCATTTACATTGCATTGGTCGGTCTATAAGCTTTGCAATGCGCTTAATTTTTCTTGTGCTATAAGGAATTATTGGCCTTAGGATATACATGCGTTTTGACCTTGGTTTACAAATCTTTATGGCTATGGAAAGATTAAGCAATCTAGTTGTAAACATGGTGTTTAGAACTAGGTTTAAACATTGTTTTTATTTATATGCTTTCCTCTCATTTGCACACCCACTTTGCATCCACTCAACATCCACACTTTCGTTGGCATGATTAGGCTTTCTAAACTTTTTTGAGCGCTTAAATTCTTCGGCTCTAACATGGTGTTTAATCCGAGAGTTTTGGCAACATATTAGTAAACATGGTGTTTAAAACTTTGTTTGATCTCTATCAAGTTTGGTCCCTGCCTTTCATATTACTAACTTCATGCATTTACTTTGCACACACGCACACCCATTAGGATTTTATTTTTCTCTTTTACTAGGTTAATTATGCCACAAGTTAAGGTCTTAGGGATGTCATTGGTTGTTGGTATTTGCTTATACTCCTGACCGTCACCCCAGGGGTAGTTAGTGCGTTTCAAGAGTTTTGCAGGCATGAAGAAGGGATCCCATAAATTCGTGATCAAAGTTACAACCAAGACCGTTAACATCTCCGAAGATTGAAATGGATGCTGCTGTTTTCATAAAAAATATGCACATGTTCAGAGCTGTACAGGGAACAAAAAGTTGATATTCATAAGCTTCATCAAATTCTCATTCCAACGCATCCAAGATCAATGAATTTGAAGACCCATACAAGAAGATATGACAAAAACTTTGGACGCTGCGCGTTCTAAAATTAGCTCAGGACAGAGTGCAGTGCTGGACTAAAAAAGGCATAACTCTTTTGTTCAGAATCCGATTTGGGTAAATAATGACTCGTTGGAAAGAGAAATTTGTGAACTTTGCAATGGAGTAAGGGTTCAGTACATGTTCTGTTCTGAAAATAAAGGAAAAATTCATGGAAGATGAAGCAGCAATGAAGACAACAAGCAAGGAGGTGATAACGATACGAAGAATGATTGGGACCATGGCTTGATGACAAGAAGAGGTTGAAGAAAAATTAAGGTAACAAAGGTCAAGAAGCATAAAGATAAATCTCCAAACACGTGGCGGAAGGACTTCAAGAATCACATGACGGTTCACCATCTTCTTCCACGCTTAGCAACATGCTAAGCATAGGAGAGGACTTGTTGGACGAAAAGGAAAAGGCCATATGAAGTACAATGATCGTGTTCACCACAAGATGCTCAAGATTCTTCTTCCATGCTAAGCACAATGCTTAAACATGGGGGAAGCCACGCTACACTTCATTGCAAGCATCAAAAAGGACGGTAACTCTTCCTCAACTTTCTCTCTGTTCATCAACTTCTTAATGCTTGTATATATGTATGTCATCGACTATAGGTTAGAAACCTTTGTATATCTTTCTTGTTAATAACATGGCTACTAGGAGGACAACCTAGTTTTGTTTTCTTTTCAATAAATGATCACCATCACTTTGCGCTCACCACGATGACATAATTTGAATGCTTTTGCTTATGGAAAAGTGATGAAAATTGCCGCTTTGTTCTACCTACATGATGTTGTATATGATTTGACCATTTGCTCTCTATTAAATGATCTTTAATTGATTAAATACTGGCTCTTTTATTTGTGGGGGGGTTAAATGACTAAATTCTAGACCCACATATTGCTTATATTGCTCTTTGAGTTAAGTTTACCGATGACTTTATGCCTTGTATTGTTTTATTTAAAACTTGATTCTCATGCTATCTACATTCGTGAATCTCTTGCAAAGTTCTACCTACCAAAGCTTTTACATATACATGATCTTTCATGATGAAACTTTTAGATTTGCAAACTTATATTTTGATGAGTCGGATTAAGATTGATTTCTATGGTTCGAGACTAAGAAGCTGGCCATTCCATTTTGCGTACCTTCCTTTTGCTAGCCTTTCTATCCATGTATTGTGAGTTTCTACACCGGAAACTTCACAAACTTCGCTGGATATCCACCCTAAACCCAAATATCTTTTTGTGATTACCTCCTTGACCACAACCCACAATTGAGTATGGATAATTTTCTCGACGGAAATCCACAAGAATCGAGAGCTTAATTTAGAGAACATCAATTTGGGAGGCATCGAAGAAACTCCCTGAAGATTCAAGTGTTTTTCTAGAAGATCAAGTTGAACTTTGTGTACTTACTTCAGCAATTATTGACCCTCACTTCTATGCTCAAGGACGAGCAATCGTTTAAGCATGGGGGGAGGATGCTGAGTAAATATTATGTTGCCAAAAATTCTAAGGAGCAAAAAGAAAGAAAAAGAAAAAAAGGAAAAAGAAAGAAAAGAAACAAAAATGAAAGGAAAAAAATGAAAGAAAGAAAGAAAAAAAGAGAGAAATAATGCTCCTTAGTTCTTTTAGCTTCATCAAATCTCAAATGCTTTGAAAACAATTCCATACTCAATTTTTCAACCATGTGCAATCCGATAACGAGGACTTCATTTGTGCCTCGGGATCATCCACTTGCCATTTGCACATGTCCACCTATCTAAATGTGTGTGTTCCATCCCTCTCTCTTTCCAACATTTATTCTCCATTGCCTTTTTGACTAGTCTCGGTAATTCCAATAGATCTCTCTCTTAGTTTGAAAATATTTGAGATATAATGTTTTGCTAGAATTGTTTTTACCTACTAAGCTCCACATAAGCCTTCCACTTTCATATATGAGTAGAATAGGTTGAGAATAATCTAGTATAGGCTTGAGTGACTTGATGAGATGAGTGTTTCCATGAGCTTTTGCAAGAGAATCTCACTTATGTTGGATATGCATCTTTTTGAAAACTCTTCACGATGGAACAAGGTAAAGGTCTAAAGTTCACTTAAGTTCAAGAGCATTAAATTTATTTATTATTGTGGCTTGTTCTTTATTGCTAGTCTATCTTCCATAATGAAAAGTAGCCGGTCACAACTTAAACTTTAAATGCCAAACACTTGAGAGCAATGTGTCTTGTTGTGTATGACTAAGTGTAGGGAAGATATTGAAGGGCAGCACTGATTTCCTTGTTAAGCAAAGATCTTGGACTTACTCGAGGATGAGCAAGGTTTAAGCATGGGGGGATTGTTGACGCTCGTTATACGTACACTTTTAGTGCTAATTAAGTGGTGTTTTGGGACCAATTCATATACTAACCCGCCACTTGGCACTTGAAATAACCCCGTTTTTTCATATGCATGTATTTTTGGAGGATTTTGGTTTACGCAGGATTTTGAGCTATAAATGAACACTTTTGGACGAAGACCAAGGTCATGCGTAGCATGGAGGAACATGAAGGAAAAGGACCTAATACAACTCGGATTTCGTTCGCTCTCATCTATGGTGAACCAACCTTCAAGAATATGGAAGGACAAAGACTTGAAGATAAGGTCGGATGACTTCAGGATCAAGGCGAATCAGGAGGACATATGGAAGGTTATCAAGACCCAATCTTATCCCGAAGCAACCGAAATCAAATACCCACATGCATTGGCAAATCAATTCCTGGAAGATTAAGGAGCTTGCACGCAAAAGATGAGGCCGAGATGGGCCAAAAAGGCCCGCCTAGCCCTTTTCTGCGCAGCCTCGACCTTCCCTTCGAGCTAGGGTTTCCTTGGAATATTTATAGCCCTGGTACAACGAAGGCAAAACCATCAATCCACCAGAAGTCGGTGAAAATTAGGGCATACACCAAAGGGAGACGAGGGTTGCTGCAAGTCTTCGAAGGTACCTAGGGCATGGCCTAGGCCAACCCTAGCCGCCATGGCCTCCTGCGCGGTTGTGCCACGGCGGAGCTCAAGAGTCAAGCCCCAAGATTCATCGGGGTATATACGCACACGATGGTGATATCAATCTAATCTCAATTCTAGTAGTCTCAACCTTGGTCTACTTCTTTGATGCTTTATATTCATATGTATGATCGTCATACGTTCTTAGTAAAATTAGATCTAATCTTGGTGATTAGTCTATATCTTGCGGATACATTGAAGTAGCACGTTCTAGCTAGTCCGTCGATTACCCCGGTGTGGTGACAGCATGACGGAGGGAAAAGTTCTAGCGACGACGTGATGTTGAGTCGGTTCAATAGCGAGTACAATGGGATTTGTCACAAGCCACTACAAGAGGAAGCTCGTCGAGCGCTTGCTAGTTGGTTGGGTAAAGCTTTGGGAAACCTTAGGCGTTGGTACGCACCTCGTGACGGTGACCATCGGAAAGTAGGCCGCTTGCGAGCCGCCTTTCGGAGAGAAGGCTCGGGTACCTTTGGTAGAGATACAATCTATTGTTTTGATCACCTTTTGACTAAGAGCTGTACCTAGAGACGATTGGACCCTTCGTTAACCTCGGTTATGCTATCTTTGCCTATGCTTTCGGATGCGATCAACCTTTATGCTCACTCACATCTTAAAGGTTTACCTCCATATGCAATCAACACTTAATGATAGGAATAGATCTATTAGATTAGATGGAAAACCCTAGGTAGTTTATTGTCGATCCACGGATTGATAAACCTTAGGGGAATACTCTAAGAGAAAAGCTATGATGATCCGTGCGCTTGCGGTTCACAATTGGCGCGTCTATGGACCGTCAACAATTACATTTTTATAACATAGATCCAACCTAAAATCACGTCACTGAACCATTATTTTAATTCGAGTCAATTTTTGGGATAGCAAAAGAGCATCAGTTTACAGAAGCTCACTATGCATCTAAGATCAAGAGATCTGTGAACAATTGGTTAATTTGTGTTAATGATAGATCAGTTGTCATCATAGATGGTTTAAACATTCCACAGAAATCATTACCGCCATAAACAGATATCGCAAACACTTCTCAAAAATTTCAAAATGCAAATGGGGAATAGAGGTAGCAGAAGAACAAACATGGAACACCAAAAACTTGAAAAATGGTAAATTGAATATCAAAAGAAGGGGTTTGAAACAAGTAAATAAGCCTTGGAGGCCATTTTTAGTCAGGAAATACTATTTTTTGGTTTTCCTAGTTCCATTATTAACACTATTTTTCTCATTATATGGCATGTCATCATGATACATACGAAATATAGCTATATATACTGTTGTTTTCTTTTATAAATATCACAAAAGATATACAAATATATAGTTAGTGAGATGAAATGGAGCCAGCAGATAAGCTAGAAACTAGGGGCATGTAGAGGATTTCTTCATCCATACTCAACTACTTTGCCTTTTTTCCATTCAAGTTTAGAGACGTTTGTGTCTCTCCCAAAGTAAGTGAGATTAAATAGAACCATTAGAAACTTTAAGATGTAAACTAGAGGCACGTTGAGAAATTGAAACTAAACATTTTGTAAATGTTATCAACAAAGGTAAACATAATGGAAGGGACGATCTTATCTCGGCAATGATTAGAAAGAAGACACAATCGATTAGTAAAATTTGATTTTAAGTGTTGAACAATTATATCTTTTTTTGTAGGACACATAGGTAATCGAAACAAATGCTTCTATCTGTTTCTGCCACATCGAGAGTAAATTACTAGTAGCACATCTTTGAACAATTTGTGAACATCACCTAGAAATGCATTTCTAGGAGAAGTTGGCTTAAGACAGGTGGTTTATGGCTATCTTGTAAGGCTAGAGATCAACCGCATGACACGTACAGTGTGTTTGGAAACTAGGTTTTCTTCTTCCATGCTCAACCTTTTTGTTCAAGTGTAGACACATATGTGTCATGTCTACTAAAGCAAGTGAGATGAAATGGACCAGCAACAATTTTATCTAGAAACAGGGGCGTGTAGAGAAATCAAAACCAAAAGAGTCGTGTTTGTCGACTCTTCCAGTAGGCATAACGGAAGGGATAGTTGTTTGTGTTGTCTTTGCTTCAGAAGAAGACGCAATGTAGTAGTGAAATTTGTTAAATTTTGAATGATTGTCTTATGTCTTATTAAAAGTTTGTAACTTTACCTACATCTTTGTAGCATTGATACATCGTCGCTGAAATCTTTGAGTGAGATGAAATGGAAACAACCACAAATTCAAGCTAACAATACAGCTAAGAGAAATTGAAACCGAAGGGCTCTCTTTGCAGGGCGCATGGGTAATTAGAACAAATAGGTTGTTGCTTCTATCTAGTATGCTAGAAAATAAGATGCGTAGAAGCTACTTTTGTTCACTTAGTTAGCAAATAAGATGTAACAATCTAGTAGTGGGTTCTCTTTGCTAGGCAAAAGTAAATTTCATACATATTGCAAAGAGATACTTGTAATACATTAATTGTATATTTCATCTTAAGAACTCTAGAAAAGTCCAACTCTTAGTTAATTAAGAAATTAAACAAAAATGTATATATATAATTCACTAAATAGCTATTTGAAATTTGACTATTTCATTATATAATATATCCAATTTTATAGTTGTTAAATCGGTACCTTTCTTTGAAATAATAATTATTCCACATAACACAAAAGTTCGTTAAACCATTTGTGAATGTCACTAGAAATGCATTGTAGGGGTGGTGAGCTTCGAAGAAGCGGCTAGTTTAAGTCGCCCACTCCTAGAAATGAATTTGACATTTTTTAATTGTTAAGCATACAAAAACCTAATTAGTATTCCATATTTTAGTGCATACACGATCACACATTGTTGATGCATCTTATGCACATGATTTGTAAGCAGAAGTGCAAGATAAAATTTAGCCTTTTCCTAGGAGTATATCACTAAGTTATATCAAATCCTTTTGTTGGCAGTGAAATGACTATGGTTTTAACATAGCTTAATATTCTAGTTAATAGGTTCTCATTGTGTATAAATATAAATCTAATAAATAATATAATATAGGGGCATCACATCCACATATATGTAAAATGTTACACAACCAAAGGTAACAAGAACCTAGCGTCTTCTAATTGTAGTTCTAGCCAAAGAAAAATCATATCATGCATTAATCCGACTCATCTTTAAACTACCACCCTCCAGTATACTCCAGATTATTGATTGAGATCCTATCATGAACCTATAGTCATACGTGAAAGGTTCAAAGGGCACGATCACAGGGGCTCACTGTTGGCGTTTCTTAGCGTCACCACTAGATTAGTGAGGCACTAGAGATGCCTTATTGTACATCTAAACGTTACAGAGAATCTGCAAGCGCACAGAAGTACGTTGTAGCATTTCACCCAGGAGTATTCCAGAGTATCGTTATTTGTTTATCCACGGGGAAAGCGTTTAGTTAAAGAGAAGTATCATCCAATGTATTCATTTACAACATCATTAATCTAACATAGTCTAGATAGGTGTAAATGATATGGAAGTGTAGGGGTGATGTGACACACAGAAGTTCATTGCTCATCATTAAGTAGTCTTAGTTAGTAATAGAACATTAGTAAAGATTGCAAAGGGTTTATTAGCATCATACAAATAGAACTTGGATATACAACATTACCCTATACAAGCTCACACAAGGGACATATGCAATGAGAACATATCGAGGTGTCCAGTGGTTCCCTCATCAAGGGACGACAGGAAGACGTCTTATCATAAAGGCCTAATATCATCTCCCAAACGTGGAGGATTACAAAGGACGGACACCCTGCCGCCTACCACTACTAATCAGTGGGGTAGCGATACCCTCAATAATATTCCATATTCCAAACTCCATGTTTGCAATATGAAATACAACTCTATCTATCACGTTAATAAATAGAGCAACCATAAGGCATATTGAGCCAATGTCATAGCATACGTCAACTCGAATAAGGTGCAAGACATAAGTAGTATCTACTAAGTAAGTAAAACACAGTTAAGGCATACAACATAAGTATGAAGATACTTCCATTAAGCTCAGAGTATTACAAGTAAGTAAAGAGATACAAAAGCTGAACTCTAGAACTTACCAAGACTCCTCCGAAAGCCCTTCAGAAGCTCTACTACTAGACTATCACTACTAAGACTAAGACTATGCTTGTAGCAAAGAAGAGCTCTTCTTCTAGTGTGTATTGAGTACGGTGCCCTTTGCAGGTATTTATAGCATCCATAGGCGGTGGAGAATCAGCTAGAGGCGGTTGTGGCAGTTTGGCAGTGGGCCCAGGTCGGCCGAAGTGGGCACGTCGGCCGACCCTTGGATGCATGCCTTGAGCATTGCACGGTTGAGATGTACTCCTGATGGCGGTTTACAGGTACTGGTCAAGGGGGAGGCGAAACGGCCGCAGGGCCAAGTCGGCCGGCCTAGCCAGGTCGGCCGACGTGGCTCCTCCGCCTTTCGGCCCCACTCTTCTCTGGTTGACTGCCAGGTGGGTCCTTATGACGATTCCAGGTGATTACACTTGTTTTGGGTGCATTTGAGTTGAGATGTGGGCCCTTCAATCCATGGGAGTGACACGTGGCTCATCCCCTCACCCTTGACTTCAACCGACCTTGATTCAGCGTCCATGATCATCCCTTGGTGTGCTTCTTGACCTGCGTGGAAGATTGGCTCGAACGGGGTTCAGGCCAGGTCGCCCGACCTGGGCCTGTGCCCGTTTTCCTCCATATTTTGTGCCAAGGTCCCTGTACTCAAATATATTCTATAATATGCATGCTACAATATTATTTGAACATAAATGTCTAAGTTATGCTTGATCGTTCTTAGTTTTCTGAGCCTATTGATGCTTGGATTTCCGTTATAAGGACCGTCAACAACTCCTCCAAGCTTAGCCCTTTGCTCGTCCCGAGCAAAGAGTAGAACTTTGGGCTCAGTGGATCAGGAGTTGCTTCCTCATTACTCCTCAAAAGTACCAATGGCTCAGCAAGATATTCTACCAAGAATTGAATAAGCTGGTAAAATAAACTTCCCTTATTACCTTGGCCTTTTATGGGGCTTGTAGCTTCTCCTTGTCTTGGGCAGTCGGTAGCCAGAATGACTTAGACCAACCACCTTGCCTTCTACCTTGCTTGATAATCATATCAGAGGTTTTGGAGATTTTCAAAAAGGCAGAGTTCCTTAAGTGGTACTCTCGAGTCACTCAAGGCGCATTTCTTTACCAAGATCCTCTCTCAACTCTCATTTCACTCATTGAGGTGGAGTTTGTGTTAGGAGAGTTTTGTGGCTTACTTGCAGTACACATATTGTAAAGTCAAAATCAGGATTCAAAGAGAAATAAGCCATACTCTGAAACCAAGATGTGCACGTGTGTGGATGGCATGATAAATGATAGCTCCCTTTTTGCAGGTTCCTTTTCCCTAAATAGAGTTGCTTTTAGAGACATGGCTATTTTTTTCTGAACAGAGAGCCTTCATGTGCTCTTCTTTCCTTTTTTTCATCAGCCCATGTCTCTTTTTGCAATAGAGTTGGGGAAGAGTACCATACTTTCTGTGAAGCTTTTATTTGGTGAATGGATGAGTGTCATGCTTACTTCTAAAGTAGAGGTGCAACATGTATATGGTGGCGTGTGCATGACCTTGGTTTTAAAAGCATGAAGTACGTCTCTAAGAATCACAATGATCTTGACTAAACTCAATGCAACAGCAAGTAGCTTTTGTAGGGGGTTTAAACAATATGAGGTTTGGTAGGAATTTGAATCACCATAAGGAACTCTTTATTTTATTCTTTTTAAAAGAAAACTCTGGTCATCAAGTCTTACTTAGTATGAATTTAAGGTAGCTCAAGTCTTATCATATCATAGCCAACAACAACCTAGACTAGAGCTTGCATATGCTACCCACAGATAGACAAGATAACAGGAAAGATCATGGCAAACTCAAAGCTTAGGAGAATAGCAGGTTGAAACATAGGTACAAGAGAGAAATAAGAGCAACTATTCATCGTATCCAAAGATAAAGACCTTAGCAAAAACTTATGACATAAAGGGACTAACCTAGATAGCTCTCATTTACTAACTTCATTCTGAAAGAAAACTTTATTCATAAATGCTTACCTGAACTTACCTAATTGGGGGTCCTCCCCTAAGCTATTTTGTTGATACCGATGAACCTGTCGGCGCAGGACTCGTGTTTTACGTCGTCGAGTGATGACGTCTTCTTTGTTGGATTAGCTTGAAGAAGCAGCATCTGACCCGAGAGATGAGGATATAGATGATTTAACCCGCCATACCTGTTTCACCTTCTTCTGGCGGTCGGCAGCTTGATCCGGTGCCTTCTTTGCCTGTGCTTTCGCACCTCATATAGGCTTCTTGTTCTTTGCGTGGTACCGGATGGGGAATTCTTTTTCCCAGAACTTATCCATGAACATCAAGCTGTCCTTTTCTGGAGATGTGACTTCTACTCCTTGACATTCTGACTATTCCTACCATACTTGATTTTGATAATGGAGCATTGCTCCACTTTTGGTCTGAAGTCAAACTTCTCCTTCTTTCCATTAATGTGGAGCTGGATCTCTCCAGCACCCACATTAATGTGAGCGTCTGCAGTGCTTAGGAAGGGTCGCCCTAGGATGAGCGACGAGTCGTTGCTCACATCCATGTCTAGCACCACAAAGTCGACAAAGACGAAGCAATCCCGAATGCGCGCCGGAATATCCTCGGCTATCCCCTCCCGGTAGCGGACCGTAGAGTCAGCCAACTGCAATCTCATGGGAGTCGAGGACAGGGTAGTATAGTTAAAGAAGTCAAAGACTACCTTTGGCATGACGCTGACGCTTGCCCCTAAGTCACATTGTGCGTGTTCGAAGCGCTGGGTCCCGATAGTGCAAGTGATGGTAGGACACCCTAGGTCCTTCTTCTTTTCTGGGACCTTGTTTCTGATGGCTGCACTACACTCCTCAGTTAACTTTACGACCTCTGTACATGGGAGTGGACGTTTGTTGTTCAGTGTGTCCTTCAAGTACTTGGCGTAGGTCGACACCTGCATAGCATCCAACAGTGGCACATGTATATTTAATTTTTGAATGACCTCTACGAACCTGGCGAATTGTTCGTCTACCGATGGCTTCTTTTGGCTTTGAGGGAAAGGCAGGACATTGGTGTTGTAGATCTCATGGGGCGCAGTCCTTCCTGATGTTGCTAGCTCGGCTTTTGGCTCAGCCTCCTCAGCTGGGATCTCCTTCCTTGGCTCTGCTGTCTTCCCTGCATGGTTAGGTGGGACTGGATCCCGAGTAGCCTTACCGCTCCTCGTAGAAACAGCCATTACATTCTCAGAGGAATCCGGTTGCCCAGGAATTCGTCCCTTGTCACCAGAAGGAACAACAGCGGCTAGCTGAGCTAACTGGGTGTCTAACATCTTATTAAAGCTCAGCTGTCTCTGGAAGGTGGAGGACAAACTTTCTATCTTAGAGTTTATGCCCTCTAGAGCATTATTATTAGCAGCAAGCCTTTTAGAAATAGATTCGTTGATCTTGGCCTGACCATGGACTAGATCTTTCAGAGAGGGTTGGTTAGAAAATGAGTTGTTGTTATTACCTCCCTAGTAGAATGGGCGTTGCCGATTCCAGTTCCCTTGAGGTCGGTACCCATTGTTGCCATTTATGAACTGTACCTCCTCTTGTGTCTAGGGGCAGTTGTTTCCCAAGTAGCCGGTTTCTCCACAGACTTCACACGTCATGTGTGAATCCAGTGGCCCTTCATTGTTGTCGCCCCCATCCTTGGTGCGGTCGTCGAGGCGTTTCATGATGAGATCCAGCTTGGTAGCCAGCATATCCACCTCCTTCACGGTGTGCATACCATGCTTGCGCCCCTGAAGCCGGTCGTCATTCCAAGGTTGGATGGACACCATCTTCTCAATGAGCAGCTTGGCGGCGGCCACAATCAAGGAGAGGAATGCCCCTCCAGCAGCAGCGTCCATTTGTTCACGGGCTGTCTGGGATAGCCCATGGTAAAAATTCTGAAGCAGGAGCCACTCTTGCATACCGTGGTGTGGGCATGCCAGGACATAGTCCCGAAAATGATCCCACGCCTCCGATACAGTCTTTTAGGACTCTTGCTGGAAGCTGCAAATCCTTCCTCTAAGGGCATTGGTTTTGCCAATGGGGAAAAACTTGGCCAGGAACGCATTAGAGCACTTGGTCCATGTGTTCATCGTGTCACGGTTGGAGTAGAACCATTGTTTGGCTCTTCCCAACAGTGAGAACGGGAACAGGCGGAGCCTGATGGCCTCTTGATCGACTCCCTGGATGGTGATGGTGCTGCGCACCTCCAGGAAGTGCTGTAGGTGGGCACTAGCATCTTCATTGGCCTTCCCACAGAAGGGGCTGACCTACACCATGTTGATCAGCTAGGCCTTGAGCTTGAAGGCATGATCCCCCACAGCTACTTCCGGACCCATTGGGATTTGGGCAGCGGAAGGGGCGGAGTAGTCACGAATCGTCCTCTCGGCCATGTCTTCTTCCAATTGGGGTGCTAGGGAACGGGCTGTTCTCTTTGGTTGGATGATTCTCTGATGACTGGCTCGGTCTCCGACAAGAACACCTGAGGGATTATGACACGAGAATGTACCCTCCTTCCTGTGGGATTCGGGTTCTCGACGTAGTTGGATGGTAATTGAAAACCAGTCATACACTACCCTGTTTCACGTCACAGAGAAACAGAGCAAAAGGGTAAACCTGCTGGAATATTGACAATTAATCATGCTGCATTAAATACATGGATGATAAAGACACTTTAACCATTGCTTTCCCCGGCAACATCGCCAGAACTGCTTGTTGGCATTTCTTAATGTCACCACTAGATTAGTGATGGCACTAGAGATGCCTTATTGTAAATCTAAACGTTACAGAGATTCTGCAAGCGCACAGAAGCACCTTGTAGCATTTCACCCGGGAGTATTTCAGAGTATCGTTATTTGTTTATCCACAGGGAAAGCGTTTAGTTAAAGAGAGGTGTCATCCAATGTATTTATTTACAAAATCATTAATCTACTGTAGTCTAGACAGGGGTAAATGATATGGAAGTGTAGGGGTGATGTGACACACAGAAGTTCATTGCTCATCATTAAGTAGTCTTAGTTAGTAATAGAACATTAGTAAAGATCGCAAAGGGTTCATTAGCATCACATAAATGGAACTTGGATATACAACATTACCCTATACAAGCTCATACAAGGGACATATGCACGAGGACATATCGAGGTGTCCAGTGGTTCCCTCATCAAGGGACGACAGGAGAACGTCTTATCATAAAGGCCTAATATCATCTCCCGAACGTGGAGGATTACAGACAGGGCTGTCACCACCTGTCACCTACCTCTACTAATCCATGGGGTAGCGATACACTCAACAGTATTCCATATTTCAAACTCCATGTTTGCAATATGAAATACAACTCTATCTATCACGTTAATAAATAGAGCAACCATAAAGCATATTGAGCCAATGTAATAGCATATGTCAACTCGAATAAGGTGCAAGACATAAGTAGTATATACTAAGTAAGTAAAACACAGTTGAGGCATACAACATAAGTACGAAGATATTTCCATTAAGCTCAAAGTATTACAAGTAAGTAAAGAGATACAAAAACTGAACTCTAGAACTTACCAAGACTCCTCCGGAAGCCCTTCAGAAGCTCTACTACTAGACTATCACTACTAAGACTAAGACTAAGCTTGTAGCAAAAGAGTGCTCTTCTTCTGGTGTGTGTTGAGTACGGCGCCCTTTGCAGGTATTTATAGCATCCATAGGTGGTGGAGAATCAGCTAGAGACGGTTGTGGCAGTTTGGCAGTGGACCCAGGTCTCGGCCGAAATGGGCGCGTCGGCCGACCCTTTGATGCAGCGCCTTGAGCATTGCACGGTCGAGATGTACTCCTGATGGTGGTTTATAGGTACTGGTCAAGGGGGAGGCGAAACGGCTGCAGGGCCAAGTTGGCCGGCCTAGCCAGGTCGGCCGACCTGGCTCTGCTGCCTTTTGGCCCCACTTTTCTTAGGTTGACTGCCAGGTGGGTCCTTATGACGGTTCCAGGTGGGTACACTTGTTTTGGGTACATTTGAGTTGAGGTGTGGGCCCTTCAATCCATGGGAGTGACACGTGGCTCATCCCTCACCATTGACTTCAACTGACCTTGATTCAGCATCCATGATCATCCCTTGGTGTGCTTCTTGACCTGCGTGGAAGATTGGCTTGAACGGGGTTCAGGCCAGGTCGCCCGACCTATCCAGGTCGGCCGACCTAGGCCTATGCTCGTTTTCCTCCATCTTTTGCACCAAGGTCCCCGTACTCAAATATATTCTATATATGCATGCTACAATATTATTTTAATACAAATGTCTAAGTTATGCTTGATCTTAGTTTTCTGAGCCTATTGATGGTCAAATTTCCGTTATAAGGACCGTCAACACTCACTAAGGGAGACATCTCTACACGTATCTAGTTATCATGAAGGATCGACATAGTAGATCTAATCACCATAATCACATAAAGCATGCTAAATAGTCTAATGTAGAATTAGATTAGGAATAAACACATCCATACTAGTAGAAAGAATAAAAGGATATGTCGAGTTGCCGCAAGAGAACGGAACACATTATGAACATTATTCAACTAGAGGATACATTACAATGTCATTGTTGATGCCATATCTATGATGATGCACATCTGGTTTCTGAACTCTACTATTGCTCCGCTATGTTGGCAGGCGAAGGGCATACCTACAATGATGAACAATGCAAGGAGTTTAAACTGGAGACGTATATATTCGAGGGCGGAGACCTTCTCTTAGGTATAAATTTTGAAGGAATTTCATAGCAAAGGATATTGCTGCTAACCGCTCATCTACCGTAAAGAGTGTGGGAAAAACATTACGTTGCTATGGACATTAAGGGAGCCTAAGTGGAAATTATTTTTTAAAAAATGATCATTTGGAACAATTGAATTTTAGAAGAATTTTCAAAGATTTAAATGAAATGAGAGTTTTATATGATATAGAGAAAAAATATAATAGCCTCACAGATAGCAGAAAAACCATCCTTTGGTAGAACCACTTGATTTTCAATGATACGGTTGGAGGAATAAATTTCATGTTTGCCTACCCATCATTTAGCTAAATTCCATGTTTTTCTTTTATGATCTTTGGAGCTAATATGATCAACATCTAACCATGCCTTATTTCTTCCTGCTCGCGCTTTCTCTTCTCCCAACAAACATCTCTATCATCGTCCCTCCTCTCTGCTTGCCTCGCTTCGCCTCTGATGTCACTCCAATGCTAGCCATTATCATTCAGTTCGTGCACCATGTGGTACCTCCACTAAACCGACTTATCTCCCATCACATCCAAATTCGGGAACACAATGTATCCCAAACAAATTATAGTCTAACATACAACAAATCCCATCAAAAGCTAAGGGTATAATGCTGTGGTGGGATGAACTACGATTTGATGGGTTTATCCCACATCATCCCACGTCTTATTTTGATTGGAGGACATATGGGATGGATCCATCACTAGAGGAGAAAATTTCCTCTAGGTAGGTAATGGATCCATACCTCTAAAATGACGGGATGGGGGCATCCCTCTTCGTCTCTAGACGATAACGACGTAGAACAAAGAGAGGTTGCACAACATTGTAGCAGTGAGTGGCCAACACAAGATGGAGCGACATAGGTCGGGTTGGGCTGCGACACTCGCTACAGCCAAGGGGACCCTCGCGCGTCTGGATCCAAGCGAGCGCAGCTTAGAGAGGGAGTGTGGACTTTAACGGGGTGGTGTGGGGAGGAGGAAGATGCCCATGTGAGGCCTATAGTTTGGTCCGGCTACGATAAAAAAAAAGAACGTAATATATCTGTTTTTTGGAATCCATTCAACCAAACAAGAAAAATGGTATGGATCTTTCTATCCAATCATCAAAATGGAACCATTTCTTCTGCCTCATCTCTAAACCAAACATACGGTAAAATACTATATATCTACCCTCTTGGTACTCAAATATACATAAAAGGATAATAATATTTATAGTATCATTGTAATTAGACCCGTTAAGAAATATATTTTTATATTTTATTTATTCGCATAAATTTGATCAGGTTTAGTTTAGTTTTAAAACAAACAAAAATGAGTTCTGTCCGCACGAGTTTGGATGGATAGGGACGAATTCGGATCGAATACGCATGGAATCGAATCTGGGTAGTACTTTTACCATATCTTAATTTGGATACAAATACGAATACGAATATTGTCGAATAAGAATACAAAACAAATAGTTCAAATACGGATTCACATTCGGATAGATGAGTTCATTCATTGAGTCTCTATTATTCATGGATATGGATAATATTGGATATTTCATTAGTTTCCATATTTTATTCAAACACGAACCCGGATTCGGATAAAGAAAAATACCAAAACGAGTTCAAATATATCTATTTAACATTCGCATTAAAATTTAATATAATACGGATATCTATATTAACGTTTTACATGCCTACAAATAAGGATAATTTATCTGAGATCAATCCCACTGATGGACTACTAAGCAAAGACCTCTCTCCCCCAGATTTTTAGTAGACCTTGCCTAACAAAAACACGTCTAAGCTATTTTGTTGGTGGCTGTGATACACTCGAAGTTTCGAACCGAAATGGACACTCTATGATAGTATGGCACCGCGACTCCCAAAACCCTAGCGGTCTCGATTCCTCCCCACCATGGCAATCGCCTCCTACACGCTCCGCCTCTCACCGCCGCCGCAGCTCGACGCCCCGCTCCTCCCCCAGCTCCGGCCGCACCTCCGCCGCCGCGGGGTCGCCAAAGTTGCTGCGTCCGGCACCAGCTGGGCTCCCGCCGCCGGCGAATCGGATGACGGGCTCGGCGGCTGGTGGCTCTCCGAGCACGAGAAGCCAGTGGAACAGGGGAGGAATAAGACTGGTAAACTACTCATTTCCTGACAAGCAGATGGTGATGTATTCCACCCTCGAGCGGATCTTCTGTTTTAACCTCTGGAATTGTTGTGGATTTTCAGGATTCGGGAGAGTTGCCGTGCTTGGCCTAGGAGCTTCTGCGGCAATCGCCTTGGCCGGGCTGGCATGGCAGTCCCCATCGTCCAGGCAGTGTGAGTGATTACGATTTGTAGCCTCCACTGTGCTAATTCCCCTGTTTGCATCCATGTGATCCTGAAATTTCAAACTTAATATTGTTACTATTGCGAATATTATTCATACCTTGATTTTCTGAAGTAAGCAATATTTTCGCTTGCACTGTGTTATTTGTCTAATAACCAAATACCGGAACTGGTAACATTCTATATTACCCAACACCGTTGCATTGCCAGAATCCGTGTTCTATATTTGAAGTGATTGACCTCTGTACACCTCATGGTATAATCCACTTCTGAATGAATCCTTATACTGAAAGATAGGTACAAGAGGTGGGTAATGAAATTATAGTTAGCTTTTGTAGTAGGATGTAAATCTATGACAGAGAGTATGAAACATCTACAGCAGTTAATTCCAAGTGGATATGTGAATTGGCTCATGTAAATTATATAATATAACTGTGTCGTAGTTCATGTCCATCAGGGTTTATATACCTAGGAGGACCACTTTGGTCATCTGTGTGTCTAAATGTATTTAAGCATACTTGCGTGCATTACATTTGAAATACAGGGTTCATGTACCTTGGAGGACCACTTTGGTTATCTGTGTGTCTTCATGTATTTAAGCACACCCGTGTGCATTATGAAAGCACAAGCCCGCTCTCATACTCTCAGTTAGGTGTGTAATAAGATATGCAGGATGTGCGTACAGGTGTTAGTGGCATTGTTCATGTCTCCCAAATGGGAAAAGAGATCAGTAGGATAGAAAACTGTGGCGAGCAGGGACTCGCCGGGGTAACGCCGACAGAGGAGAGGGTCTTCGCCCTCCTGCTCGGCGCTTAGGAGATTAGAGGAGGAAGGAAGATAACTTCATTGCTTAAGAAAGTCTCAGGGGTACACGGCTGGTCTTATACCAGCTTGACTCTCGGCCTTAGCCGCCAACTTAACAAACCAAACTCTAGGACCTTATCTAACAAACTCTGCTAACTGAACAAATCTTGCTAACCAACTTATCTAAAACGCCCCTGATATCGACTAAACCACCTCTAAATTGCATCAACCTGCCACTTTCTTTGAACGCCGGGTATAATGCTTACCCCACATGACAAAAACACTAATACTGTAACTATCTGTTAGGTCACTTTGGTGTACACTCTGACAGGAAGATAGCCGGATGCTAATGACTTGTGCCAGAGAGTAAACTACAGGTGCAGATGATAAGCTGAGATGAGAAACTAGATTCATTTTTGGTCATTGCTTAACGTCAATGGCAATGGCCATCTTGTTAAATGAGATTGGTCATGAAGGCCCCTAAAAGAATAGCAACTAAAATTAGAGTTAAGAGTTAAGACACTCACTAACAAACTGCAAACATGATACTGTCGTTGGCATCCTGTTGCAACCTGTTTGTGCGGATTTCCGGTTGATTTGCTGGCAGTTGCAAGGCCTTCTGACTTCATATGGCACAATGGACTGCTGGCCCATTCTGCACGTACCCCCATATTCCTTGCTATAAAAATTTGGCTTAGATATGTGAATTGTGAAATTGGAACACCCACGCATTTCTGGCAGAATTCTAAATGACTGTTTCGGCTGGGCAATGTTCACCAACTGTGATCTGAAACAAATTGACAAACGTGAAATCTGTGTTGAACTGTTGATACATCTAACACAAATAATTCATTTGATTGGAAACTGTTCATTCTTTTTGGTAGATTCGGTATATGCTAAATTAGATGTTCTCTTGTGATTATGGTGGTAAGTATTTCTTCCTTGCAAATTTACAGTTTTAGAGCACTCTGTTTCTGTGTTAAGTTGAGTTCTATTTGGAAACATATTTGCCATTTTTTGTTTAACAGGAACAAAATGAATGGTGCAATCATGCCAATTTTCAGGTTTACAGCAACTCATTGTTGCCCCATTGCATTATGTTCAAGAGAAATTGTCAACGTTGGAGTCAGCAGAGACACCCAAGGTGGATGCAAGTGACAGAGATCCTGATGAAGATGAAACTTTGAGTACAACAGCAGATGAGAAGGCTGAAGCAATTACTGATGATTCAGTGCAAAATCCTAGAACAACTATTTGCAGCGATTTTTCTTTTAGAGCTCCTATTGATCCTGTACATGAGGAGGCTTTCTCAATATTGAAGAAGCTACAGGTACTTCAGAAGTTTGAGCTATGTCCAACCATGATTTAGCATATTGAAATATCTAAACCAAAAGTGGTGTACTACCTTAGTGGAAACTTTTCATTTTGACTTGTTTTGTGCATAAGGCGCTACTCTGTTAGAACCAACTCGGCATAGGAAGTAATCGTGGGAGATGGCCGGCCGGGGGCTTGGGTTCCCAATGACGGCGCTGCTGGAACGCCGGCCTTCCCGGGCGACGCGAGCGGGAGGGCGAGAGAGTGAGACGAGAGTTCAGAACAATGACGCCAAGAGATCTAATTGATCTCCAGCATAACCGACTTAATTCCCAGAGTACAAGGTTTAAAGGATAGATTACAGCAACTACTAGAATTACGAGAATTTGAAATCCTACGACAACTGCTCGGTGCGTCGCATGTCGTGGCTCTCGCGGTTCTACCCTTCAGCCACGGTTCCTTCTCTGATATACTTGGCTGACCATAACATACTCCCTCTTGCATTTTATAGTTTCTTAAAGTTTACCAATACACTAGTATGATAAAACTTTTTATGTTACTTTTTCAATGGTACTTAATCTCCAAGCAGCAACAAATGAAATATTATATTTGATGCAGAAAATTGTTCTTCCCTGTGTCTATAGATGTTTTCATTTTGACCATTCATCATTTTATTTGTTTGACCATTTATCTTCTTGGACCACTTGTGTGCGATTTCTTAGACATGATTGCATAAAAGTGAACTAGCTGTATTGCTGTTTGCACAATGTATGGCTGTTTAAATATCTAATATTCGTATAGGCTTATTACTATGTATGGTTGTTTCATTGGTTATGTTGTTTGTATGATGCAGATTCTTTCTGTTGACTTATTATGCAAAATTTCTTTCTAGAAGAAACCTTTTTTTTTTTACTAAAGCAACATTCTGCCTTCACAGATAATTGAGAAAGATGTTAGCCCCAGTGATTTTTGTACTAGGAGGGAATTTGCAAGATGGTTCGTTAAGTTATGCTCTAAATTTGAGAGGTAATGAGGCCAGATAGTGTTAAAAAGTCTAAAAGCCATGCATGGTATTTGATTATTAACTTCTTTATGGTACAATTTTGCAATTTGTAGGAAAAGGATGCAGAGGATTGTTCCTGATAAATTAACTTCTGGATCTGTCCAAAGTGCCTTTGATGACGTAAATATTGATGACCCCGATTTCTTGTATATCCAATGTAAGTTCACTGTTTATTGTATGGCATTAAGTCCATAAAATTATCTATTTATCTTATGTCTTAGAGACAATCTTCACTATGTATTTTTTGACATTCCATTTGCCGGTGTAACATGTAGCCACGCGTTAATGGGATTATGCATTTCGTTTCCTTTTCTCTTTGCACTAGCTTCCACTACAGTTCCATATTCCGGTAGTTGAATAACTCTGACACTATAAACGACATTCTAATTTTATGAATCGGTGATGGAAAGCTTTAGGAGAATCTGGTATTGTAGATTGTACTCAGTAATCTTCCACTACAGTTCCATATTCTGGTAGTTGAATATCACTGACACTATAAAAAATCTTCTAATTTTATGAATCGGTGATGGGAAAGCTTTAGGAGAATCTGGTATTGTACTCAGTAAGTTATCAAAGTCCTTGGAAACATCGACAAGTGGTTCTAATTGCCTGGGAAATTCCTTATTCCGACCTGAGAGGTACTAGCCCACATGAAAAATAATAGTTTTTTACAGTTTATTTTATAATGGTAAGGTTGTTCTCAGTTCTATGTTTATTGTGCTTGTAGTTATATCTCGCGCTTCGATCTTGTCAACTGGAAAGTGCTTGTGGAACATCCACGTACATTTGGAATAGACCAAAAGGTACGCATATTTTTTATCTTGCTATTTCATACTGTATTTCTTGTTTGATGTATTTTTTCATTCATTTTGCAAATCCTGACTCTGGTTACAGTCCAGATACTGAGTCAAAATGTTCGCATTTTGGATTTGCGTGCTTGCCCAGATGTGTCTCCATCCATGCTCATTGAGCTAATGGCTGGTGAGAACAGCATCATCAGCAGGGTTTTCGGTATGATCTGTTAATTTAAATTCTTATGTGTCTCTTCAGTTATTTGCAGGGTCCTCCATTTATTTAGGAGTGGTTTTCTGCAACTTAACTTGCAATGAATATAGGCCAATGTAGCATTTTGATTAATCATTTTAGTGATTGGGAACAATTTGTTTTGGCATCTGTTGGTGCTGTATTTCGTGTTATGTTTAACTTTGTTCACATGTGGAAATATAATCTTCTCTGTTCGTATTGTTTCCTTGCCCATTGCATTTCATATCTATTAAAATGGATTGAACTATAGTAATAAGAACTATTTTTTAATTTATCATTTTATATTGCATCAGGTTTGGTCTCTATTTCAGGTATTTGTTTTAACATGTAAATATAACTTGTACGTTTTTCTGCATGATAGTTAATGTTACCATGCTAGCTATTTTTTGTTAATTTATGTTACTCTTTTGAGAAAAACATCTTATAAACATGTCCTTATCTGGCTTGGATATGCATGAACTTACCCATTGGTACCAGATCTGTTGCACATACTTGGTCTTACTCGGTCTTGGCTACATCAATTGATATTTGAGAATATCGGAATCCTGTTTCATGCGCTATCCTAATTTTATTTATGATCTTGGGATATGATAGGAAACACAAGACGCCTTCAACCGCACAAACCTGTAATGAAAGCACAGGCAGCTGCTGCTCTGACCAGTGGTCGAATGGAGGAAGCAATTCGTGATGAGTTAAACAGACTAGAAGCAGAAAACCAAGCACATCTTTCTGCCATAGCTGAAATAATGGAAGAATTAATTAGTAGAGGAGATATACAGCAACAATGGGAGGAGAAGATGAAAAAGGAGCAAGAACGAGCATTTGAAGTTGATAAGGGTCTTGAACATGTGTTGCATGAGCTTGCAAATGAGAGGACAGACAGAGAAAAGGAACTAGAAGACTTGTTGAAAGAAAAGGCAGCTTTAGAGCGCCAGAATCAGGAACTCATAAATTTAAGGTCAGAAGTTGATGGCATGTATGATAGACTAGCAACTGAGAATGCAGAGGTCATGGCGGATCAGCAGAATTTGGAAAACCTGTCGTCTGACATTATCAGAAAGCATCAAGCTGTCAATGAAGCTAAATCATATCTTGAAGCTGAGAAGGAAGCTCTTACAATGCTAAGGTTTGTCCACTATACAATGTGTCCTGTTTTCGTTATATCATATTTCAGCATGTTCAAAACAAATGCCTGTGATGTGGCTATATGGTTTGATACCTAGGAAACATGCATGAATTTTAGGTTGGAGTAGATACAATTAATTCTGCATCTGGCCATGTTTGTCTGGGTTGCAACTTCTTTAGAATCAGCCTTTTTTGCTGGCTGCATTGAGATGCCACTGGCTAGTAAAGCCAAGTTTATAACTTATTGAGATGCAAAAATAACATACCTAGCACCAATACCAGTCTTCTTGAAAGATCGCTCAAGATGATCATTGATCTTAATGTTATGCGAGTCGCTTCAGTGCCACAGATTTTATTTGAAATGTGTTCGCGCTTCGCCACACTAAGTTACCTACTGTACAGCATATCTAGACTTGTTACTATGGAGCATTTTGAAAGTTCAAACAAACTTAATTGGAACCCTGGTAAAGAAAAAGGGAAAATCCTTTTACAACTGGTCTAACACGATGATTTGCTTTATGTCAGGACTTGGGTGGAAGAGGAAGCAGCGCGAGTCCATGAACGAGCTGAGACACTCAAGAAGGCTGTAACAAGATGGCGAGTCCCAGTAGATTGACCCCAACTAAAGACTTGCTCAAAGTTTTTGGAGCTCTTTAGTTTCAGCACATCTGCTGCTAGATCTGAATAATTCCCAGTGGACAGAATGGTTGACAGCTCTTGTTCTCTCGGATCCTCATTTTCTGTTGGTGCTTCCTACTGACTTATTGCTGAGATCGTCCTCCTCTGGTATTTTCACTGACTCAGCTGGTCATTGGAGGGCATACCATCTCTTGTAAATCTGGTTCTTTTTTCTCTCATGTTAAATGTAGATATTTTGTTGCCTTGATGTTGTGATGCTTTCTCAAGTCTGAGTTGGATCATGATTGCTTCGGTGTACACCTAGTCTGGAAACAGTGAACTCTGTCCAACCTGGAACTGGAACCACATGTTGCTCTTTCAGAATTCTTGCTGTCATCTTGAAATTAAGACATGGATACATGGTAGCTGATCAGCTGGTGTTATTCACTGTCGAAGCAGGCATTCTAAGGAATAAAGCTGATTCCAGGACGACTTAGTTTGTACTATTTCTAAAGTGCGCGCTACCTCCAAGGTGCTTTACAACACAGTTCGATGATTATTTGCCACACATAGCTTTTAAAAACGGCGCAACCTTGTAACATTTGTTTATTTTTGTGGCTCTCTAATATTAGCTTTGGATACTCTTTTATGTCTTACAAACTTGTGAGCAGCCTACCTTGAAAAGTTGCTACTGCTGCTGCGTTTAGATACTACCTCTGGCCCCAAACACATTCTTGTAACCTTGTATATTATTATCTAAAAGTTTCTATAGATTAGCAATGCTTCTTCTGGGCACCAACCTCGTGCTAAAACGTGTCCAGCAGCAGCCCAGAAAAATAATAACTTGGTGCTTGTGTTACCAGATTTTTTTTTTTTGAAAGTGACCTCAAATGCCTCTATTGAGGAGAATGCTGAGGTTCCTGCATGCAATTCGATTGATCATTCTGCTCCGAGGGTTCCAAGTCATTTAGTTTTCACTGAAGAATCAAATACTGCTCAAAATCTGGCACTCTCAGAGGCAGGTGGAAGATGTCACGAGTTTTGGCAAGTCAAGAGCTTGCTGAAGAGAGATTTTCTTGGTTGTGAAAGAGAATAATAACTCGGGAACTGTTGCTGTGGAACAGAGGCTTCTCTGAAATCTTGCAAAGGGAAGATGACGCATTGGTGCTACCATTACCTAGCATTGGAGCTACCAATTTCTTGAGCACATCAAAAAACAATTGGAGCTGTTAGTTTCTCGAACACATCAAAGAACTACTGTTAGAGCTAACTCGTCGAAGAAGTAGTCGTGGACGACGGGAGGTCGGGGCTTTGGTTCCCGGCGATGTCGCTGCTGGAACGCAGTCCTGGCGTCCGGCGTTCTGGCGCGACGGCGTCGAGGAAGGGACGAGAGGAGAGACACAGACAAGCAGCCAGATACAAGACGCCTTGAGATCTAATAGATCTCCAGCATAACCACCTTAATCCCTCGGAAACACAATATAAAGGCTGGATTACATCAACGGCTAAGATTATGATATTTGAAAGCTACGCCAACTGTCTGACGTGCCCACGCGAGGCGCTGTTGTCGCGGTTCCCTTCTCTAGCCACGAATTCTCCTCTGCTAAACCTTGCCGATCATAACATCTCTCCCTCCCTCAGAAAACAACTCGTCCTCGAGCTGGAAATTAGGATAAGCACCGTGGAACTCGTTGACGGCCTCCCAAGTTGCATCAGCCTGGGGCAGTCCTATCCACTGAACGAGAATGTGCCACTTGCCACGGCGAAGTTGGGAGCGCAGAACCTGTTCTGGATCTTGGAGTAGGCGACCATGCTGAATTGGTGGCAGGAGAGGCGGTGAGGTCGGTGGAGTACCATGGAACGGCTTGAGGACGCCGACATGGAAGACATCGTGGATGTGGGTGCCCTCGGGAAGCTGCAGACGATGAGCCACTTCGCCCACACGTTCCAACACCTGGAATGGGCCTGCATAGCGGGGGCTCAGCTTGCCGCGTGCTCCCGGCGGTAATGACTAAGCCAACGATGGAGCAGGCGGAGCCAGACCCAAGCACCCACGGGAAACTCCAGAGGTCGATGATGGGCGTCGTAGTAGCGCTTGGCGCAGGCTTGTGCTTGAAGGAGGCGGGCATGTAAATCGGCGAGGAAGGCGTCCCTGTCCTAAAGGAGTGCTTGACATGGAGGTGTGATTGACATAGAGGACTGAGAGAATGGCGCGGATGTGCTAAAGGTGTTCAGACCATGAACGACTGTAGAAGAGGATGTCGTCGAAGAACACCAAGACACACTTGCGCAGAAATGGCCGGAGCACCGAGTTCATCAAGCTTTGGAAGGCCGCCGGTGCATTAGTGAGGCCGAAGGGCAGCACCAGGAACTCGAAGTGGCCGTGACGAGTGCGAAAGGCCGTCTTGTCCACATCGGCTGGATGCACCCGCACTTGATGGTAGCCGGCTCGCAAGTCCAGCTTTGTGAAGAACCAGGCATTGTGCAGTTCATCCAAGAGCTCTTCGACGACAGGTATAGGGAACTTGTCCTTCACGGTGTTGTCATTGAGGGCCCAATAATCGACGCAGAAGCGCTAGGTAGCATCCTGTTTCTTGACCAGGAGGACCGGAGCAGAGAACAGTGAGGTGCTAGGTCGGATGATCCCTTTGTCGAGCATGGTAGAGCATTGAGTTTCTAACTCATCTTTCTGTAATTGTGGGTAACAATAAGGTCGGATAGCAACTGGGGCGGAATTGGGGAGTACCTGAATATGATGGTCGCAATCACGGGTAGGTGGCAGCCCTATAGGTGCAGTGAACATATCCTCGAAGGAAGTGAGCAGGTGATCCAGCAAGGTGTTGGTATTTCTTACGTCGCAGATAAATCCGCAAGCGCACGGATACCGTTGTAGCTTTCACCCGGAAGTATTCAGGGTATCGAATCCACAGGGAAGGCAGTGGTTGACTAGATTAGTTATCCATTGTATTCAATCATAACATTATTAATACACCAAAGTCTAACAAGGGGTAAACATTGATAGATGGGTAGTGTGACACACAGAAGGTTTCATTGCTCATTATATAAGTCTAGTTAACATGAAGGTCCTAAAAGAGAACCAGGGGTTCTATGTACTTCTTGCATATGGGTTACACTCCTACAAGGGTATACTATACAAGCTCAGTAAGCGACACATGTTAGAGGGCAAATCGAGGAGTCGTGGGATCCCCTCATCCAAGGGTACTGTCACGATGTTTATCACGAAGGCCTGCAAACGCCCAGACCCGAACGGCGAGGATTACAAGGGACGGACAGGGCTGTCACCACCTGCCGCCTACCTCTTAATACATAGGGAAGGGTATCCCCAATGTTATTCCATATACCAAACACCACGTTTACCATATGAAATACAACTCTATCTATGGTCCACCTAAATAGAGAAACCTTGCGGTACACTGGGCCATTGCCATAACATGCATCAGCTATACTAAGGTGTAAGACATACATCTTATATGATGAACACACAAGACTATAAGTCAAGTAACATAAGCAAGAGAGTAATTCCATTAATAGCTCTAAGTCTTATAAGTAAATAAAAGATACAAGATAACTAAGCTCTAGGCTTACCAAGACTCCGTCGGAAACCCGTAGAAGCTCAACTCCTAGAACTACTTCACTACTAACTAAGACTAGAATGTGTGGCAAAGAGAGCTCTTCCTTCTTGGTGTGTGTTGAATGAGAGAGTGGAGGCCTCTATTTATAGTGGAGGAGATGCCTTGAGGATGTGGATATGCTTCACTTGATTCTAGGGAATATTCTCCCCCAATTCCTCTCCTTCCTCCACCTGTAGGCAAACCGACCTCCCAGAGTCGGTCACGGGCGCCAGAATCGCACCCACCGACCTCCTGGGGTCGGTGGGGGTGAAAACCGGAAGAAACCGCGCGAGAATAGCCCAAAACCAAAGGAGAACCGGATCTACAGTGCTTCTGTAAGTCGGTAGGGAATAAAACCAAGGGAAACCGCCACAAAATCCGACAGAAAACCGGCCACAGCCTCCCTGAGCTGCGCCTCCCGCGCAAAACCGTGGCGCCGCCATTCTCTGGCCGCCACGTGTCCTTGTGGAGCCTGTCCTGCACGCCTGGCCTGGTCTCCCTGCGGCGCTCACACGCGTGGACCTGGCCCCCTGCGCGTGGTCTTCCCTGGGCCGGCGGCCTTTTGCATGGCACTGTGCACCGTGGGCCTCGCCTATGCATGTCCGGCCTGCATGGCCCTGAGCCGAGCTAGCACGCCGGCCTGCCCCTCTCTGCGTCCGCCCTTGGGCGTTGACCGCGAGAGGGAGGGTGCAGCGCTGCCGCTGCTTTGGCTGGGACCCGCCCGGGTGTTGACCATGCTGATTGGCTGTTGGGTCCGCTTGGGTGGGTCCCAGTCTAGCGGGCCCATGACATTAATATATATTTCTGACCCAAGTTCCAAATAATATTAATAATATATCCTTCAGAAACCCTTTGACGAGCTCTATGCAATGGTATATTCCAAATGGGCATCTGAGATACTTTGTAACATTGATATTTTTAACTCCCATTGCATCATTTCCTGCATGGGTACTTTGGCGTACACGTCGACCAGTGGAACGACAGCTTCTTTGAAGGATTCGAGCTCCGTGCCAACCCGGTTGACCTCCGCACGAAGGGCTTGGATTGCATCATCTTGCTCGCGGATC
>CM014273.1:40021757-40094524 GCA_004135705.1 Alloteropsis semialata
GGGTCTTAGGGTGCGAAGGAATGCAATGCTCAGGACCACGTTGTAGCAATCCAGTGGGATGGCATAGCAGTTGACCGAGAAGTGCTCAACAGAAACTTGGATGACGACATTGCGCGCCAGGTTGCGGTCCTGAACGCGGTCGCCATTGGCCACGACGACCTTGGCGTCGCTGCTGTGTTGGGAGTGGAGACCCACGGGATGAGTCGCAGCCGCGCCGATGAAGTTATGGGTCGAGCCCGCATCGAGCAGGATGGTCAATTCGTGGTTCCCAATGGAGAGGCGGAGTTGCATGGTATCCTCTATGCATGTGCTGGTGATGGCATGGAGAGAGATCAGTGGAGGCAGATCAGACAGCTCGTCACCGTCATGGATGTCCCCCGCATCATCGTCATAGTCGGACACCTCCAAGTAGAAGAGGCGACGACAGTTGTGGCCACGGGCGTAGGGCTCGTCGCAATTGTAGTAGAGGCCTTGGCGCCAGCGTTCGGCTATCTCTTGAGGAGAAAGGTGGCAGAACGACCGGGGCATAGCAGATGGGGGTGGGGGTGAGCGCCAAGGGAACAGTGGATGACGCCGGTGTTGGAGTCGAGGCAAGTGTGGCCGTGCGGGGTAGAGGCCGATTGGGACGGACCATCGAGGCCGGCTGGAGTGCCACGGCGCGACGCTCGTAAGCGAGTGCCAGGCACATGGCACGCTGGAGATCGTCGGGGGCCTAGAGCTCGAGATCCGTGTGAATGGGATCCAGAAGTTTCCCCTTGAATAGTTGGACCTGTTGGGACGGTTAGAGGTAGCCGACGTGTGCCATCCGTGCTTGGAACGCCTCTTGGTAGTTTGCCACAGTGCCACGGAAGGGAAGGCGAGCCAAGTCAATGAGGTGGTTGGAGCCGAGGGGAGGACCGAACCGCTGCAGACAGATATCACGGAACCATGCCCATTGGATCAAGTTGAGGTCGTCGACGTTGCGCTCGAGCATGTAGAACCAGTGTTGGGCAACGCTGGTCATGTGGAAGGATGCAAGCCACACCCTGTCGGCGTCGCGCATATGTTGCACCCAGAAGAAGTGCTCACAGCGGTTGAGCCAGCCCAGGGGGTCATCCTTGCCATCATAGGTCAGAAAGGAAAGCTTATGGTAGCGTGGCACACCGATGGCATGGTTGGTCTCATCGGTGTGGTCAAGTGGCAGAGGTGGATAAAACTGGGGTGGAGGAATCGGGGATGGCAAATGGGGAAATGAGATCTGGGTGATCGACACAGAGCGGCTAAGCACCAATGTGTGAATGATCACAGAAGGGGACGGTAGTGCGGGAGGTATACCACCTTAGTCGGGCATGCCATAGGCATGCACGTCGGTGGCGGTGGTCGAAGACCAAAGCCGACGATGGTGACGGTTGGCTCAGACTGTTCGCCGACGAAGGGCGGGGAATGGCGTTCCATGTCCACAAGTCACTGTTGGTATTTTTAACGATCACAGATAAATCCGCAAGCGTACAGATACCGATGTAGCTTTCACCTGAGAGTATTCCAGGGTATCAAATCCACAGGGAACGTGTGTGTACTAGTGCAGAGTTAAGAACGACCAAGGACAAAAGAAGTGATAAACATGTAGAAGGTAGAGAGGGTTATTTCTAGGTATTCTGGATAATCAAAGGATAGCTCAAGTCATTTACTAAATTACTTGCTTCGGGACGCCCAACCGTCCTAGTCTCAGAAAGGGATGAGAAGGGGACTAGGCAAGCCAAGCAATGGTCCTACTACTCTCTAGTACTTCTCACGTGGTGGACTACGTAGGCTGTCAGGGCTGTCACCACCTAGGGCTACCACTACAAATCCGTGGCACTAGGCGCACTCTAAGGTATTCAACAGACTAGACATCCGTCTACTAAATTAAATACTATCTTAGGTTTGCAAGTACTAAGACACCTATTACAGCGAGGAGGCCACAAGTAAATAACGTAAAGCTTAAACTTAAATAAATATAAATCCAGAAATACAAAGAAAATACCCGGATGATACTCGAACCTGAGCCACATCCGCCGAGGTACAAGAAGAGGAGAGGAGACATCCCCGGCTTCTCCCGGGCTCTCGCATCACCTCTCACCTATTCTAACACTACATTGGATATTTCCCTTGAGCTTTGCTTCACTTTCTTGTGTGTTGAATGAGGGAGTGGAGCCCGCTATTTATAGTGGAAGGGATGCCTTGAAAGAGTGGAGATGCTTCAAAGGTTTTAAGAAATATTCTTCCTCTAACTTCTCTGATCCCTCCACCTGGCTATGAACCGACCCTGGAAAGGGCGGTTGCCCCCAGGACTCGCGCCCACAGGCGGTGGTGCAAAGAACCCTGAAGAAATCTTCAAAAACCGGATCCCAGTGAGTAAAACGGACCCTGGACGCTTGAACCGCGCGTCTATTCAGTCGGTGCTACAAAAACCGGAGCAAAACCCCCAAAACCGACCGGTCCGGACTCCTGGACCGCGGCACCCGCGCGAAAATGGCCTCCCGAACACTCAACGCCCGCCACCTGTCCCTCGCGGTCGAACCAACCCACCCACCAACACCACCCACCCACCCTCCACCCTCCGGGTCTTCCGCGAGAACGGCCCAGCGCCGGCCTCTACTGCATCACCGCGTGGCCAGGTGGCCGGGTCGCCCTGTCTCCCGTGGGAGGGCACCTGGGCCTGTCCCTGGTAGGAATGGAAATATGAAAGTAGAATCCGAATTATCCGATATCCGTATCTGCTAAAATGTAAATATGGATATCCGTATTCGAATTCGAATTTAATGTGGTACTAAAATGGATACATCCGAATTCGTTTTTCGTCGATTTTCTCTATCCGGTTCCATATCCGTATTCGACAATATTCGATACTATCGTATCCGACCATATGGAGATAACATTTAAAGTGTTTATTTGGATGATGTAATGATAGTGTATAATCAAAACTATTTAAAAAATGTTATCATGATGTAATGATAGTGTATAATCAAAACTATTTAAAAAATGTTATCTCCATTACGAATGATTATGATATCAATTTTAATATTACTATTATTGTACCCATATAATATTTAAAAGTTATCTCTAATTTTAAAAATTAATGTATTTAATTTAAATAAGAAAGATATACGAATATTAAATTTAATTTAATACTATAGTTTATTTATTTGTTGATGAAAATATTTTTATATACTTTTTATTATTTCATGATAAATGTATATATTTATTTATTAAATACATGATAAATGTATATATTTATTTATTAATTATATATTTATCTATAGTTTTATTTAATTTTTATATGATTAATTAATAAAATAATTATGGATAAATATGATATTATTACGAGCGGTCTTTATCTACACTTGTTATGTACTTATACTTTAATATTTACTTGTATAATGATTTTGTTATTTAAAAACTATCAATAAATAAAATAAGTAAATGTTGTCTTCTAAATCGAGTAAATATCCGAATGCGTATCCGCATCTGACCATTCGTTTTATATTCGTATTCGAGAGCATCCGAATTCGTATTTGTATTCGAGTAAAAATGAGGTAAAAAGTGCTATCCGAATCCATTTCTATGCGTATTCGATCCGTTTCCATCCCTGGTCCCTGGTCACCGGGGCCTGCTCCATGCTGCCTGCATAACGTGATGGGTGCGTGCATGTGTCGCGCGCCCCACGTGGGCCAGCACCCCTGGCCACTCTCACGTGCGTGGCGGGTGTTGCGTTGGGTGCTGCTCCCCCGAGCAGCCATGGGGCTGGCCACCCCCTGGCTGCTGCTCCTGCATGCAGGCAGTGGAGTGCGCCAGCGTGTGGCCCGCTGGGCCCACCAGTTGTTGACAGTCTCTCCTTTGGTCTCCGCAGCACTTTCCAAAATCTTGCATATTAAATATCTTGATCACCTGGCCTCCGATTTATATTATAATATATCAATTGAAATCTTGTTGAGAGATCTTTGCAACGATGTACTTTAATTTCGTTCAAAAAAAAATGATGTACTTTAATTAGGCATTTGAGATAGTCTGTGATATTGATATTTTTTTTAGCTCCATAGCATCATTTCCTGCATAACATGGTAAAACATCAACACTTGTAGAATTCGTTAGTATTAAACCCTATCACTATATTTAGTGTTTATATTTCATATGATTATTGTAGGAATTGATGGTCAAAAATGGTACTTAAGGACCGTCAACAAGCTCCCCCACACTTAGCCTTTGCTCGGCCTCGAGTAAAGTTCAAAGACTAAGGTGGAACAATATACTCCTTTTGATATGATGCAAGCATATAAGTTATTCCAAGACATACCTATACTTGTGAATTTCAAAGTGTCTATCATGTCATCTTGAATGATTGAAAAACGAAACAGCCTTGATTCAAGTCATCTCCACTCCTCTGTCAAGTAACTTGGGTTTTTGATAAAGTTTCAAAACAAAACCTTACCTAGCTCCTCAATTGATTCTCTCAGATCGCTTAATGTGTATGATTCCTTACTAAGGCATTAATTTGCCACCTTTCACCCTACTTCTAAAAAGGCTTATGTGGAGCTCATGGTAGGGGTAAGGATAAAGCATACTTGTATCACATATATTGCAAAGTCAAAGAGTGGATCCAAGAAGAAAACTATTCATACAATTTTATCAAGATGTGCATGTGTGTGGTAAAGTGGAAGGTGTATGGGACCTCCCCTTTTTTTTATGATCTCTCTCCTTTGAATTTATTTTGAGAACATGGCTATCTCTTTTTTTTTCTTTTCTTTTTTGATACTCAATGCTTTTATGAGCATGTATCTTTTTTTCTCTCTTTTTTTTTCTTGGACTTTCATGTGTCCAAAATGTTTCTCTATAGCCCATATCTCTTTTGCAAATGATATTTGGAGAGAGATTCATAAAACACATGGAGCATTTATTTGGTGGATGAATGGATATTTCTAACTTTCAGTGTAGAAGTTTAGCATATGTATGTGGAGTGTACGTGATCTTGATCAAGAAAACATGAAGAGCATCTTACAAGGGTCACAACAATTTGACAAAGCTCAATGCAATAACAAGCAGCATATGTATAAGGTTTTTAATGTGAGCAACATATGGCTTTGGTAGGAATGGAATATCATTGAGGAGCTTTGCAAGGCTATTGATTTTAAACTTTTGCAAGAAAAACATCCCAAGTACTTTATACAGAAAGAGCAAGATTCCTCTTATTATAACATATCTCATTCATCAACCATTTAGATAGCATGCTTTCCTAAAGATATATGTTCACAAGTGATAGGTGTATGTGCAAGGAATAAAGAATGTGCAAGCCAATCAAGAATGAACATATAGGCCAAAGGAGCATCAAGTTTCACTTGAGTTTAATTTTGATGATCACCTCATGATTATATCAAACTCATGAATAAGAGAGAGTGAGGGATTAGTATGCAAACCATCGCATTTGACGAAATGAAAGACGTAGTGTGCCAGAGGGCCTTGGGTTGAAGGAATTCGTTTGAGCCCCTCTGGTGCTCAGCCATCGTGATCTTTTTCATGTTTGTCCATGCGATGTTGTGCAGCGTAGTCATGGGCGGTCTTGAATGTATGAACCAGGAGAAGCCCGAGAGACCCCCACACTGATCTTGTACCTGCAGTTATTTAAAACAAGGTGGAAACAAAACAACGACTTTACTGGCCTTACGAACCAGGGAGTCTGCACTTTATTGGAGTTCAAATATTTTTGGTGCTTTTATGTTATGCAAATTTTTATTGATTTTTTTCATGGCAAACAAATCTTGCAAGGTAGCTTAGTAGGGAGATTAAAGGAGAATAAATGCACAAAGTATTTTGGATACTTCCCTGGCGAATCTTCCCCAAACTGAAATCTCACAGGTGAATGCGAGATTTGAGCTTAAGAGTGCCAGAAGATTCCTCCATTCCTCGTCTTGCTTCAGCATGCAAATTTCTTCCATGTGACTAAAGGTGTTGAATGTTGAAGTTATCCTCACCGTCCTTTAGTCATCACTTCGTCCCTGCAAAAAGTTAGTGGACAACAAATGCCCGAAGGGCTATTTGAGAAGATATTAATATTGCCATCGGTTTAGTTGTTCACATCCATGCTTAAAAACATATTGGTCTTTAACATCGTTAAGCGTAAATCCTGTTGCCATTGTTTTGATATGTATTTTCAAGAGGTTCTTTTTTTTCAAATTTTATTTTCACCACTTTCCAATAAGCATAACTCAAAAAGGTTGGATTTAAATCGCATCAACATGATCACAAGGAGAGTTTTGCAATATACTCACAGTGAACCTTCGTAAGGTTATGTACCTCCTTGAATGTTGTGCAAAATGTGTTGGAGCGCATCCAATGCCTTGGTTTGTCTCCAATTCGAATCAAGCTCAAAGACTTTCCCGCTCAAATTTGAAATCTTTCCTGCAGTGGTTAGTCCATACATACAACCAATATCTATACATGCATTTACTCAAAGGTTCATTAATCAAACTCGACACCATGTCTGATTTGATTAAAGAAGACTATTTAACTTAAGCATCACACTTAATTTAAAAAGCCTATGAATGCACTCTGCAGAATACGTTCAAACCAGAGCATACGAGCATAGAAAAAGGAAACATGAGAACAAGACTAAGCATTATCCATAGGAGATAAACATGAGTTGGTACATAAATGGTGAACTTCGGGTTACCTCCCAGAAGGACTTTGTTTTATGTCAAAAGCAAGACATTCCACTTACCTTAGCATACTTACCGCTGACATTGGATGATGCGTTCAGAATGGCCATCACGGTAACTCCTTGTCCCTTGTCGACATCATTATTAGTAGTGTGGTCGTGCGTGGATGGCGTGTGTGCGCTAAATGTTGGGATGCTTCCAACAAGTAGCTAGCACAAATGCAAAACACGAGCACGCAACAAACACCTTTTCTCATGAAAGCGCGCACAAGAATCAAGGAAGCAAGGCAAAGCAGAGTGGAGCCTGGTGACCTATGGGGACTACCGAGGTGCAGTGCCACAATGGCCTGTACACCCGAATCATAATTCCGCTTAGGCTCACTGGCTATTTTTTTCTTTTTTTAAATGTAATCGTGGTTAGGAAACAAATATGCCAACTAATTTAAAATACATGAATAAAACAAATATGCTGTGAGGTTGGAAATCCAAAAGAGGGAAAAACCAAACATGATATGCAATTTGTAAGAAACTCGAGGCCTGGCGTTTCTCAAAGCGCAAACTGATCAACTTTTTGATCTAAATGACGTGGTGGGAGTCAGTTCCATTTAACCCTATTGATCGGTCTACCAACCACGTTTGGCAATTAACCAACCCTATAGGGGCTGCAATGAGTTGGACTAGGAACCCGATTAGATAGGTGATGAAAGACTTCGCCACCCACCTAGACTAGGCACAGTGCCCGAATACAGTTCAAAACCGAGGAGCCACCCATTAAAAAAGAAGGCACTTGAGTTTTTTTTACAATTCAAATCAAATATGATGTGCAACATGAATGCTTCAAAATGCAAGGGATAATGCCTAGTTACCTCCAGGCAGGCATTTGAGATTTTTTTTATTTTTTTAGTAGCAAAGAAGGATACATGAACTAGCATCATCTATAAACCAAAGATAAAATTTTGGAATTAATGGAACTTGTCATGAGATACGTACAAACCTCCTCCACACTTGGATTTTTGTGTCGTGGGACAATAAAATCAAGTGTGTGTTGGCCTCCTTTGAATTTGTTCCATCACCAAAACATACCAAGGTGTTGTAGATGATGTAGCTCTCATGTTCTTGAGCATCGTACAACCATCATTCTTCTTAGTTTCAACCTGTAATTGTTAGCGACCAAAAATACCCGAGGAAAAACTTAACCGAAGAACATAGTCTTGCTATTTTTTTTCATGTGAAAGATGAGATGGAAACATGGGTCGATGATGAAGATGGATCGGAAAAAAACGATGTGATGGTATGGATGGGGATATATGGGCGAACTTGGTTCGACACTAGTACAGCAACCGTTCCCTGGCAACGACGCCAGAAAGCTTGTTGGTATTTTTAATGATCACAGATAAATCCGCAAACGTATGGATACCGATGTAGCTTTCACCCGAGAGTATTCCAGGGCATCGAATCCATAGGGAACGTGTGTGTACTAGTGCAGAGTTAGGAACGACCAAAGACAAAAGAAGTGATAAATTTGTAGAAGGTAGAGAGGGTTATTTCTAGGTATTCTGGATAATCAAAGGATAGCTCAAGTTATTTACTAAATTACTTGCTTCGGGACGCCCAACCGTCCTAGCCTCAGAAAGGGATGAGAAGGGGACTAGGCAAGCCAAGCAATGGTCCTACTACTCTCTAGTGCTTCTCACGTGGTGGACTACGTTGGCCGTCAGGGCTGTCACCGCTTGGGGCTACCACTACAAATCCGTGGCACTAGACGCAGTCCAAGGTATTCAACAGACTAGACATTCGTCTACTCAATTAAATACTATCTTAGCTTTGCAAGTACTAAGACCCTTATCATAGCGAGGAGCCCACAAGTAAATAAAGTAAAGCTTGAACTTAAATAAATATTAATCCAAAAATACAAAGAAAATACCCGGATGACACTCAAACCTGAGCCACATCCGCCGAGGTACAAGAAGAGGAGAGGAGCCGACATCAACAGATTCTCCCGGACTCTCGCCTCACCTCTCACCTATTCTAACACTACATTGGATATTTTCCTTGAGCTTTGCTTCACTTTCTTATGTGTTGAATGAGGGAGTGGAGCCCTCTATTTATAGTGGAAGGGATGTCTTGTAAGAGTAGAGATGCTTCAAAGGTTCCAAAGAATATTTTTCCAATAACTTCTCTGGTCCCTCCACCTGGCCACCAACCGACCCTGGAAAGGGCGGTTGCCGCCAGGACTCGCGCCCACACACGGTGGTGCAAAGAAGCCCGAAGAAATCTTAAAAAACCGCATCCCAGGAGTAAAACCGGTCCCTGGACGCTTGAACCGCGCGTCTGTTCAGTCGGTGCTAGAAAAACTGGAGCGAAACCCTCAAAACCGGCTGGTCCGGACTCCTGGACCGCGCCACCCGCGCGAAACTGGCCTCCCGGACACTCTGCGCCCGCCACCTGTCCCTCGCGGTCGAACACCACCAACACCCCCGCCCCCTTCCCACAACCCAACCCCACACCCCCCGCGCGCTTCCGCGTGAACGGCCGCCCTGCCTCCCCGCGGGAGAGCACCTGGGCCTGTCCCTGGTCACCGCGCCCCGCTGGGGCCTCCTCCATGCTGCCTGCATAACGGGATGGGTGTGTGCATGCGTCGCGGGCCCCACGTGGGCCAGCACCCCTGGCCACTCTCACGTGCGTGGCGGGGGTTGCGTTGGGTGCTGCTCACCCGAGCTGCCACGGGGCCGGCCACCACCTGGCTGCTGCTCCTGTATGCACATGCAGGCAGTGGAGTGCGCCAGCGTGTGGCCCGCTGGGCCCACCAGTTGTTGTTGACCGTCTCTCCTTTGGTCTCCGTACGACTGACGTCAGCACTTTCCAAAATCTTGCATATTAAATATCTTGATCACCTGGCCTCTGATTTATATTAATAATATATCAATTGGAATTTTGTTGAGAGATCTTCGCAATGATGTACTTTAATTGGGCATTTGAGATAATCTGTGATATTGATATTTTTAGCTCCATAGCATCATTTCCTGCATAATGTGGTAAAACACCAACACTTGTGGAATTCGTTAGTATTAAATCCTATCACTATGTTTAGTGTTTATATTTCATTTGATTATTGCAGGAATTGATGGTCAAAGTGGTACTTAAGGACCGTCAACAGTCGCGCGACAAACTGCCCCATCTGCCGCCAAGCTAATACATAGTGAATAGTGGGTTGGTAGCAAATTGGTGCTAGGGTAGCGGATAGCAGATAGCGAGCGCTATTGCGGAGGCTAAGTTCCAATAGTGGAATTTAAATGACTCATAAATTTGAGTGTATATGTCATGAAACATCACTTCCTAACACATTAAAAATCTACTAAAAGATAACATACCAACATATCAATACACATATGACTTAATAGTTAAAATAGACATTTAATTGCATTTAAATACTACATGCGTCAAGCAAAATACGGCTGTCAATTTATAAATTAGTCTATAAAATATAACCATGTGTACGTCATCACTCCAATAGCGGACTGATAACTGCAAATGCAGCCTGCAATAGCGGGCGCTAACCCAAATAGCGGGCGCTAAGTTCCAAACCGCTATCTTAGAGCCGCTACCTCATAGCTGTAGCGGCCGCTACCAATGCTATTTGTTACCTTGTCTGCCACTGCGAACCAAAGATCGCTGACATGAGGGAGTCAATGGCGGAGACGGAAGCAGTCGACGCCCGGGGGGAGGGGGTGGCGATGGGGAGCGGGACCGTGGCGAAGGATGGAGGCGTGGAGGAAGCCGCCAGGGGCACGGCGGATGAACTGGCAGCAGAGATGGTGGTGGTGGAGATGGTTGAGATCGGCACGGACAACATTGATACGAGATTGTTAGAGCCAACTCGTCGGAGGAAGTAGTCGTGGACGACAGGATGTCCGGGCTTCGGTTCCTGGCGACGTCGCTATTGGAACGCTGTTGGTATTTCTTACGTCGCAGATAAATCCGCAAGCGCACGGATACCGTTGTAGCTTTCACCCGGAAGTATTCAGGGTATCGAATCCACAGGGAACAAGAAGGCATTGTCTAATTACTAAAGTTGACCAGATCGATCGAGTATATAAAGGCTGGGTAGAGAGGATAACTTAGCACTAAGACTGATTATAGCGAAGAGAATTCTCCTATGCTTGCTTTGGGCACCGGGGTATCCTAGGCCTCTAGGAAATTGCCGGCCAACAGCTCTACGCCGTACCCGTATGTGGAGGATTACAAAGGACGGACAGGGCTGTCACCACCTGCCGCCTACCTCTTCTAATCCGTGGGGCTACGAGGCAAACGAAGGTAGTCGATAACCTAAGCACCACGCTTAAGATATATACTACTACTCTAATCTTAGCTAGAGACTAGAGCACTTTATAAATAAAGCGACGAACCCACAAGCACAATAGAGAACTCAGATTTCTATAACTCTGACTTAAATACTAAGCTGAGTATTCCGGATACTTACTAAGTAGCTCGCATCCGCCGAGGTACAAGTGGAGGGTCGCCGACACGCCGGGACTCCTCCAGACTCTCCCTCACTCTCTCCCTACTTCTACTCTCATTTGAGGAGGGCTTCGCCTTGACTTGATGCTCTAGCTCGATGATGATGTTCAATGACCGGTATGCATCTATTTATAGCTTGTAGAGGCGGTTGGGAGTGGACACGTGGAAGATGAGGACGAACGGACTCAGTCACAGGTCGGGCGATTCGGGGAGATCGGCCGACGTTCGATGCACCGCCTTGAGTGATGCACGGCGTTGATGGACTCCTGGAGGCGGTGGGAACCCGTACCAGAAAGATGAGGCGGTTTGGCCTCCGGACCAGGTCGGGCGACCGGGCAAGATCGGCCAACCGGCTACCGGCACCGATCGGGCCCATCTTCGGCTGAGTAACTGATCAGTGGGTCCTTATGGCGGTTCTAGGTGGTATAGGTGCATTTGAGTACGTTTAGGTTGCGAGGTGGGCCCTTCTATCCATGTGACCTCCCCTTGGACCATTCCCATCTCTTGGATTCAACCGACATGGAATCAGTGGCTATGATGGTCCTGGAGTGTGCTTCTTTTCCCTGGAGGAAAGTGGGCCCCATTGGGCTCCGGGGCAGGCTCGGCCGACTGGGCCAGGTCGGCCGACGGACCTTTTGTGCCCGATTGGCCCCATCTTTTACCAGCCACTATCTTGCAGGCCGTGCAGTTCCACCCTAGGTGACATCACTCCATTTGAGTATGTGTACTTGTGGATGTGGCCCCTTTGTTCTTCTCTTGAGGTCCTTCTCCCATATGGGCTTGACCCAACCTTGGTGCATAAGCAAGGGTTGGTCTAGAGTGACTTCCCTAGCATATATCCAAAGATAGGGTCGTTTGGCCTCGGTTGGGCGTCGGCCGACCTGGCTAGGTCGGGCGACCGCCCACCGAGCCCGTTTTGCCTCAAATTTCACCTGTTGCCTCCTGCATACACATAGTCACCAAAACTAGTTGAACTTGTTAGATATAATCCCTATAGCTATGGTGAATGTGTATTTGTATATCAAAGTTGACGGTCTGAGATGTGCTTTAATGAGCGTCAACAAGCTTCCCCACACTTAGCCTTTGCTCGTCCTCGAGTAATGCTTTAGGACTAAGGTGGAAACCATGACTCCTTCTGATATGAAGCTAGCATATAAATTATTCTAAGACATACCTGCACTCGTGAATTTGGAAGTGTCTACCATGCCATCTTGAGTGGTTGAGAAATAGAATGGCCTTGATTCAAGTCATCTCAACTCTTCTATTAAGTAGCTTAGGTTTTTGATAAATTTTCAAAAACACAGCCTTAGCTAGCTCCTCAGATGATTCTCTCAGATCGCTCATTATGTATGATTCCTCACCAAGGCATTTCCTTGCCTTCTTTCACCCTACTTCTAAAAGGCTTATGTAGAGCTCAAGGTAGGAGTAAAGATAAGGCATACTTGCATCACATATTTTGCAAAGTCAAAGAGAGGATCCAAGAAGAAAACTATCCATACAATCTGATCAAGATGTGCATGTGTGTGGAACAATGGAATGATAACTCCTTTTTGCATGTTCTCTCTCCTCTTGAATTTATTTTGAGAACATGGCTATAATATATATTTTTTTTCATGATATTTGGGCCTTCATGTGCCCATATTTTTTTTCTCTTTTTTTTACTTGGACCTTCATGTGTCCATTTTTTTTTCTATAGCCCATGTCTCTTTTGAAATAATACTTGGAGAGGAGATCAACACTTAAATGGAGTATTTATTTTGTGGGTGGATGAAATGTATGTTGCTAACATCCAATGTAGAAGTTTAGCATGTGTATGTGGAGTGTACGTGATCTTGATCATGAAAGCATGAAGAGAATCTTACAAGGGTCACAACAATTTGACAAAGCTCACTGCAATAGCAAGCAGCATATGTGTATAGGTTTTTGCAATGTTAACATCATATGGCTTTGGTAGGAATAAGGCATCACTGAGGAGCTCTGTAAGGCTATTCATTTTAAGGTTTTACATGAAAAATATCCCAAGCACTTTATACAGAAAGAGCAAGATTTCTTTCATCATACCATATCTCATTAATCAACCACTTAGATAAACATGTTTCCCTAAAGGTATATACTCACAAGTAACAGGAGCATGTGCAGGGAATAAAGAATATGCAAGCCAATCAAGGATAGACATGTAAACCAAAGGAGCATCAAAGCTTATTTTATCATGAGTTTAATTTTAATGATCATATCAAGATAGGAACAAATTAACTCATGAATCAGAGAGGATGAGGGATAGGGTGCGCAAACCATCGCTCTGGACCAAATTGGGGACGAAAGGCACCAGAGGGCCATCGGCCGATCTGGTAGGGTCGGCCGACCTCTTCTGGTCCTTCTCCACCTTGATCTTTCTTGTACAGTCATGTGCGAGGTTGTGCAGCCTGTCTGTGGGTGGTCTCGAACATGTGTGCATCAGAAAACTCGAGAGACCCCCACACTTGATCTTCTACCTGCATTTATTCATATATGGTGGAAACAAAACAACGACCCTTTGGTTCTAAAGACCAAGAGCCTTTATTGGAACTTAAATATATATTTTTTAATGTGCAAGAACTAACACTAGCGCTAAACCGAAATAAGATTTGGCTCAAAAGGAACTTACTCGAGATACTCACATACCTCCCCCACACTTGAAGTTTGCAATGGAAAGCAGCATAACTCAAGTGTGTGGAGTTCAAACTTCTTTTGTAATCTTTCCCAAACCAAGACTTACCGAGGTTTTTGTAGCTAATGTAGTTCCATGTTCTTAGGTATCACCTGGCCATCATTCTTCTTAATCTCTACCTGAAATGGTTAGTGACCAAAAATACCCGAAGGAAAGATTATACTAAAAACATGTTCTTGCTTTTTATTTGAAGGGAAATAAATGGTAATCCGGGCCATCTCCCGGCAGTGCTTTGTTTATGGTCTGAAGCTAGACCATGAGGGATCTTCACATTGCAGCTATTTTTGTGATGTAGTTTCCAAGCTCATCGCCAATTGTTGATGTGTCATTGAAGCTTTAGCTGCAAGGTTAGTGCCACAAATGCATCCACGAAATTTGCAATGATTATGATGAGCAAAAGCCTCTACAACCAACCTTCTAAACATTTTAGAATTGAAGTCCTCAAGTTGGTTGTAGTCCTCGTATGTGATTGTGGCACAAAGCGTGGTAAACTCTGGAGATTTCTTAAATGAGCATCCTTGTGGGGTTTCGAATGAAAAGGTTTCATGCTCATTTATGGAATCCTTTTGCTTGGACTCCAGAGCCAACGCTTCAAGCCTGTCCATGGCCCTTGGGTTCTCTAATTCAAGAGATTCAATGTGGACACTCGGGGTTGATTCTTGACTATTGTCGAGAACAATGTCCCAAGGGCCATGGGGCCAATGCTTTCGCTCAAGCGAGGGTGATGGAAATCATTTGTGCTCATAGAGATGAGAATTTGGGGTCAATGGTGACACGAACATCACCTCCTTGAGTGAGCTACGCTTGGGGGGAGGCTTTGCCTTAGGAATTTCTGGCAGGAGATAGGAGTGGCAAAAGCAGCTTTCCCAAGCGTGTTATAAAAGCTCCCATGAGATACTTCTCCTTGGAGAAGCCTTTCTAACAGATAGCCTAGGGGTAGATCAAAATCGAGGGTATCAACGATGTGGAAATCTAAATTGACCTCGATTTTGTCTAGCGTGATTGTCACGGCACTAGTGATCCTCCGACACTAAATGATGTGTCCAAAGGGACAACTTTTGAGGAGCTTGTCGGATGGCCTTAGCAGAACATTTTCTAAGAGATTATGTGCCATGTGCCATGACATGATGTTGTCCTTCTTGTTGGGGTTGAAATGGGCTTCTACGACATTTCCCCTTATATAACATGGAAGGATTACGGAAGGTGAACTATTCCAAATTGCTTTGAAAAAGTGACTCATTCCATCCAACCATTCCTCTTTTATGTTTCTCATGGGAAATGCTTCATGGGGAGGACAGGGAGGATGAGAAAGAGGGGTGTCGTAGCCTTCTTGTGCCTTGAGTACTCCGAGGTGTTTCCATGATTTTCAAAGAGATCATCCTCAAAGTCAAAAGGTAATCCGAAGGGCTGAGTTTCCTCTGCCTTAACGGATGGTGTCTCAGGAGTTGGATCTGGACTAGGCAAGCCTACAGGTAAGATAGAATCTAGTTGAAGGTCTTCTTGCTTAGTTCCATCCATAGCGGCGGGAGAGTGCTCTAGAATCTTCTCCAGGACCTCTCTCGCTCTAGCCGGCATTATGTATAGGAATGATCCTCTGGCGGCTATATCAACGAATCGGGTAGCCTTGAAATCCTAGAATCGTTCCCGTGCTGCCGCGATCGTTTCCTTCTCTTTTTGTTGGAAGTCAATAATTTCCTTCCGAAGGGCACAGATCCGATGAATGGGGAAGTACTCCGGACAAAACTTTGTCTCGTAACTTTTCCCACTCACTGTTCATTACCCAACGGTATGGTCATACCACTTCCTTGCCCTCTCTTTGAGAGAGAACGGGAAGAGCTTCCATCTAATCGTTGCTTGCGTCATGCCTGATATGACCAGACATGAGCAGAGCAACTCGAATGTGTACAGGTGATGTTATGGATTTTCATCACGTCCTGAGAAGGATGTCTCCTGGACCATAGCTATGAAAGCAGGGCGAAGCTCATAGCGATCTGTTTGCATAGAATTTGATGAGGGGTGCGGCTCCAATAATTCGCCCTTTGGAGCAGAGTACTCATGGATTTGGGTTGAGTCCATGGGTAACCGAAATAAAATAAAAGAGAATAAAATAAAAGATAAACGGGCAACCATAGTTCTTAGACAACACAGCTACCGTTCCCCGGCAACGGCGCCAGAAAGCTTGTTGGTATTTCTTACGTCGCAGATAAATCCGCAAGCGCACGGATACCGTTGTAGCTTTCACCCGGAAGTATTCAGGGTATCGAATCCACAGGGAACAAGAAGGCATTGTCTAATTACTAAAGTTGACCGGATCGATCGAGTGTATATAAAGGCTGGGTAGAGAGGATAACTTAGCACTAAGACTGATTATAGCGAAGAGAATTCTCCTATGCTTGCTTTGGGCACCGGGGTATCCTAGGCCTCTAGGAAATTGCCGGCCAACAGCTCTACGCCGTACCCGTACGTGGAGGATTACAAAGGACAGACAGGGCTGTCACCACCTGCCGCCTACCTCTTCTAATCCGTGGGGCTACGAGGCAAACGAAGGTAGTCGATAACCTAAGCACCACGCTTAAGATATATACTACTACTCTAATCTTATCTAGAGACTAGAGCACTTTATAAATAAAGCGACGAACCCACAAGCACAATAGAGAACTCAGATTTCTATAACTCCGACTTAAATACTAAGCTGAGTATCCCGGATACTTACTAAGTAGCTCACATCCGCCGAGGTACAAGTGGAGGGTCGCCGACACGCCGGGACTCCTCTAGACTCTCCCTCACTCTCTCCCTACTTCTACCCTCATTTGAGGAGGGCTTCGCCTTGACTTGATGCTCTAGCTCGATGATGATGTTCAATGACTGGTATGCATCTATTTATAGCTTGTAGAGGCGGTTGGGAGTGGACACGTGGAAGATGAGGACGAACGGACTCAGTCACAGGTCGGACGATTCGGGGAGATCGGCCGACGTTCGATGCACCGCCTTGAGTGATGCACGGCGTTGATGGACTCCTGGAGGCGGTGGGAACCCGTACCAGAAAGATGAGGCGGTTTGGCCTCCGGACCAGGTCGGGCGACCGGGCAAGATCGGCCAACCGGCTACCGGCACCGATCGGGCCCATCTTCGGCTGAGTGACTGATCAGTGGGTCCTTATGGCGGTTCCAGGTGGTATAGGTGCATTTGAGTACGTTTAGGTTGTGAGGTAGGCCCTTCTATCCATGTGACCTCCCCTTGGACCATTCCCATCTCTTGGATTCAACCGACATGGAATCAGTGGCTATGATGGTCCTGGAGTGTGCTTCTTTTCCCTGGAGGAAAGTGGGCCCCATTGGGCTCTGGGGCAGGCTCGGCCGACCGGGCCAGGTCGGCCGACGGACCTTTTGTGCTCGATTGGCCTCATCTTTTACCAGCCACTATCTTGCAGGCCGTGGAGTTCCACCCTAGGTGACATCACTCCATTTGAGTATGTGTACTTGTGGATGTGGCCCCTTTGTTCTTCTCTTGAGGTCCTTCTCCCATATGGGCTTGACCCAACCTTGGTGCATAGGCAAGGGTTGGTCTAGAGTGGCTTCCCTAGCATATATCCAAAGATAGGGTCGTTTGGCCTCGGTTGGGCGTCGGCCGACCTGGCTAGGTCGGGCGACCGCCCACCGAGCCCGTTTTGCCTCAAATTTCACCTGTTGCCTCCTGCATACACATAGTCACCAAAACTAGTTGAACTTGTTAGATATAATCCCTATAGCTATGGTGAATGTGTATTTGTATATCAAAGTTGACGGTCTGAGATGTGCATTAATGAGTGTCAACAAACGCCTTCCTGGCGTCCGATGTTCTAGCGCGACGGCGTCAAGAATGGATGAGTGGAGAGACACATACAAGCAGCGATATACAAGATGCCACGAGATCTAATTGATCTCCAGCATAACCACCTTAATCCCTCGGAAACACAAATATAAATGTTGGATTATATCAACTACTAAGATTACGATATTTGAAAGCTATGGCAACTGTCCGACGCGCCCACACATGGCGCTGCTGTGACGATTCCTTCTCTAGCCACGACTTCTCCTCTGATAAACCTTGCCGACCATAACAACTACATGCCCATTTTCTTTTGCAAAAGTGTGCTGACTGCCATTTGGATAGCAGATCTTCCAAATCTAATGAATAAAATGCATCCACCATACATAAAATTGCGTCGTTGTTTCACTTTGGTTCAATAAGTATCAAGCGCTACACCACCATATATGAAGTTGCATCATTGTTTTATTTTGGTGCAACAAGTTGCAAACGTCCAGGGGCAGACCCAAGCCAAAATCTGAGAGAGGGCACACATAAAGAGAAGCTAATTTTTTAAGTCTTAACCATGGTAGAAATTTGTTGATCTCCATTGCTCAAACAATTTGAGTGAGGGGCCATAATGTGGGTCCGCCCCTTCAAATGTCTCAAGCACCATACATGAAGTTGCATAGTTGCTTCACTTTGGTCCAATAATTTGCAAAAGTTATACACATGATACCAAAGTGAAACAATCATGCAACTTCATGTACTGCGGTGCAACTTTTGATACTTGTTGGACCAAAGTGAAACAATGATTCTACTTCATGTATGGTGGGCGGACTTTACTCAAATCTAATTTACCCCATGGGACGTCCAACCTGTTAAAGAATTTATGAAGATTTCTGAGAAGCAGTACACCATTTTTGGAAGAATAGGTGGAACCATGAGTTAGTGTGGAAGATAAGGCGTTATATTCTATTTTTCTTAACGAAACAAAACATTTGGTTATTTTCTATGTAGTATTTGGACTTGGCTAACATGCTGACATACATATTACAACATATAATGATTTTAACTTTTCATGTGCATTGTTGAGCTTTACTCCCTATCACTTGTGGTGTTGTTAACCCTAGCTTATATCCCTCACTACTAGAAAATAGATTTAGTACCGCATCAAACAACTTTTAGCACCGAATCCACAACGAACAAAGACGTTTTTTTAGAGAACGCGCATATTCATTAAGAGAAGAAGGAATGTAACAGGTACACACAATGGTCGAAAAGAAACTCAACAAAAACACCTCCAGACACTAGAGACGCCTAAAATAACTACAACAACAGCAATCTAGAAGAACCACGACTCCACAAGTGGGAACCACCTTTTATTGGGAAGACCGAAGAGCTCTGAAACTAGGAAACCACAACACATCAGAAGTGACCCTCTATGAACACTCCTAGAAGCTAAAAGCGACCCAAAGAGTTTGCGGAGACCAAAAAATGACCAAGTGACGAACGATAGGCACACCAAAGCAAAGACGGCCTTCCTAGCAACAGAGAAAGGAAAGGCGAACAAGGGTTTGATCAAGAAGCCATAGGGCAAAGGATGAACTATAGGATATAGGATGATGTCTCCAGGAAGGTTATGACGCAGAAGCAACACCCTTGACTGTTCACCAGAGGACGAACCAGGTTTTCACCCGACAGGAGTAGGAGAAGAGGGGAGAGGGGGGAGACCGTGAGAATGCCCCCAACAAGGAAGACTACACGAGAGCATAGCCATTGTAAGCACCGGTAGCAATCGGGTAGGGTTTTCACCCGTGGTGTCCAAATCCCTGACTGCACACCCAGCATCCACGACCCATCGCAGCCAAAAGACCGCAAACACCACTAGGAGCAGACCACAACTACAAAAGATATGAGGGGTACACCGCTCCTGCGAACACTAAAGGACAATGCCTTCAGGAAGGGAACGATGCAGAGGTGACTGTTGGCGGTCCTTAAATGCCAATTTTGACCATCAACTCCTGCAAGAATTACATCAAATATAATCACCAAACTTAGTGATAGGGTTTATCGCTAATGATTTCCACAAGTTTTGGTGTTTTTACCTTGTCATGCAGGAAATGACATTATGGGCTCGAGATGAGGCATAAAATATCAATATTACAAAGTATCTCAAATACCTAATTGGAGTGCACCATTGCGTAGCACTCGTCAAGATGATCGAAATGGATATAATATTCATATATATCTGAGCTCAGATGGAAAAGATACTAAATGAAAAAGAAACAAAAGAAGGAGTGACGCCAGCTGACGTCATCACCTGCCGCCACCAGGCCGGAGGACCGGCTCGCCCGAGGACACATGGCGCCCTACAGATGGATGGCAGCGGCGGGAGGCGCCCAGGCGCGATCCTGGGGCCGGTTTTGGCAGGTTTATTCTCCGATGCTGTTGGTTTTGCTCCGGTTTTCTCCAACTGACATACTGGCAGCCAATCAGGACGCGGTTCTCTCTTGGTTCTCCATGATTTTGATCGGTTCTCCTCTGGTTCTTTGCCCACCGCCCCTCAGAACCTTCGTGCATGAGTCCTATGGGGCTACCGACCTTCCGAGGGTCGGTTGGAGGCCAGGTGGAGGCAAGAGAGGACTTGGAGGTGAATATTCCCCTAGAATCCTTGAAGGATATCCACAATCCCAAGGTACCTCCTTTACTATAAATAGAGGGCCTCATTCCCTTATTGAACACACATCAAGAAGGAAGAGCTCTCTTTGCCTCAAGTTGTAGTCTTAGTTAGTAGTGAAGTAGTCTTAGGAGTTGAGCTTCTACGGGCTTCCGAAGGAGTCTTGGTAAGCCTAGAGCTTAATTTATCTTGTATCTTTTGTTTACTTATAAGACTTTGAGCTTTTAATGGAATTACTATCTTGCTTATGTTATTTGGCTTATTGCCTTATTTATTCATCATATAAGTTGTATGTCTTGCACCTTAGTATAACTGATGCATGTTATGGCAATGGCCCAATGTACCGCAAGGTTGCTCTGTTTATCTGGACAATAAATAGAGTAGTATTTCGTATTGTAAACATGGTGTTTGGTATATGGAATACAATTTGGGATACCCTACCCCCACCCGGGTGGTGACAGCCCCGCTGGGCCTTTGTAATCCTCGCCGTTCGGGTTTGGGCGTTTGCAGGCCTTCGTGATAAACATCGTGACAGTACCCTTGGATGAGGGGATCCCACAACTCCTCGATTTGCCCTCTAACATGTGTCCCTTGCTAAGCTTGTATAGTGTGCACTTATAATGTATGTTACTCATAAGTGGAAAGTATATAGAATCCCTGGTTCTCTCTTAGGATCTTCATATTAACTAGACTTATATAATGAGCAATAAATTCTTCTGTGTGTCACACTACACATCTATCAATGTTTACCCCTTGCTAGAATTTTGGTATATTAATAATGTTATGATTGAATACAATGGATAACTACCCTATTCAACCACTGCCTTCCCTGTGGATTCGATACCCTGAATACTTCCGGGTGAAAGCTACAACAGTATCCGTGCGCTTGCGGATTTATCTGCGACCGTAAGAAATACCAACAAGCTTTCTGGCGCCGTTGCCGGGGAACGGCAATAGTTGAAGAGTGTTGTTAACCCATGTACTCAATTAATAGCATGATTAATTACCGCTGCTCCGGCAGGGTTACCTTTGCTCTGTTTCTCTTTGATGTGGAACAGGGCAGTGTATGGCTGGTCTTGAACTGCCAATGGACTTCATCGACAACCCAAGATTATCGGGATATACGATCTTGCATCGTATCTTCCTAGGTAGTCTGATCGGCAGCAACTCTAGTCAATCCTACATCACCAATATCGATGAGTGCTACTGCCAAAAGAACGATTCGCGAGTTCTCGATTCACTCTGGTTCGCAAACCGGCCCAGAGCTGAACATGAGAGACACCGTGTTCGATCTTAGGCTAGCATCTGTCAAATTGGTACACGCCAGCCCATTACATGGGAAGACCAACGCGAACGGACCCAAGGCCAAGGCTCAACACCAAGGCCTATATGATCCCGTCCGAAGAAGACAAACAGGTATGGCATTACAAACCATCTCCAAATGTTACTTCAACTCAAAATCTATGATGGGACGTCCTCACTCGACGGACGTAAACTGACGAGTCCTCACCGACAGGTAAATCGGTATGTATCTCATATTTATTTCACATTGCATTTTTCTGAATTCCAATCTTTGCATGTTTAAATTCCAAATCTCTGCATGTTTAAATTCCAAATCGATTTTGTGCATTGAAATTTAGACTTGGAGCTTTTCTCTTGAAATCCCTTTGGATCCCCCACTCAATTCCTTCATATACATACATAATCTTAATGGGTAGGGACCACATTGGATAGCTGAGCCAGCTGGGCTGGAAAGGTACCAACAGGCCATCAGCCGACCCCAAGGGTCGCCCGACCTGTGGCTGCCTCTCCTGCGCCACATTTATTCAGAATCAAAATAGCTTTTGCACCTGTTATAACGCTGCGAAGGTTCAACAGAATGGGCCCTGTGCCAGAATCGCCCGACCCCATCCGTCGGCCGACCTAGCTCTAGCCCTTCTGCAGCGAATTCAATTGCCATCAGTTCACATCAGCGAATCCAGTGCAACCCTTGAAATCTTGGCTGAAACAGGAGCCGCGCTAAGGTCGGCCGACCCAGGCCGTCGGCCTACCCCAGGCCTACTCTGTTCAAAGAAAGTCGGTGCCTTTCACCGTCAATTCTTGCCCCCAGCTAAGCTGCCAAGTGCCCTCGGCCTTTTTTCTATCCTCCTTAGGATTTTCAAGTGATGGGCTCTCAAGTTTAAGAAAAAAATATAAAAGCAAGAACATGTTTTTAGGATAAGTTCCCTTCGGGTATTTTTGGTCACTAACCATTACAGGTTGCAACTGAAAAGAACGAAGGGTGCAATGCTTAAGAACATGGAGCTACATCAGCAATACCAACAATGGTAAGTTTTGGTGATGGAACAAATTCAATGGAGACCTACACACTTGATTTTTTGGGTGTCCTGTGATACACAAAAATCCAAGTGTGGAGGAGGTCAGTAAGTGCTTAAGGACAAGTTCCATTTGTACAAAATTTTATCTCGGTTTTTAGGTGATGTTAGTTCATGTATCCTATCTTGCTTAAAAAAGTAAATAAAAGAAAAAAAATATATATAATAAAGCCGACGAGGCTCAGTGGGATTGAGACTACTGGGTGTACATGCCATTGTGGCGATGCACCTCGGTAGTCCCCACATGGCTCCTGGCTCCGCCTTGCCTTGCATCCTTGGTTCTTGTGCTTGCTTTCATGAGAAAGGACGTCTGCTCGTGTTTTGCCGCCTTGCCAACTACTTGTTTGGGAAATCCCAACATTTAGTGAGCACAAGCTATCCGCGTGCGACCACGTCACCATTAATGATATAAGCAAGAGCCAAGGGACTACTACGATGGAAATCCTAAACTAATTATCCACCGCCAGTGGTAAGTATGCTAAGGTATGTGTCATGTCTTGATTTTGACTTTAATCAGAGCCCTTCCGGGAGGTAACCCAAAATCCACCACTCATATACTCATGATATCTCCATTTGAAAAAATGCTTGGTCGGGTTATCATGCTTCTTTTATCTATTCTCATATGCTCTGGTTTGAATATATTCTCGAAGTACCTCGAGGTACTTTCAAAGACCTTTTAAATTAAGCATGGTGCTTAGGTTAAAATGGTCTTCTTTAATCAAATTAAACATGATGTCAAGTTTGATTAATGAACCTTTGAGTAAATGCATGTATAGATATCGGTTCTATGCATGGACTAACCCCTGCAGGAAAGATTTCAAACTTGAGCGGGTAAGTCCTCGAGCTTGATTCAAATTGGAGACAAACCAAGGCATTGGATGCGCTACAACACATTGTGCACAACCTACGAGGAGGTACATAACCTTTCGATGGTTCACTGTGAGTATATTGCGAAACCATCTTTGATCATTTTAATGCGATTCAAATCCAGCCTTGTTTGAGTTATGCTTAAAGGAAGGTGGTGAAAATAAAATTTTAAAAAAAGAACATTTGAAAAATAAATATAAACAAATGGCCAACAAGATCTACGCTTAACAACGTTAAAAACTAATCTGTTTTAAGCGTGGATGTGAACAACCAACCCGATGGCAACAATGATTTATTCTTTAAAGTCCTTCGGGTATTCGTTGTCCACTAACTTTTTGCAGGGATGAAGTAATGACTAAAGGATGGCGAGCATAACTTCAACATTCAACATCTTTAGTCACATGGAAGAAATTTGCACAATGAAGCAAGATGAACAATGGACAAATCTTTTGGCACTCTTAAGCTCAAATCTTGCATTCGCTTGCAAGACTAGAGTTTGGGGGAATTCGTCAGGGAAGTATCCGAAATACTTTGTGCACTTATTTTCCTTTGACCTCCTGCCAAGTTACCTGGAAGTATTTGTTTGCCATAAAAAAATAAATAAATAAAAACCCATAAAAGTTTGCATAACATAAAAACACTAAAAACATTTGAATTCCAATAAAGGCTCATGGTTCTTAAAACCATGGAGCTATTGTTTTGTCTCCACTGTGTGAGAATAAATGCAGGCAAAAGATCAAGTGTGGGGGTCTCTCGAGCTTTCTGACGCACATATGAATGAGACCACCCACAGACAGGCTGCACAACATCGCACAGGTCAGCTCGAGAAAGATCAAGGCGACCGAGGCCCCGAAGGGGTCGGCCGATCCCCCAGGTCGGCCGACAGCCCTCTGGTACCTCTCGCCTCCATTTTCGTACAAAGCGATGGTTTGCGCATCCTATCTCTCACTCTCTCTTATTCCTGAGTTTAAAATAATCTTGAGATAATCTTTAAAACTAAACTCAATGAATCCTTGTGCCCCTTTCATATACATGATTTTTCTTGATTGGCTTGCATATTCTTTATTTCCTACACATACACCTGCTGCTTGTTGGCATATATCATTAGGGAAGCATGCTATCTAAATGGTTGACGAATGAGATATGGTATGATAAGAGGAATATTTCTCTTTCTGTATGAAGTACTTAGGAGATTTTTATTGCAAAAGTTTAACATCAATAGCCTTGTAAAGCTCCTCAATGATATTTCATTCCTACCAAAGCCATATGTTACTCACATTGAAAACCTATACATATGCTGCTTATTGCATTGAGTTTTGTCAAATTGTTGTGACCCTTGTAAGATGCTCTTCATGCATTCTTGATCAAGATCACGTGCACTCCACATACTTCTGCTAAACTTCTACACTAAAGTTAGCAAAACCCATCCATCCACCAAATAAATGCTCCATATGTGTTATGAATCTCTCTCCAAATATTCTTTGCAAAAGAAACATGAGCTATAGAAAAACACTTTGGACACATGAAGGTCCAAGAAAAAAAAGAGAGGAAGAAAAAAATATATACATGCCCATACAAAGCATTGAGCATAAATAAAAAGAAAAGAGATAGCCACATTCTCAAAATAATTAAAAGGAGAGAGATCATACAAAAAAGACTTCTCATATACCTTCCATTTTCTCACACACATGCACATCTTGATCAGATTGTATGAATAGTTTTCTTCTTGGATCTGCTTTTTGACTTTGCAATATATGTGATGCATGTATGCCCTATTTTTACTCCCACCTTGAGCTACACATAAGCCTTTTAGAAGTAGGGTGAAAGAAGCAAATTAATGCTTTGGTGAGGAACCATACACATTGAGAGATTTGAGAGAATCATTTGAGGAGCTAGGTAAGGTTATGTTTTTGAAAATTTATCGAAAACCCAAGTTACTTAAAAGAAGAGTTGAGATGACTTGAATCAAGGCCGTTCTGCTCCTCAACTACCTAAGATTACATGATAGATACTTCAAAATTCACAAGTGCAGGTATGTCTTGAAATAATTTATATGCTTGCGTCATATCTTTTGGAATCATGTTCTCTGCCTTAGTCATGAGCTTTACTCGAGGATGAGTAAAGGCTAAGTGTGGGAGAGTTTGTTGACGGTCCTTAAATGCCAATTTTGACCGTCAACTCTTGCAAGAAATACATCAAATATAATCACCAAACATAGTGATAGGGTTTATTGCTAATGATTTCCACAAGTTTTGGTGTTTTTACCTTGTCATGCAGGAAAGGACACTATGGGCTCGAGATGAGGTATAAAATATCAATATTACAAAGTATCTCAAATACCTAATTGGAGTGCACCATTGCGTAGCACTCATCAAGATGATCGAAATGGATATAATATTCATATATATATATATATATGTGAGCTCAGATGGAAAAGATACTAAATGGAAAAGAAACAAAAGGAGTGACGCCAACTGACGTCATCACCTGCCGCCACCAGGGCCGACTGCCACCAGAGCTGGGCCCCGCAGCGGGCCACGGCCCAACTGGCCTCCACCCGCAGGCACGCAAATGCACGTGGGACGTGCACTGGGACACGTGGCAGCCAGCCACTGGGCGTGCTGAGCACTCGGCTGAAGGAAGCGGGCGCGGGAGGACCGGCTCGCCCAAGGACACGTGGCGCCCTGCAGATGGACGGCAGTGGCGGGAGGCGCCCAGGCGCGGTCCTGGAGCCGGTTTTGGCCGGTTTATTCTCCGATGCTGCTGGTTTTGCTCCGGTTTTCTCCAACCGACGTACTGGCAGCCAATCAGGACGCGGTTCTCTCTCAGTTCTCCACGGTTTTGACTGGTTCTCCTCTGGTTCTTCGCCCGCCGCCCCTCAGAACCTTCGTGCGCGAGTCCTAGGGGGTACCGACCTTCCCAGGGTCGGTTGGAGGCCAGGTGGAGGCAAGAGAGGACTTGAAGGAGAATATTCCCCTAGAATCCTTGATGCATATCCACTCTCCCAAGGTACTTCCTTTACTATAAATAGAGGGCCGCATTCCCTTATTGAACACACACCAAGAAGGAAGAGCTCTCTTTGCCTCAAGTTGTAGTCTTAGTTAGTAGTGAAGTAGTCTTAGGAGTTGAGCTTCTACGGGCTTCCGAAGGAGTCTTGGTAAGCCTAGAGCTTAATTTATCTTGTATCTTTTGTTTTCTTATAAGACTTTGAGCTTTTAATGGAATTACTATCTTGCTTATGTTATTTGGCTTATTTCCTTATTTGTTCATCACATAAGTTGTATGTCTTGCACCTTAGTATAGCTGATGCATGTTATGGAAATGGCCCAATGTACCGCAAGGTTGCTCTGTTTATCTGGACAATAAATAGAGTAGTATTTCGTATTGCAAACATGGTGTTTGGTATATGGAATACAATTGGGGATACCCTACCCCACATATTCAGAGTTATAATGTATGTAACTCATAAGTGAGAAGTATATAGAATCCCTAGTTTTCTCTTAGGATCTTCATATTAACTAGACTTATATAATGAGCAATGAAACCTTCTGTGTGTCACACTACCCATCTATCAATGTTTACCCCTTGCTAGAGTTTGGTATATTAATAATGTTATGATTGAATACAATAGATAACTACCCTATTCAACCACTGCCTTCCCTGTGGATTCGATACCCTGAATACTTTCGGGTGAAAGCTACAACGGTATCCATGCGCTTGCGGATTTATCTGCGACCATAAGAAATACCAACAGTGACACCATTGACCGTTGGTTAGAGGATGAACCAGGTTCTAACCTGACAATCATTGAGGAGGGAGGCCCGAGAAGACCATGAGGTGTCCACGCCGCTATCAGAAGCACCAAAGTAGACACGGATATGAGCTTGAATAAATCGATCCGGCAACGGTTAGGATTGGGCGGGAGGGGCGTGTTGGCGGCAGTTAGTGCGTCTTTGATCGTTTACCACAAGCGCATGGATTGTGTGTAGCTTTTCCTTTAGAGTATTCATCCAAGGTTTATCAATCCATGGAACAAGTGGATCGCTACGTCTAACCAAGCACTAATCTAGTTGAAAGCAACCTTCGATCTAATAAAAATAAGAGAAAATATTAAATAGATCTAATCTAGGCTAAAGAGAGCGATATTATAATAGGGCAAGTGTTGACACCAGCGGTGGCAAACAGAAAGTCCGCAAGCGCACGGCAGTCGAAGTAGCTTTCACCCGTGAGTAAACCAGGTATCGAATCCATAGGGAACGTAAAAGTGTATCTAATCACTAAAGCTGAGCCGGATCGATCGAGTGTATATAAAGGCTGGGTAGAGAGGATAACTTAGCACTAAGGCTCTGATTATAGTTAAGATAATTCTCCTATGCTTGCTTTAGGCACTGGGGTATCCTAGGCCTCTAGGAAATTGTCGGCCAACAGCTCTACGCCGTACCCGTACGTGGAGGATTACAAAGGACGGACAGGGCTGTCACCACCTGGCGCCTACCTCTACTAATCCGTGGGGCTACGAGGCAAACGAGGGCAGATATACACCTAAGCACCATGCCTAAGATAATATCAGCTATCCTAACCTTGATCAAAGATTAGAATACTTTATAAATAAAGTAACGAATCCACAAGCACAATAGAGACTTAACTTATCTATAACTCAGACTTAATTACTAGTTGAATCCTGGATACTTACTGAGTAGCTTGCATCCGTCGAGGTACAGGTGGAGGGTCGCCGACAGGCCGGGACTCCTCCAGACTCTCCCTCACTCTCTCCCTATTTCTACTCTGGATATGAGGAGGGCTTCGCCTTGGATCTTCACTTCTGCTCGATGATGATTAGCCCTGCCCCGAGTCCAGCTATTTATAGCTTGGAGAGGCGGTTTGGAGTCAGTTAGCAGCGGTTGAGGCGGTCCGGAGATGGGCCCAGGTCGGCCGACTAGGGGGATCGGCCGACCGTCAGATTCACCGTCTTTGATGATCCACGGCACAGATGAACTCCTGGTGACGGTTTACAGTTGCTGGTGCAGGCGGTGGCGATTCGGGCACGTGGCTCGGTCGGCCGACCTAGCTAGGTCGGCCGACCCTGGGCTGTGGCCCCTCGGCCCCACTTCGTCAGTGTGACTCGCCAGTGGGTCCTTTAGTCGGTTTCCGGTGGGTAATGGCAAAGATGTGTCGGTTAAGTTAGGGATGTGGGCCCATGAATCCATGTGCTTGCCACGTGGCCCAATCCCAAGTCTTCATTTTCACCGTCTTGATATCAACGTGCCTGATCACTTCTAGTGTGCTTGTTGTTGTTGGGCTGAAGATAGACCTCACCGGGCCAGGACCCAGGTCGGCCGACCAGGGAAGGTCGGGCGACCTGGCCCTAAGCCCATTTTTGCTCTTCTTTTGCCACTTTATTTCTGTAAGCACATGTGCACCTAAACTCATGGAATTCATTAGTAAACATCCCTATGTCTATTTGTTTTATCATGTTTTATATCTTTGTTGGTAGTAATAAGTTGTCATTAAGAATCGCCAACAAGCTCCCCCACACTTATCCTTTACTCGCCCTCGAGTAAAGTCTAAGCTTCATCATGGAGATCATTAACAAACATATAGGTTATTCCCAAACATTCAGGCTTAGTGGAATTATATGAGTGGCTATCATGTCTTCTTGAGTTATTGCAGGAAGGAACAGCATTTTCTATGACATGATACACTTCACTCTCAAGTACTTGGGGTTTTGAAATTTTGCAAAGAAAACCTATGCCTTGCTCCTCAAAGAGTTTCTCTCTGGATGATCATGGTGGTTGGACAACACTCATACTCTCCAAAATAGAACTTTTTGTGTGGAGCTCTCAAGATATATACCTTTTCTCACTTATTTTGTCATTCCAAGGATTGGATCCAAATCAGAGACAAGTCATGTAATCAAGTCAAGATGTGCAAGTGTGTGTTTTGAGGTGGACATGTAATGATACTCCTTTGTCTTGACCTTTCTTCCCCTTCTCTTTTCTTTTGGATATGGGCTAATGCACTTCTTTTTCTTCTTTTTTTTTCTACTCAATGCTCTTTTAGCATGAGTCTTTTTCTTCTCTTTATTTTTCTATGCATTTCGCCCATATCTTCTTTCCATCTTAATTTTGGGAAGAAGGGTCATTCTTCAGGAGTATTTATTTCATGAACATGAGACAAAGGCATGTTTTGCTTCATCCTCAGTGTAAGGATTTAGCTTTTATGGTGGAGTGTACGTGATCTTGACTTTAAAAACATGAAATATCTCTAATACGGGTCACAAGACTTGAAACAACTCAAAGCTCAAAGGTAAAGTTTGATCATATTTGTAAGTGTTTGTCTCTCAAACCCATGAGGGGCATAGCAAGGTACAAAGTTTTAAAACTTTTCATAAATTCCAGGTACTCAAATAGTAAAGGTATCTTTCATATTAAAGCCATATCTCAAAATGCAATAACCTAGATTACATGAGTTCCTATAAATATGAGGATATCCACAAGCCAAAAGGTACAGGGAATAAAATATATGTAAGTTAATAAGAACTTCCATGTGATGGTGAGATGCAAAGGGTTGATTTTACTAAGTTTTTAAATTCCTTGATCAGGTTCTGCAAATATTCAACTGAAACAGAGTTTAGGATGACCAAACCAGCGTGCAGGAGGAAGCAGAGGTCAGGTGGGGCCCAGGCCAGGTCAGCCGATCTGGTGGGGTCGGGCGACCTGGGGGTGACTCCCCTGGTTCTGATCTTTCTCGTGCTACTTTGTTGTGTTCTGATATTCTCTGTTTTGCGTTGGATCGCTCTGTTTCCCGTTGCGTTTTCCCCCCACACTTGTACCTTTCACTCAAAACAAGTGGAAACAAAAAAGGAAACACAATCCTAATACACTAAACATTTTATTTTATTCATCAATTCAGAGGCACATTACAAGATAATGAAAAGAAATAAATAAAATAAATGAATAGAAGAGAAACTAATGTGCCTATCCTAATCCAAGGCCTAGGGTATCTAGGGTGCATTATAGAGATTTTCATCCCCAACAGCCTTGGCATAGCGCTTAAGTTTCACGGCTGTTGATTTGCGAAGCATATCAAAGTCGTCTTGAAGACTTATGCGCTCAAGTCGCTCTTCAGCGAACTTCTTCTCCAACTTTGCATAGTCGCGACTGAGTTGATTAATCAACTCTAGCAACTCAGCATTGGAGGGAGCCTTGGGGGCCTTCTCATCATCATCACTCTCATATTGGCCCCCAGGCCTGCGAATTGGAGGAGGCTTGATATGCCTCTTGATCTTGTCGGCGGGTGAAGATTCCACCGACTCCTCCCACTCCTTCCTCTCCTCAGGTGTGAGGGGAGGGAACAACCCCTTACCATAACCACCTCTGGGTTTCCTTTCCCCGAAGATCCGAAAACGTGGCTCCAGGGTACTGGCAGGAGAGTAGATGGACACATCGAACGTATAATGATACGCCACGACATCCTCCCACTTGTTCCTGACCACCTCCTTCAACTTCTCCCCTGGTTGAAGCTTGGGGAGTCCATCCTCTTTGATCGGAGTGGCCGCCGGTGTCTTCTTTGGGATTAATTGCCCCGTCGTTGGCCTTCTGTATGGGCTCGATGCCCATGCATCGCGCCTCTGGGTCCTCCTTGGGGACTGAGACCGCGCCGCCGAGGGAGAACGTGAGGGGCCACCAGGGCCGGTCGGCCGACCAAGCACATCGGCCGACCCCCTGGTGCGGCCTCTCGCGTCCTCCTCTGGCGGGATGCTGGCCAGTGGGGTGACAACCACGGCCATGGCTTGCTCCAGGTTGGTGGGCACCAATTGATTGGCCGGAGAGCTCAAAGGTTGATCGGGATTTGGGATGGCTTTTTCCGGCCATTGATGGAGAATTGGGAGGTGTGGCTTGGTGATTTCAGAATGGGGGCGAGGAAGAACTCAGATGAGAGGGAAGAAGAGGATGGGTGAAAATTTAAAGCTAGGCTAACCCTCTTCTCGGATCCATCAGAGTTAGAATCGCTCGTCCACCGCAGAACGGCTTCAGAGACGTTAGAGTAGAACGTTGGCAAAAGATAGGGCCGATCGGGCTTAGGATCAAGTCGGCCGACCTGGTCAGGTCGGCCGACCTGGCCTTGAGCCCGGTCGCCCTCTTCTTCTTTGTGCACTACGTGACAGGTCCACTAAACCCCAAAATGTGTGCATTCATGTTCTAAGGGTTAAGGATTTAACATAAGGTGTAATTATAAATGGGAATCATCCATGACCAAATTGATCACATCAAATTCCTCTTCTACTTTATCAGGTTCAAGGAAAACTTTTAAACATTGACCATTTACCTTGAAGAGGTTACCTTCATCATCTTGGAGTGTGATTGCCCCGTGCGACGAAGTCTCCACCACAACGAATGGTCCTTCCCATTTACTCCGAAGTTTTCCATGTCCAAAGAGCTTCACCCTGGAATTAAAGAGTAATACCTTATCCCCGGGGTGGAACTCCTTCACCTTGATCCTCTTGTCGTGCCATCTCTTGGTTCTGTCTTTATAGATTCTGGCACTGTGGTACGCTTTGCCTCTCCACTCTTCCAATTCCGATAGTTGCATCCTTCTCATCTGCTGGGCTGCTGGCAAATCCATTTTCCACTTTCTTATGGCCCAGTGCGCCCGATGCTCTAGCTCAACTGGTAAATGGCAAGTCTTGCCGTAAACCAGCTGGTATGGGGACATCCCGATGGGCGTTTTGTATGCCGTTCGGTAAGCCCATAGAGCATCTGGTAACTTGCTCTTCCATCCTTTGCCCATTTCTGTCACGGTCTTCTGCAGAATGTTCTTGATCTGTTTGTTCGATGTTTCTGCTTGACCGCTTGTCTGGGGGTGGTTCGGTGTAGCTATATTATGCTTTGCCCCCAGTTCTGCCAGAAATTTTGGAAGGTCTTGTCGATGAAGTGCGACCCTCCATCACTGATCACCATCCTGGGGGTTCCAAAACGTGGAAAGATGATCTCATGGAACATCTTTCGCGCGTGTTTGGAGTCAGCGGCTCGACATGGCATTGCTTCAACCCACTTCGAGACATAGTCCACTGCCACCAGGATGTACTCACTGTCATAGGATTTGACAAAGGGTTCCATGAAATCAATGCCCCACACATCAAACAGCTCAACTTGTAAGTTGTTTGTGAGAGGCATTGCATCTCTTGCGGTGATCCCTCTATGTTTCTGGCACTGCTGGCATCATCGAATGAACCCTTTTGTATCCTCATACATTGTGGGCCAGTAGAATCTACTCTGCCAGATCTTTGACCTTGTCCTGAACGCCCCGTAGTGACCTCCATATGGGGCTGCATGGCACTGCTCAAGGATCTTCCTTGCTTCATTTGTTGGTAAACATCACCTGAGCATGCCATCTGAACATACCCTGTACAGGTATGGTTCATCTCATAGATGGAGTCTACTCTCGTAGATCAGCCTTCTCTTGTTCTCCCCTGGCGGTACATATCCTGCAACCATAAAGTTCACAATATTTGCATACCAGGGGTCGGAGGCGGTCACCTTGAGTAGGGCGTCGTCGTGTAGAAAATCATTTATCAGTAGATCCTGCATGTCAGTGAACTGCATACGCGACAAATGATCTGCTACTGAATTCTCTATTCCCTTTTTATCTTTAATTTCTAAATCAAATTCTTGGAGTAAGAGAATCCAGCGGATAAAGCGCGGTTTAGCATCTTTCTTGGTAAGCAAATATTTCAAGGCAGCGTGATTGGTGTAGACAATCACCTTAGCTCCTACCAAGTAAGATCTAAACTTGTCTATAGCAAAAACTACTGCCAAGAGCTCTTTTTCAGTGGTAGCATAGTTAAGTTGAGCTCCTGTCAAAGTTTTACTAGCATACGAGATAGCATGATGATTCTTATTTTTGGTCTGTCCAAGGACAGCACCAACAGCATAATCACTGGCATCACACATAATCTCAAAGGGTAGCGTCCAGTCAGGGGGTTGAATGACTGGTGCTGAGATGAGAGCGTTCTTTAAAATGGTGAAAGCATGTAAACATTCATCATCGAAGTTAAAGGGCACGTCCTTTGCTAAAAGGCTTGTGAGGGGCCTGGCTATCTGGGAAAAATCTCTGATAAAACGCCGGTAAAACCCCGCATGACCTAAGAAGCTGCGGATCCCTTTAACATTGGTGGGAGGTGGAAGCTTTTCTATGACTTCTATTTTTGCTCTATCCACCTCTATTCCCCGTTCGGACACTAAGTGTCCCAACACTATTCCCTCTCGGACCATGAAATGGCACTTCTCCCAGTTTAGCACCAGGTCCTTGTCTCGGCATTTTTGTAGTACCTTGTCTAAGTTCTGCAGACAATGGTCGAAAGTATTTCCATGGACTGAAAAATCATCCATGAAAACTTCCATGATCTCTTCAATCATGTCTGAGAAAATGGACATCATGCACCTTTGGAACGATGCTGGCGCATTGCATAATCCGAATGACATCCTACGATATGCATACGTTCCATAGGGGCAAGTGAAGGTGGTCTTTTCTTGATCATCGGGGTGGATGGGAATCTGGTGATAGCCGGAATACCCGTCAAGAAAACAGAAGAAGGAGTGGTTCGCGAGTCTCTCCAACATCTTATCGATGAAGGGGAGCGGGAAGTGATCCTTCTTTGTTGCCTTGTTAAGTCGGCGGTAGTCTATGCACATCTGCCACCCAGTAACGGTACGCTGAGGAATCAGCTCGTTTTTCTCGTTACTTACGACGGTCATACCTCCCTTCTTGGGTACTACTTGGACAGGGCTGACCCATTCACTATGAGGGACGGGATAGATGATCCCGGCGTGTAGAAGTTTCAAAACTTCCTTCTTTACGACTTTCCTCATTGCATTGTTTAGCCTACGCTGAGGCTCCCTAGATGGTGTAGAAGCTGGATCTATGGGAATACGATGGGTACAGAGTGCAGGGCTTACTCCCTTCAAATCCTTGAGGGAGTACCCGAACGCCGAGCGGTGTTTCTCAAGCACCTTAATGAGTCTATCACTCTCGTCCTGCGATAGCTTGTCACTAATGATGACGGGGGTGTCCCGGTCTTCATTTAAGAAGACATAGCGAAGGCCAGCAGGCAAGGGTTTTAGCTCTACGTGCGTCTTAGGTGGCTCCTCGGTTTCGAGCGGCTCAGAAGCGTCATCCTCTTCCTCTATAAAGTTGTGAACATTCTCTTCGAGGAATGACTCAAATGGGTCACTATGTTGTAGGGATTTCACTTCCTCAGCCGGGTTAGGTTGTGTCAAAGGTTCAACTATGGAGTTCTTAACCCTAGCTAATGGTATAGTGAGAAGATTCCTTCCTACTTTAGCTAGGAGGTTTCCTTCTGAGGTTACATCCTGGAGCAGGCCCTCGATAGGATGTCCTATAAGGAGGTCGAAATCTGATGTCTCAAAGACATAAAAGTCCAGAGGCATCTCAATCCCGTGATGAGAGAGGAGAAAATCTCGTACTAGGCCGAGACTCTTGAGAATACGTCCTGAGGGTGTTCTAAGAAGTCTTGACGTTGGGGCCATCTTTTTACGACGTCCAAGGATGTACGCGAAAAAACTCGACATGATGTTTGCCCCAACGGTCGGGTTGTACAGAATGTCTACGGCTACCTTGCTTATGAAACCTCGAATGGTCTGCGAAGGTGAGTTAATCCGAATGAATTCGAAAGAAGACTCAGATTCGTTCTACCATTCCATGTTTAGGATGGCGATCAGCTCCCTCACGGTTTCGTTCAAAATTTCTTTCTCCATATAGATGGAAGGGGTCTTTACCGTAGGCTTCTTCTGTATTGAGTAGTTCAAGGTATTCCCAAAATCTTCGAAAAGATCTTCCTCGAACTCAAATGGTAATCCGAGAGGTTGAGTTTCCTCTTCCTCAACGGATGGGGTCTCAGGAGTTGGACTTGGCAAGTCTATGGGTTCTATTTGTGAGTCTTCTTGCTCAGTCTCGATCGCGTCCGCAGGAGAGTTCTCTCGGATGGCCGCTAGGACTTCTTTTGCTCTGGCCGGGGTTATGTGTAGGAATGAACCCTCCGGCTGCTATGTCTATGTACCGAGCATCTTCACTATTCAACCCAGACCGAAAATGCTGCATGAGCATGTAGTCTGGGAAGCCTAGATCTGTTCCGGTTAGACATGAGTCCTGGAATCGGTCCCATGCTTTGGCGATCGTTTCCTTCTCTCGTTGCTGGAAGTTAATGATCTCCTTCCGAAGTGCACAGATCCGGTGAACAGGAAAGTATTCAAGACAAAACTTGTCCCGTAATTTTTCCCATTCACCGTTCGTTAGCGCAATGGTGTGGTCGTACCACTTCCTTGCTCTCTCTTTGAGAGAGAACGGGAAGAGATTCCATCTAATCGTTGCCTGCGTCATGCCTGATATGACTAGACATGAGCAAAGCAACTCGAATTCGTGCAAGTGACGGTATGGGTTTTCACCATCACCTCCAGAGAAGGATATGTCCTGGACCATAGCTATGAAGGCAGGGCGAAGTTCATAGCTATCAGTTAAAATAGGATTTGACGAGGGGTGCGGCTCCAATAATTCGCCCTTTGGAGCAGAGAACTCATGAATTTGGGTGGAATTCATGGTTGATAAAAAAAGAAATATAAAATAAAAGATATACGGGCAACCTTAGATCTTAGATAACTGCTACCGTTCCCCGGCAACGGCGCCAGAAAGCTTGTTGACACCAGCGGTGGCAAATAGAAAGTCCGCAAGCGCACGGCTGTCAAAGTAGCTTTCACCCATGAGTAAACCAGGTATCGAATCCACAGGGAACGTAAAAGTGTATCTAATCACTAAAGCTGAGCCGGATCGATCGAGTGTATATAAAGGCTGGGTAGAGAGGATAACTTAGCACTAAGGCTCTGATTATAGTTAAGATAATTCTCCTATGCTTGCTTTAGTCACCGGGGTATCCTAGGGCTCTAGGAAATTGCCAGCCAACAGTTCTACACCGTACCCGTATGAGGAGGATTACAAAGGACGGACAGGGCTGTCACCACCTGCCGCCTACCTCTACTAATCCGTGGGGCTACGAGGCAAACGAGGGCAGATATACACCTAAGCACCATGCCTAAGATAATATCAGCTATCCTAACCTTGATCAAAGATTAGAATACTTTATAAATAAAGCAACGAATCTACAAGCACAATAGAGACTTAACTTATCTATAACTCAAACTTAATTACTAGTTGAATCCTGGATACTTACTAAGTAGCTTGCATCCGTCGAGGCACAGGTAGAGGGTCGCCGATAGGCCGGGACTCCTCCAGACTCTCCCTCACTCTCTCCCTATTTCTACTCTGGATATGAGGAGGGCTTCGCCTTGGATCTTTACTTCTGCTCGATGATGATTAGCCCTGCCCCGAGTCCAGCTATTTATAGCTTGGAGAGGCGGTTTGGAGTCAGTTCGCAGCGGTTGAAGCGGTCCGGAGATGGGCCCAGGTCGGCCGACTAGGGGGGATCGGCCGACCGTCAGATTCACCGTCTTTGATGATCCACGGCACAGATGAACTCCTGGTGACGGTTTACAGTTGCTGGTGAAGGCGGTGGCGATTCGGGCGCGCGGCTCGGTCGGCCGACCTGGCTAGATCGGCCGACCCTGGGCTGTGGCCCCTCGGCCCCACTTCGTCAGTGTCACTCGCCAGTGGGTCCTTTAGTCGGTTTCCGGTGGGTAATGGCAAAGATGTGTCGGTTAAGTTAGGGATGTGGGCCCATGAATCCATGTGCTTGCCACGTGGCCCAATCCCAACTCTTCATTTCCACCGTCTTGATATCAACGTGCCTGATCACTTCTAAGTGTGCTTGTTGTTGTTGGGCTGAAGATGGACCTCACCGGGCCAGGACCTAGGTCGGCCGACCAGGGAAGGTCGGGCGACCTAGCCCTAAGCCCATTTTAGCTCTTCTTTTGCCACTTTATTCCTGTAAGCACATATGCACCAAAACTCATGGAATTCATTAATAAACATGCCTATGTCTATTTGTTTTATCATGTTTTATATCTTTGTTGGCAGTAACAAGTTGTCATTAAGAATCGCCAACAGCAAGATATGTGGAGCATTTTCCCATGGGATCTAGGATCACTTGGAAGTGCAATAGTCAAGCAAGAATGAACCGATCTAGATATATCAAGATAAATGTGTGATCCAAACTCAACACTTTCGCTCCCGCATACTGTCACCACACGAGGGTAATCATCTATCAGGCATGAGGAACACGATGAGTTGATCTATTAGAAGCATGTCGAAGCTATGAGGGATGCATACCCAAAGCCATGTTGGCCAGCCATTAGGATTCAAAGTATCATCACCAAGAAGCATGATAAATAGATCTCATATAGGAATTCCATGATTACAAGTAAAGATCTCCATAGAACTCCATGGAAAAACAAGTAGTTTACCCCATAATGCTAGACATGATGTCGCTATTCATGGTGGGGAAGTCTTCGGCGTAGAGATGACCTCCTTGCTGTCCTCCAACTTATGGCGTCGCCGTCGTTAAAGCCCAGGCCTCTGGCGTCGCTCTGCTCTTGACATAGTCACCAACGGCGGCTAGGGTTTCTCCGAGTGCTTTCTCTCTCGATATGGTCAAATTCGGGGGTATTTGTAGGCGTCTCTGGTGAGTGGCGATCGACATATTGGTAGGGTTTCGTCAATACTTCATGCTGGAGAAAGGGGAGCTTGAGCGGGCCCCAGAATGGGCTGGGCTAGCTGGCCCCATGGTGGCCAGGCCAGCCGGCCTACCCTGTTCCGTGGCTGCCTCGTGCTCAATCTTCTCATGCAGTTCCTTCTCCTTAAGCCTTTTCCATGTTCAAGTCCGTCCAAATGTGTCATATTTCCTGCCATTACAAAATACACTCCAAAATACAACACATATGCAAAAATGGGGTTATTTCATATGCTAAGTGGCGGGTTAGTACAATGGTTAGTCCAAAAACCCCACTTAAATGGCCCTAAAAGTGTGATAATAATGAGCGCCAACATTCCCCCCACGTTTAGCGCTTGCTCGTTCTCGAGCAGGTCGAATCACCACAAACCCCAACAAGGGTTGATTAAGGGTCTTGATTTGAAACCGAACTTGGCAAGCGAGTCAAGTACCTTAATCCTTCAAGTAATTATCAGAGGAGCAAGAAAGATAATGACAGCATGGTCATTCCAAGACAAAATTATCCCCATAAACTCTTACCTTCAGCTAAGGAGTCAATTATCGACGGCAGTTACTTTCTTACCTATTTAATTTTGCAAGCCCTCAACTCACCAAAGGTCTCTCAATAATAAAAGGTAGAGCTATAGGAAGGGCCAGCAAAGTTAGTACAAATATTATCAACTTAAAAAAAATCCTCTAGCGGTTGCTTACCTTTCGAGCCATTGACCATGAGAGTAACACCATAATGTAAGGTTTTCAAGGATGAGAAGATTTAGAATGGTGGACATGTGCAAAGGCAAGGACAATAGTTGACTTCAAGGCACAAGTGTGTCCTCGTCGTCAGATTGCTCATGGTTGGAAATAAAGATTTGTCCTCAACGAGAGCGACATTTCTTTGCAATTCTTTTATTCTTTTGACAATAGCATTCTCCCTTTTTATTTATTTTTACATATTTTTCTCCTTTCTCTTTTCCTTATTTTTCTTTATTTCTTTCTATGAATTTATCATCACTTTTCTGAACCTCTTCTTGAACCAGTCCTTCAAATAAAGGATAAAAGGAATATTGCTAGCATCTCTGAATTTCTCGAGCAGGAGCCAAGGTGGGAACACCCTGAGCCGATAATAAAAGGGTGTGTTCAAGGGACAGATAATAAAATATTGAATTTGAGGTTCGGGTTTTGGAATTTGGTAGATCAATGACTGTTCTAAAGAAGAACTCTCATTACCAAATAATGTCGAGGCTAGCAATAAGAGATAATAATTCATGGACATGATCAATGCACGAAATTAAAACTTCCAAAAGAGAATGATCCTAGATCAATTCATTGCACCTCCAAAGCTTATGGTAGAATAATAAAAATAGAAATTAAAGCCTTGGTAGGTAGGTATAGCTCTCAACTTGGAAGAAAGAATGTTCCACCTTGTAATTAATTGCTTGTTTGATGTTTCCGCTTGTTCATTTGTTTGAGGATGATAAGCCATTGACACTCTATGCCCAATCCCCAATTTTGACAAGCATTTACCAAATTCCTTGCCCATAGTCATATGGATGGACACTTTCGTTGACACCTTCAGACATGGAATTTCTTCAACCCATTTTGATACGTAATCAACCATCACCAAAATATATTCATATCCGTGTGAGTTCAAGAAGGGTCCCATGACGTCGATTCCCCATACATCAAATAGGTCAATCTGCAAATTGTAGTTCAATGGCATAGCATTCCCTTGTGAGATGTTTCCCATCCTTTGGCATTATGAGCAAATTCAAACAAATCTTCTAGCATCCTCGTGTATTCCAGCCAATAAAACCACTAACCATACCTTTGCTTGTGTTTTAAAGTACATGTAGTGTCCTCCATACTCCAACGAGTGACACTTCCTCAAAATTTCTTCTCTTTCGTATCTTTGAACTCCATCTTCTCCGTATCTATAAAGATAGGGTGAATCCCAATAGTATTTCGTTCTCTCGCCCAACACTCTTATTTTTGAGTTTCTATCCAAATGGTTCAAGGGCATTCCTCTTATGGCCCTAATAATATCGTTCAAACAATTACTCCTATAAAAGACCCGATACAAATGGCTGTCCCTCATTTTATCTTCAGTTGGTTCTTTCCCATCCTCCTATTGATACATCCTCAATAAGTGGTCGGTTACCACATTCTCTGATCCTTTCTTACCTTTAATTTGTGCGTCGAACACTTGTAATAGAAGGATACATATAATAAACCTTGGCTTGGCATCTTTCTTGGGAAGAAGATATCTTACCGCGATAAGGTTGGTGTAGAAAATCACTTTTGAATTTACAATATAAGATATAAATTTTTTGAAAGCAAATACCATGGCATGCGATCCATTCTCCATTATTGCAAAGTTTACTTGTGCATGATTAAGAGTCTTGCTTGCATAGTAAATGGCATGTACCTTTCCTTATTTTCATTGGCCAATAATGGCCCCAACGGTGTAGTCGCTTGTGTCACACACACTATTTCAAACAGTAGACTCCAATCCGGGGGTTGAATGATAGGTGCACTAATAAGAGACCTCTTCAATATTCAGAATGCTTGTAGGAATCTCTCATCGAAGTTGAATTCCACATCTTTTTGGAGAAGTTGCACAATGGTTTGGTGGTCTTCGAGAAGTCCTTTATAAATCGTCTATAAAATCTTAGCTTGCCCAAACTTCTTAGAGATTTAATATCCATAAGAGGAGGTAATATTTCGATGGTCTCGATCTTAGCTTTGTCAACTTCTATTCCTCTTTCGAAAATGACATGCCCCAAGACTATTCCTTGTCTCACCATAAAGTGACACTTTTCCCAATTAAGCACTAGATTGACCTCTCCACACCTCTTGAGAACCTTATCCAAATTCTTTAAAAAACTCTCAAAGCTCGTACTATGGACGGAGAAGTCATTCATAAATACCTCCATAATTTCTTTAATAAAATCTGAGAATATGGCCATCATGCACAACTGAAAGTATGCAGGTGCATTACATAATCCAAATGGCATTCTTCTATAAGCGAAGGTCCCATATGGGCACGTAAATGTGGTCTTGTGTTGATCGTCTGGATGAATAGGGATTTGAAAGAAGCCCGAGTAACCATTAAGGTAGCAAAAATGTAATGCTTTGCTAACCTCTCAAGCATCTCATCGATGAATGATAGTGGAAAACGAACCTTCCTTGTGGCCCTATTCAATTTTCTGTAGTCAACACACATACGCCATCCAGTGATGGTCCTTTGTGACACCATTTAATTCTTCTCATTCTTCACAATCATCATCCCTCCTTTCTTTAGCAGACAATGTACCGGGCTTACCCATTCACTATGTGGCATGAGGTATATTATTCCAGTGTTCAATAATGACCTCCTTCTTCACCACATCTCGCATTGCATGGCTCAACCTTCTTTGATGCTCAATGACCAGCTTGTATTCGTCTTCTGGTTGTATGCGGTGAGTGCAAAAGGCTGGACTAACTCCCTAAAAGTCATTTACCATATACCCGATCACCTTCTTATGCTTCATCAATAAATTCAGCAACTTGTCAATTTCTTCCGGGCTTAATTCATCATTCACTATTACCGGATATGTCTTGTTGTCGCCCAAAAATTCATATTTCAACCCCTTGGATAATGACTTTAGTTCAACAATGGATGCTCTGGTTCTTGGTGTAGGTCTCCAATATCCTCAAACTTCTCCTCTTCCATGCTTTTGTATTTTTCCTTCAATCCTTCCGTTGCTTCAATCAATTCCTCATTTTGATCGTTACAAGTATCATCATTCTCCAGTGCTTGTTGGAGAGGATCCGTGAAAGTATTAACAAAACGAAGGCTCTCTACCTCTTCATTATCAAGAGGTAGAGGTAAGGGAATAGAGAGGCGGGTAGAAAACTATATGTGTGTTTAAATCCATCAATATCAATAGTTACTCTGCCCTTTCCGGCATCAAGAACGACATTAGCCAGATTAAGAAAAGGTCTCCCAAGAATAATGTCATCATGCTCATCATTAGAAACATCGACCACGAAGAAGTTCGTTGGAATTATTTTGCCCAAAATGGCAACATTTAAATCCTTAAGCATACCTAAAGGTTTGATAGTCCTACCATCTCCCACAATTAATTTAAAAGGTGTAGGAGCAAGATTTAGAATTTTGTAAAGCTCATCATAAACCTTTTAGGACGTGGCACTTATATGGGCTCCAATGTCGCATAAGGCTTTGCAAAATATTTCTCCTTTAATTGTGCAACTTACATGAGGTGTAGGTAATGGGTCCCTTCATCTTGATCGTCTTCAATTGCATACACCATGCTAAGCACGCATGTGGCGATGCTTTTGGCTTCAATCACATGATTCTTTTCACTTCGGCAACATGGTCCGCATCACCATCTTCTTCTTCTTCATCAAAGAGTTTCCGAATAATTTCTCTGGCTGATATTTTATCCTATTCGTACCACGTATGTTTTTCTGATGGAAAATCTGATTCAATAGCTCTTGCTGACCCCTTTTGATTCGGGTATGGCCTCCTTTTATCGAATATTTTCCCAAAATTGATCGGGATCCAATGCATTTGCTCAAATTCTCTTAGTGGTTTGGCATTAGCCAAACTTCTCTCTTCTAATTCTTTTTTCTTGCCATATTTATTGCTCTAGATCGATCGATCCCATCGTCAATTGCTTCGTTGATTTCAACTCTATTGGTCTCTTCCTTCTCCGCTTCCGGCGCTTCCTTTTCAAAAATTCCAGCAAGCATCCTCATGTAAGTTTCTTGCTCAAGTCGCTCTGAAAGTTGCTCAACCCAATCTCTTTGTATGGTTGCCCCCCTTGCTTATTGTTGGTAAAATTTGGGCAGCTTCTGTGAGTGCTTCCTCCATGAGATCTCCACCTGCACACATTTGGACGAATTGCATGCTTTCAGGGGTTAGAGAAAAGTAAAAGGTATGCAATAGTACATCACTGAAGGATCCAAGCTTCAGCCCTTGCTCAATTAGTCCGTTAAATCTATCCCAAGCTTTATCTATTCCCTCATCTTTTCCTTGCTCAAAAGTTATCACTTGCCTCCTCACATCTTGAATTCTACTCACCGGAAAGAATTTTCCGCAAAACATTTTCATCAATTCATTCCAATTTCCTTTTGCTTCGAAGGATGCAACTGTGTGCCATTTTCTTGCTTCGTCCGCAAGTGAGTACGAGAAAAGATTCCACTTGAACCAAGCTAATGGAACTCCCATCTTGTTATACCGTATTGCACAGCATCGTGAAACGCTCAATATGTCTATATGGATTGTCCATCTTTATCCCTATAAAAAGATTTCCACCACCATCTTGATGATTTGAGGCTTGATCTTGTACTCGGTTGCTGTGAGTACCGAATCTGATTTTTGCATGTTGAATTGCTCCAATTGTGGATTGGCATAATCCATTAGTGACTTTTCTCTGTCCTCCATGGCTTGACTGACAATAGCCAACTCGACAACAAAAACAAAAATAAATATTTTTCTAGGCAAAAAGTTAGGTGTTAGTGGTCAACAAAATCAATACAAAGTTAAACGTAGCAATCTAGCTTGTTCGGCGGCAACAACTCCAGAAAAGCTTACTGGCAGCCGTTAGCGCGCCTTTGATCGAGTACCGTAAGCGGACGGATTGTTGACGGTCCTTATAACATAAAATCCGACCATCATTAGGCTCAGAAACCAATAAAGATCGAGGCATAACTTAGACATTAGTATTCAAATAATAGTATACCATGCATATCTGGAATATATTTGAGTACAGGGACTATGGTGCAAAAGATGGACGAAACTGGGCACAGGCCCTGGTCGGCCGACCTAGCTTGGTCGGGCGACCTGGCCTGAGCCCTATTCAAGCCCATTTCTCACACAGGTCAAGAAGCACACTAAGGAAGGATCTTGAACGTTGATTCATGGTCGGTGGAAGTAAAGGGTGAAGGATGAGCCACATGTCCATCACATGGATTGAAGGACCCACAACCAGAGACAAATGTACCCAAACCGACAGAACCCAACTGGAACCGACTTTAGGACCTACATGTAAGCCTCCTAGAGGAAGGTGGGCCCGAATGGCGGTTACCAGGGGTCGGCCGACCCAGCCAGGTCGGCCGATCCTGGCGTGCGTCCGACTCGGCCCTCCCTTGACCTACAACTGTAAACTGCCATGGAGATTACATCTGAGCCGTGAAGCGCTGAAGACAGTGGATCCAAGGGTCGGCCGACCTTGGGGATTCGGCCGACCTGGGCCCACTTCCCAACTGCCTCAACCGCCTCTAGCTGACTCCAGCCGCCTTTGTGATGCTATAAATACCTGCAAAGGGCGCCGTACTCAACACACACCAGAAGAAGAGCTCTCCTTTGCTACAAGCTTAGTCTTAGTCTTAGTAGTGATAGTCATAGTGTTAGATCTTCTGAAGGGCTTCCGAAGGAGTCTTGGTAAGTTCTAGAGTTCAGTTCTTGTATTCTCTTACTTACTTGTAATACTCTGAGCTTAATGGAAATACCTTCATACTTATGTTGTATGCCTCAGTTATACCTTATCCACTTAGTATATACTACTTATGTCTTACACCTCAATCAAGTGAATGTATGCTATGACATTGGCTCAATGTGCCTTTTGGTTGCTCTATTTATTAACGTGATAGATAGAGTTGTATCTCATATTGCAAACATGGTGTTTGGGATATGGAGTACTATTGAGGGTACCGCTGCCCCACGGATTAGTAGAGGTAGGCGGCAGGTGGTGACAGCCCTGTCCGTCCTTTGTAATCCTCCACGTACGGGAGTGGGTATTAGGCCTTTATGATAAGACGTCCTACTGTCGTCCCTTGATGAGGGAACCACTGGATACCTCGATGTGTCCTCTTGCATACGATCATTGAATGAGCTTGTATAGGGTATTGTAGTATATCCAAGTTCCATAAGTATGATGCTAATGAACCCTTATTAATCTTCACTAGTGTACTATACTAACTAAGACTAACATAATGATGAGCAATGAACTTCTGTGTGTCAACCCACTCGATCAAGTATGATGCCAATGAACCCTTATTAATTTTAGCTAGTGTACTATACTAACTAAGGCTAACATAATGATGAGCAATGAACTTCTGTGTGTCAACCCATTCATTCACTTCTATATCATTTACCCCTGTTTATATTATGGTACATTAATATTGTTGTACGTAAGAGCATTGGATGGCACATCTCTCTTTTAACTAAATGCTTTCCCTGCGGATAAACAAATAACAGTACTCTGGAATACTCCCAGGTGAAATGCTACAATGTACTTCTGTGCGCTTGCAGAATATCTGCAACGTCTAGATTTACGATGAAGTATCTCTAGTACCATTACTACTCTAAGTAGTGATGCTAAGAAATACCAACACGGATCATGTGTAGCTTTTCCGTTAAAGTATTCCCCCAAGGTTTATCAATCCATGGAACAAGTGGATTGCTACGCTTAACCAAGCACTAATCTAGTTGAAAGCAACCTTTGATCTAAGAAAAATATGAGTGAATATTAAATAGATCTAATCTAGGTTAAAGAGAGCGATATTGTAAGAGAGAAAGATATGTGGAGCATTTGCCCATGGGATCTAGGATCTCATGGAAGTGAAACTGTCGAGCAAGAATGAACCGATCTAGATCTATCAAGATAAATGTGTGATCCGAACTCAACACTTTCCCTCCCGCATACTATCACTACACAAGGGTAATCATCTATCGAGCATGAGGAACACAACGAGTTGATGTGTTCTAAGCATACAAACATATGAGTGATGCATATCTAAAGCCATGCTGGCCAGCCATTAGGATTCAAAGAATCATCAACAAGAAGCATGATGAATAGATCTTATAAAGGAATTCAACGATTACATGTCTAGATCTCCATACAACCCCAAGGACAAACAAGGACTTCACCCCATAAAACTAGGCATGATGTCACTATTCATGGTGAGGAAGCCTTCAGTGTAGAGATGACCTCCTTGCTGTCCTCAAACTTATGGCATAGCTATCGTTGATGTCCAGGCCTCCGGCATTGCTTTGCTCTTGACGTAGTCTCCGACGACGGCTTGGGTTTTTCCAATTGCTCGCTCTCTCTTGATATGGTCGACTTTGGGGGTATTTGTAGGCGTCTCTGGTGCGTTATGGCCGGCATACGAGTTGGGTTTCTTCAATACTTCATGCTAGAGAAAGTGGAGCTAGAACAGGCCCCAAAATGTGCGTGATGGCCGGCATACAAGTAGGGTCTAGGCTGGCCGGCTAGCCCTGTTCTGTGGCCGCCTCTTGCTCAATCTTCTTGTGCTGTCCCTCCTCCTTAAGCCTTGTCCATATGCCAAATTAGGTCCATCTTCAAGTCCATCCAAATGTTTGTATTTCCTACCATTACACAATACACTCCAAAATACAACACATATGCAAAAATAGGGTTATTTTATATGCCAAGTGGCATGTTCGTACAATGATTAGTATAAAAGCCCCACTTAAAAGGCCCTAAAAGTGTGATAATAATAATTGCCAATAGGACGTGTGAAGGCAGAGAGCAAGGGTAACAACCAATGGACGACCTGTGTGTGCTGTTGTGAAGGGAGGAGAGAGGAGGGTGATGGAAGGAGGAATGGGCGCAGGCGGCCACCAACACTGGTGCTACTGCGGAAGGAGGCGAGTAGGGAAATTGAAGGGCCATGACATCTTTGCAAAGGTCCAAGCTTGGAGGGCCCACTGCCATGGAAGCAGAGTCGAGCACGCCTAAAACAGAGAGCTGACAAGGGGAGGAGGGCGCAAATCCGGTGTAGGACGTGCTGAAGCAGTCCTCGCCTATGACCTTATGGTGGGGTGGAGGGGGCAGACCACCCGAGCATGGAGAACGGATCTGGGCCCGGGACGAGCATGTCCAATAAGGGACAATCCACCGGGGTGGTCCACACACCATGGCGCCGACGAGAGGTGGGGGGGGAGCCCCTGGTTGCCTCCACCAGCACCGACACATCCCACCTCGACCCGAAGCCAACATATTCGAGCGAGGTGAGGTCGAGTCCGTAAACGAAGACCGAAATCGGATCTCGCTAGCGACACACCCGTCACCCACGACCGTGGTGACCATGGACCATCTACCGACGAGCCATGGAAGCTGGCTCGGCTCATGGACCGCTGATTCAAGGGCTATTACAACTCAAAGTAGGCCTTCTAGGTGGCACAGCTGACGCTCAACTGCCTGGCGAGCGAGCCCCGAAGCCGGCCGCCGATGAAGGAGGTGCTGGAGACGCTGGACAAAATAGAGTCGATGAAGAGCCACACGTGGGAGGCCCAGGAAAGTGTCACTGTGTAGGATTAAGGAGGTCGAGTAGAGGGCAGGGTGGGTGAATAGTCGGTTCTAAAAATTTCATGCAAAACTTAACCGATTAAAATGCGGAATAAAAGCTATCGGCTAATGCATGACTACACCCCCAAATTCAATGTCTCAACTATGTGCACCCACACCCTTTGTCTATATCAAGGTTTGCAATCCTAGAGTGACATGCAAGTAATTGCAATTCTAGGAATGTAAATTGCTTGAATATAAATTGCAGAAAGTAAATGAGCTCAAGTAGACAAACCACAATGGAGACACCGAATTTTTTACCGTGGTCTCGGTGATTTGTCGATCACCCCTGATCCATGTTGAGGTGAATTCAATGTTCCAACCGCTCCTCTATCAAGACTCCACTTGATGTTTGAGCTGGCTTGGATCAAAGAACTGCTCCACAGCTTGATTCCACTAGAGTTTCTCTTCACCACTTCGGTGAGGTGAGCACAAAGCCTCTCACAAGCACACCGGGCCTTCTCACAAGCTTCTCTTGAGAAGATCATCGGATCACAGCACCACCACGACGTCTAGGTGTAGGCAAACACCAAGAGTAACAAGTCAAGACACACTTGACCCACCACCAAGTGCCTAAAGCTGAATCTCTTGTGCAAATGCACTTGAATCTTGCCTCTCACCCTCTCTTATGTGCAACACATGCACAAACTCGTGGGGAGGACTTGCACAACCTCAAGAATGCTCAAATAGAAGCCTAGAGGTCACCCAAGCTCTTGGAAACTGGCTATATATAGGCCACACCTCCAAAACTAGCCGTTACTCAGAAAACTCATCGAAACAGAGTTTTCACGGAAAGTTTGCCTCACAAAGGCCGGATAATCTGCCATTCAAACCCAACACCTATATACTCAATAAATGCTTCTCAAAGTCGACCGTTATGCCCTTGGCGGACTGTCGGCCTCACAATCGTGGACGGTCCGCAGTACATTTTGATACCCAACACAGAAAACAACAAGTTTCTACATCCATTTGCAGGTTAGCCGGTGGACAGTCCCCTTCCAGGTTATGGACGGTCCTCCATTCATTTTGGACATCCAACACAGAAACCCCACATTTTTGGCTCCTTTCGAAGATTTACGGGCGGACTGTCCGCCCCTATGTGCCAGAGGCTCTGCCGTTCACTTTAGCACCCCACACATAAACAGAAACAGACCTGTCTGCTCCCAAACGTGATACCGGTGGACCATCCATTCACTTAGTAGTACGACATTCTATCTTATCAATCCGGTCTTTTCTCCAGTAATCACCGAGATTGGCAAAATAAAATGCCCTAAATTTCATACCTTTGCCTTGCGCAAATCCAATTTTAGGTCTTGCTTGATTTCCATAACATGTGATGTCAATCACTTCCATTCTTCAAGGCACTTGATGTTCATTAACACTTGAAGTCTTTCCCTATGCATTTCATCAACACACATGATATTTCCCAACACATCATTTTCATCTTCTCACTTTTCACCACATCATTTGTCTCATGCTTCATCAACACACCGTGGCCATTTCATTGTCATTTACCCAAACCACTTGATATCCTTCACATGAAGTCCATCCTTTGTATTTTCTCCATATCTTTTTTCATTCATCATATAGTTGATGAGAATCACTCATAGCTTCATATGGCCTCTCATGGTCCATTGGCGCTAAGCCTTCACTCACCCTTCACCATTGCCTTGGTCCTTCAGCGCCAAGCCCTTTGCTTGCCCTTCAGCCTTGCATGGTGCTGTTAGGCGAGCACAAAGCCTCTCACAAGTACACTGGGCCTTCTCACAAGCTTCTCTTGAGAAGATCACCAGGTCACAGCACCACCACGCCGTTTAGGTGTCGACAAACACCAAGAGTAACAAGTCAAGACACACTTGACCCTCCACCGAGTGCCTAAGGGTGTGTTTGGTTGGAGAGCGAGGTCGAATGGAATGGTTCCGTTCCAGTTTCTGAGGATGGGATGGTTGCATCCCAGTTTTCAGGGATGGGTTTATGTTCTTGGGTCCATTTTCATTCACACACCCCAAGTGGGATGGTTGTATTCCACCAATTTTATGGGACAAGCTCGTCGACCACCTAGAGCAATATTCTCCGATAATAACCATTCCATCCGACCTCATCCACCAACCAAACACATGAAAACACAGGATGGGATGATGTCACACCTAGATTTATGAAGAAATCCAAATGCCTATATGTGTACCCAGAAAGTCCAAAACACACATATAGCTCAAGAATAACAGAATATCAAAGTAAAACCAGTGCTCGATTTCAAAAGAATAGCATCTCAGAGTTATTACAATAAGACTCAAGTCTTTAATCAAAGTTTACGTAGTACGAACAAAACTCTCATGGCGCCATGAACTCCACAAGGACACCGACTGGTGAACATCTGCCTAGAAATATGGGAAGTCTTCAGGGAACTCCACAACACCCTCTGGTTCATCTGATTACCCATTCGAGATTTTGTTGAATAATGCAAGTGTAACTAACCAACTTTACTTAACAAATATAACACGAGGGATGAAGGCTCAAAAAGCTATACTTGGTTTATCTGCGGTAAGCACTTTTAGTTGTTCACTTTTAGCATTAACCAAATTACTACAAAGTAATAGGTAAAACCTAGTTGTATCCCAAATTAATAAGTAGAGAAGTATCATTATAACATCATCATTCCATCATCAACATCACCAGGGTAAATAACCACTAATCATAAAGGATCCAAGCCACTCTTAACCGTGAGTACAGCTGATATATCAGTTTTACACTCTGCAGAGGTTGTACACTTTCCCCACTAGTCATGATTCCCGTTTGCCCGGGTTTGCAAGGCCCATTTCACACTTCCTTAGGTGTGTGGCTGGGTTTCACTACGAGACCTTTTGAAAGTCCCTCTAACAAGCTAGGGGCTGCTAAGGTTTCAACATAGGCACATGAACCCCAACTCCCGGGATCAACAAAACACCTAGGGCGCAACGTGAACAATGCCTACAAACATCAGGGCGCAACGTGAACAATGCCTACGGACATCAGAGCGCAACGTGAGTCCATCCCCAAGCATATCAAAGCTGATACTTAAACCACGGTTCCCCTCTTGTGCCTTACAGTAACCCCCATCTAGTTAGAGTTGTTCATTTTACTTAGTCAAGACCAGAGCCCATTGATTCTCATGGTTGTACTGTTTACCTAGGTTGCCACTTTAAGAACTAAACCTTAAGGAGAGATGCCTAGAACAAAGCACACAACACATGTTCTAGCTCCCTGAACCATGTTGCTAAAAAGCAAGTTTATCATCCATCAATAATCGCCATTAAACAAGTATCATTATATCATTGGTATAGTGAGCACATGTTGCATAGCCTAGCATTTTCTACCCAAAAGATGCATAAACCAAGTTTGTACAAGGTAAACAGGATATAAGAACTCTAGGAATATCCTTAAATAAATTAACTCATGCATGAATGTATATGAATATTAAAGGTGTATAGGCCGCAAGGAATTTCTCTTGTTATACTTTCCTTCCTCTAGGTACTGCTGCTACTCTTGCTCTTCAAAGTGCTGGTCAACAAATGTCTCGAACTGCTCACCGTCTATACACGATCAATAATCACCACACACACATTCCAGATAAGCCAGTACATGCAAATCATATGAATTCTATTAGAACAGTACACCAAAACAGTGCAAATAGAGGTTAAAAATATAATGAAACTTTTCTACGCATTATTACAAACACATGAGCGAAAGAATCACTTAAATTGGAGTTAAAACACATTTTCTATGGCTAAAACAATATCTAGGGACTTGCTAGCAAAGAAACTAAAGTTCCAGTGGCTTATCTGCTAGATATTAGGGACCTAAATGTAATTATGTCAAAAAACTGAAGGTCTAACACATAAAAACCTAAGTCTAGGATGACGGGTACTAATATTCAAAAGTGCAGGGGCCAAAACAAAAGAAAAAGGACCTAAAATCAATTACTTTTGAACTAGGGTGGGCTGCAGGTTGATTTCAGGAAAGCCGAGGGGCTTTTCTGCAAAATTGCACTGACACGGCGGCGGGGGCTGACGCGGCCGCCACGTAGGCTATGGACTACACCGTGGACCAAGTCCACTGGTCCACGGTGGACCGGTTATGCGCGAAGGGGTACGAGGGAATCTCGGTCGCTTGGATCAGATCCAATGACCGGATTTAAATCGGGTGGCGGGGATGACCGGCGGCGCACGGCGGAGCATCTCCGGAGCGGCGATTCCAGCGCCGTGGGCCTCGGTTTTCGATGCGGCTCAGTCGGTGAGAGAGAGGGGACTATGACGAACCCACTTGGGGCGTTCGCGGGGTTGGTCGAATGGCGGAAGAGGGTCATTAGCGCCGGTTTGCGGCGGCGGCCCTCGGAGCTTGGCGGCGAGGGGGCTCAGGTGCTCGGTTCGGCTCACGGATGGTGGCACTCGATGGCAGGTGCTCCTGCGATGAAGAAACGGAGGTCGGGGGTGAGCTCAGTGCGACGGAACGGCGATGCGAGGCAACGGCGGCGAGTTCACCTAGCGATGGTGGTGGTGGGCGTGCGGGAAACGAGGCAGGAAGGGCCTCTGGGGGTTTTTATAGGGCAGAGGGCGAGCAGATGACGTCGTAGGGAGTCCGGGGCGGATGCGGGGTGGTTCACGTGTATCACGCGCGGCCGTTGCGGCGCAGCAGCGGCGGTCGAGTATGGGTCGGACTCAGTCGTGAGGTCGAGGACGAGCCCGACAGGTGGGCCCCACCTGTCGGTCACCCAGGCGAAGGTGCACAGGCGGCCGGGCGTATTCTTAAGAGTGAAGCGGGAGCGGCTGGTGGAGTGGGAGCAGCTAGGCCGAGCTGGGCCGGAAAGGTTAGGGGGCTAAACCGGACCGGACCAAGAGTCTTGGGGCTGAAAATAGACTTAATCGCAAAAAGCAAAAAGGCATTCTTCTAAAAGCAAATTCAATGAGGATTTCAAATACAAAATTCAAAATCCATCAAATTAATTGCCAACAAACCAAAATATGCTCTAGCATGAAATGCACAATCATGTTGCTAGTCTTATATTTGATTCTAAATTAGCACAAATTGTGTAAACTTCTATATGACCATGAACACTCCAATAAATAACTAACTTAAATCCTATTCTTTATTAAAGCCTATTTCTAGAGTGTTACAGATGATTCCATCCCACTATATCCAGTGAACCAAACGCACCCTAAAGCTCAACTGTTATGCAAATGCACTTGAATCTTGCCTCTCACTCTCTCTTTTGTGCAACACATGCACAAACTCGTGGGGAGGACTTGCACAACCTCAAGAATGCTCAAATGGAAGCCTTGAGGTCACCCAAGCTGTTGGAAACCAGGTATATATAGGACACCCCTTCAAAACTAGCCGTTACTCAAAACTCGTCAAAAAAAGTTTTCACGGACAGTCCGCCTCACATAGGCCAGACAGCCCTCCATTCAAACCCAACGGCTATATACTCAATAAATGCTTCTCAGAGTGGACCATTACGCCCTTGGCGGACTGTCTGCCTCACAATTCGCGGATGGTCCATAGTACATTTTGATACCCAACATAGAAACAACAAGTTTCTGCGTCCATTTGCAAGTTAGCCGACGAACAGTCCCCTTCTAGGTTGCGGACGGTCTGTCGTTGATTTTGGACATCCAACGCAGAAACCCCAAGTTTCTGGCTCCGTTCGAAGATTTACGGGCGGACGGTCCGCCGCCATGTGCCGGACGGTCCACCGTTAACTTTAGCACCCCACACAGAAACAGAAATGGACTTGTCATCTCCCAAACATGAAAGTGGGCGGACCATTCGCTCCCCCTGGGCAGACAGCCCGTAGCTCCACTTTTTGCACAGCCGATGCTCGGTAAAACGTCCATAACGTTTAGTTCCAATGTCCAAATTAGGTAATCTTGAACTCTATGAAAAGCTTATTCAGAGGGCTACACATCCCAACTGAACGGTTGACTCCAAACATGTTGGATCAAAACATAATTGCAATCCAAGACCCACCATAAACCATTAGCACCAAATATTTGCTAAGTGACTCTTTCAAACTACCGGTTTCTTGCCAAGGATAGTATGCATATGCAAGATTGAGCTTTTCAACAACTAGCAAAGACTCAAGCATCATCAAGACCCCTCTTAAAAGTATGACATTCTATCTTATCAATCCGGTCTTTTCTCCACTAATCACCGAGACCGGCAAAATAAAATGCCCTAAATTTCATACATTTGCCTTGCGCAAATCCAATTTTGGGTCTTGCTTGATTTCCATAACATGTGGTGTGAATCACTTCCATTCTTCAAGGCACTTTATGTTCATCAACACTTGAAGTATTTCCCTATGCATTTCATCAACACACATGATGTTTTCCAACACATGATTTTCATCTTCTTACTTTTCACCACATCATTTGACTCATGCTTCATCAACACACTGTGGCCATTTCATTGTCATTTACCCAAGCCAATTGATATCCTTCACATGAAGTCCATCCTTTGTATTTTCTCCATATCTTTTTTCATTCATCATATAGTTGATGAGAATTACTCATAGCTTCATATGGCCTCTCATGGTCCATCGGCGCTAAGCCTTCACTCACCCTTCACCATTGCCTTGGTCCTTCGGTGCCAAACCCTTTGCTTGCCCTTCAGCCTTGCATGGTCCATTGCAGCCGAGCCATGCTTAATCTTCATCATCTTGCCAAATATAGCTAGTTTATACTCCACATCTTCAATGTGTTCACTCTGTAATTTTGATCACCATTCAACTCAATTTCCTTGTTGATCACTAACTCATCAAGCTCATGCCTTTGATCTCCATCAATTCATCAACTCATCATGTTCATTTCATTCACATCTTCTCAACCAATATTCATCTTCTTTGCATCAATCACACCCTCAACTTGTTGATCCTCAACCAAAGATCTATCAACCTTTATCTTGATGCCGAAAGTCATATTCTTGACACATAATGTCTTTTCTCATCAATCACATCCTCAACTTGTTGATCCTCAACCAATGAGCAATCAACCTTTATCTTGATGCCAGAACCAACCTAACGCACCAACTCATGCAAATGGTTAGTCCCATGCATCCGGTTGTCATTAATCACCAAAACTCATCATAACACAATGCTAGGGGCCTAGATCCTTCACAGTGGCTAGTTGAGGGACATGCCACCATGGCCGCAGCGGCGCTGCCGCTCACCAGTGGTCGTCGCCTTGCGACGTGAGAAGCCGTGAAACATCGGTCACACATGGCCACCCAGGGCCCATGGCCGCACCGCCCGCCCGAGTGGGGGTGCCGCACTCGTGCTGCACGCTTAGGGCCGTGCCGGTTGCCCGGAGGCACGCAAGGCCTCCCACGGTCGTGATGGTGGCCACGTTGCACAAGAGAGGAGGAAGAAGGAGGGGAGGAGTAGCAGGGAGGGGGCTGCCACCAGCGGTGTCCTAGGGTTTGGTCCTGGCGGCGGCAACTGTTTCGTGTTTGTGACGTGTTCATGTTCGTGGCGGCTCAACCTACAACGAACAGAGACTAAGGGTGTGGAGTATTCATTCACTGGTACTAATAGACACTTAGTACTGGTGGGATATCCCAACATGTACTAAAGGGTAAAAAAGCTCAAAAAATATAATTCAAATTGGTTGGAGTCCTATTTTTCGCGGAAATATGCGTGTGGAGGATTCGACACCAAGACATCTCCCATCTCTCTCATAGCTTTCTTGCCATGTCTCCTACCCATTAAATCAAACCTAGCTAGGTAAGAGATAATCTCCTTTGAAATCCACCCGTGGAGTTATTTTAGTACCGGTGGTAATACCAACCAGTATATTAGTTCTAGTTTGCAACACCAACACGTACTGATATGCAGGCATTTAATACCTACCTACCAGTACTGAAAAGCATCCAGGCTTGACCTCCATTAGAACAAGTACTGCACTAACTAATACGTGGGTATATGTGAGGGGGAGGTAGTTTTTCTACTAGTTCCTTTGTTTTATACATAGCCTATCTACAACTTAAATTAGTCTCTATATATAGTAAAGTTATTCGTTGGGGCTTCTGGTCTAATGCCCGGTCCTGTAAAAGACAATAATCAAATGTACCAGATAATGGAAGAAAATTATTTATTATGAGTCACATGCGATGGCATGTCAACTTTATTATTGGTCACAACAAAAGGACATCTATCTAGAATGCAATACCAACAAAGAGTTGCTAGAAGAACATAGGTGGGACAGCCATATCCATTGGGCTGGGCATGAATGATAGCTGTTGTTGCTGCATAATCTGGGACATGGCACCACAGTGGCATTGTGGAAAGGGAAACATGCTCGGCATCATTATCGGAGACCAATACTGCTGAAGCAGTGAGGCCAATGGTTGCTGCAGCATGGTCAAAGCCGGCGAGGCCAAGCTGCCCATGGTAAATGTTTGCTGCATCACGCAGAACTGTATGCACGGGTGTTGCAGCATCATGGAAGCCGGCGAGGTAAAACTGCCCATGGCAAATGGTTGTTGCATCATGCAGTACTGCATGCACGGGTGTTGGAGCATCATCGAAGCCGGTGAGGCAAAGCTGCCCATGGCAAATGGTTGTTGCATCATGCAGTACTGCATGCAAGGATTCATGGCGCCCAATGGCATCACCGGTGGCAAGTGCCATGGGACATGGGTAGCAGTAGTGAGGCTAGCACAAAGAGCAATAAGTGCAAACAATGCAAACATCTTGGTAGCCATGGTGCAGGATCCCTTGCTTCCTAAGAATATAGTAGAGTGGTGCTGCTGATATATTTGTGTTGGGATGATGGACTGAGGATTCATCTAGGACCTATTTATAGATGCATACATGCTACAAACACCATATAGATGAAGTCAAAATTTTTAGCGTTTGCAGAACAGAAAGTTGGAGGCTTGATAAGCTTTAGGTGACATGGCATTTGGTCAAATTTGGAGATTTCCATAACTGTTTTTGGGTAGATATGATTGCCTCTATGATAATCTGCACGAGATACAAAGGGAAAAGTGTTTGTTGGTCTTACTTCTTCTATAGTAGGGTTTGGATGGCATGATGAGCTTATCGAGGATTGTATGGGCACGTCAGTTTGCTTTGCATTGCTTTCGCTAAAAGTAAGTTTGCCATATCTGACTAACTGAGGCCTGAGGTGGATTGAGAGAATTCTACAACGGAATTTGTCCAGAGCTGATGTGCTTAACAAGTCACAACTCATACAAGCAACTCCCCGGATTCAGAATATTTCCTTAATGGTTAAGCTAGTTGCGATAGAGCCCCTGATGGTTTCACGCCTCTGCTTTATTTCGTGGAGAATGCTACTGCCCTTTTGTTGACTGACTGTGAAAGTAACAATGCAATAGATCTTTTGCCTCACAGACTAATTTCGTCGAATAATAAATTTATAAACACGAGATTTAATAGCTCTAGTTTTATCCCCCTTCCAGCATGGTGTCACGAACTAGGAATTGACAGACTCCATCGGTGCTGAGCTTAAGAAACTGTTGATAGGCAACCCGCTGTGTGGTCAGCAAAGGATGGCAGGTGGGCAGTGCCAGTACCGCAGGGAGACATGAAGACTGGGTAAGCATTGTGGCAGTGCGGATCGCAGTCCATGTGTGCAGGGCTGTCCCTCAGTTTTGTGGGAGGCGAAACTAAAATTAGAGCTCCTATTAAAAGCATAAACATGATGAAACTAAACGTTGCAGAGATTCATCCTTTCTAGTTTCCTTCTCCATCTTGATGCACATGGATGACCATGGGATGGAGCCATGGAGGAGCCAACCAACTAAGGGTACGGAATGAGCTTTGCGCCTATGCATCTTTGGAGGAAGAAGGATAAAATAAAATAAGCTATCAGGCTGAAGACTTCTTGCTTTTTGATGATACACACGAAAAGCAGAAGGGCGGATGGTTTTCCTGTCTCATGTTGTTGGCTAATGTCGTTGATAGGAGGCCTTTGGGCAGTTCATATAAGTACTAGTGCATGTGTAGGTCGGGGTCCCTTGGAGTTTGGGAGTACGGGGCTACCGCCATGGATGCCATAACTATAGGATGGGAAATCCTATATATTTTTCTTAACTTCTAGTGTTTGATATCCGTACTACCGTAGATAGATGGCTCAGACTGTTTGGGAGAGCAAACTAGACATAAATTAATCAACCATCCACATGCCAACTATACATTAGTCAATAACCCCATTAAATATTGAATTAGCATATTGAAATTATTTTATCGGGGTTCACTGATTGTTGAACCAGTTGTAAGGAAATATTGAGGCACATATCAGGTGGGAGAAAACCTATGTGAGCTGGAGGAGAAAGAAAACCATTAATCAACAACCCCTACGAATGTTGAGTTAGCTTACTAGAAATGTTGAATGCGGTTTCATAGATTGTTTAATCAACTATACAAAAATATTGAAAGACATCTGCGGTGGGAGGTGTGTGGGATGCAATAGTTGAGCGAGATGGGCCTATTGGGCTTTAAGATACAACCTTTAGCCATCTACTGGAAGATATATCAGAGCCCATTGATGACTAAATAAATATTTTTAAGTAATTTGGATATTAGCATTACTCTTAGAGTAAAATGTACCCCAGGTCCCTAAACGTGTCCCGCATGCTCATCTAGGTCCCTAAACTCTCAAAACGCATATTTGGGTTCCTAAACTCTGTAAAGGGTCCATCAGGTCCCAAATGCGCCACGCGAGCTCCTAATACTGATGTGGCATGCCACGCTGGCAAACAAATACAGAAAACCCCTCTAATTTGTAATCATTCACAATAATCCTCCCCCTTCTCTCTGTATCCTCTCCCCATCGGCCACCGGCGCCATCTCCACCTCCCCCTTCCTGTTCTCCTCACTCCACCATGAAGAGTGGCAAAGCAGAGCAAGGACTTGGCAGTGATGGTGTTGTCGCAGCCACGCACCTCCTCCTCGCCATAGGAGCAAATGCGGACGCGCTCGCCTTCTCGGGCCTCCTTGCCGGGGACCTCCTCCCGTGCACCAACGCTGCAGCCGCCGTCCTCCCCACCTAGCCGTCGGTGGCGAGGTTCGCCATGAGGGCAGAGAAGGCCGCGACACTGCCATCGTCACGCCTGCTTGGCCGCTCCTGCGTGGCGACGAGGAGCGTGGTCACGTCCAAGTACGTCGGGTGACCGAGGTAGGCGGGCCGTCGTTGAACTCACCGAGGCCCACCTGAGCACCGTGAAGCAGACCGGGTTGCGGTCGATGAAGTACTCGGCGGTGCCATCGTGGTCGGCGTTCCAAGAGTCATCGATCATGGCCCCCGAGCATGGTCTCCCGGCCTACGCAGCGGAAGCCGCCACGTGTCGCCCCGCCCGCGGGGAGAGGCCATCGCCGACGCTCCCCAGTGACATGACGCCGCCGTCACCACCGTCATGGCAAGGATGTCCCCATCCAGATCCGGTCGAGTGGTGCCTAGAACAAAGCACACATCACATGTTCCAGTTTAAGAGTCGCCTAGAACAAAGCACACAACACATGTTCCAGAACAAGGGTTGCCATGAACAAAGCATATAGCACATGTTTCAGCTTCCTACCATGTTGCTAAAAAGCAAGTTGTAATCATTCATCATTAACAGGTATCAAGTATCACTGGTCCAGCGATATGAAGTTGCATAGCCTAGCACATTGTTACCCAAAGATGCATAACCCGGTTGAGCAAGAAAATAAGGTTTAAGAATACTAGGGATAACCTTAAACAATTTAAACTCATGCATGAATGTAGTGTAAAATAATGGTGTATAGGTAGCAAGGAATTTCTCGTGTTATACTTACCTTCCTCAAAGTATTGCCGGTAATTCTTTTCTTCAAAACCTTGCTCTCCTTCAACGTCGAGCAGCTCACCGATTGGCACGATCAACACCAGCACACAAGATACATCTAACAAAGCAATACACCAATCAATACAATAGTTTTGAAAAGCGCTACTAGAAAGCACTAACTGCTATGAACTCGAAAGCGCAAGAAATGCTAAGGTCAGAGCTACGGTTGAAAAGGCATGGGTAATTGAAGGGTCAAGGGCATACTAGTACAAAGAATATAAGCTGGGATTATTTTGGTCGGAGACAAATAGATTGTGACATCATCAAGGCATGAACATGATGTCATCATGGAGTATTGGAGTAAAGCTTCAATGGAATTTTGTATAAATGGATCAACAAGTTTAGTATATGCACATACAATTCAACATACTATTTTAATATCTAGATTTCACATATGCGGCCGCAATATATGAATTTAGTATTAAAATAATACACTAGGATAATAGTAGTTCATATACTGAATATTTATTAAGCCAATAGACAAATTTCCATAAATAGAAATACAAGGTGTAGGCGGATCATGGCAAAACAAAAGGATTAAAGGTATGAAATTTGGATAGGTTATGATTGCCATGAAAGGTGGGCTCTGCTGAAGCTATGGGCAAGGCACAAGGCTGATGTAAAAGCCTAATCATCTTTTATTTAAAAAGCTAGTTTAAATTGACCATTAATCAAATTAATTACTAATTAAATTCCAAAAACAAGTCTTATGAAAAACAGAACCACTAACACGTAGATTATGTTGTTACGAACCTAACGCAACTTGAACAGATCGAATCGGACCTAAACGTGAAATCTATAGGCTAAACAAGGCTGCAGAGACCTATACGTAATTTACTATAGCCGAAAAGGGTTAGCAGGTAAGATTCGAAAGACTCAGGAAATAGTGCTTGCAAAAACTGAAAAGGCCGGGGTTAGATCTGCTAAAAGGCTCGGGTGGGGTTTATGTGCAAAGGTGGGATTTTCTAGAGGGTTTTCTGTAAAAGCCGCAAGACACAAAGAATAAGCGAATAATTACATAATGCTCCGGGGTCCAGCATGCAAAAGAACCAAGAACCAAAATGCATCTACGGGCTTTCTTCTTGACTCGCGGGTCTGCAGCTCGGCGCACAGGGATGCACGAGGACGAGCGACGACTCAGCGATTGCAGGCAGGGCACAGCGAAGGGCAGGCCACGCGCGGGGAAACATCAGGGGGCGACGGTGCATGGGGCGTTGGCTAGTGGCCGGCGGCGGGGCCACAAGACAGGCAGGGCACGGGACTCGAACGCGCTGACCGGCGGGGCTGGCATGCGGCTGCGGCTGTTCGTGGGAGAGGGCGCAGGCGCGTAGGGGCAGCATCGCGACAGCAGGGCGGCGGCACTGGCAGCTGGCGGCAGCAGGAGGCGGCGGAGATAAGGGTTAATAGCAACTCCAGCCGGCTGACTAAATGGGCATCTATCTCTTCTTTTAGTCTCCCAGGTGGAAAAAAACAACTCCAGCCGGGCCCCTAAACGGGCTACCATTTTGTGGAGGCCACCAAATTTTGGTCCAGGGCCCCTAGAACTGGAGTCCCTCTATTTCCACCCGACACGTGGGCCCCACATCTTTTTTACCTCTTTCTCCTCTGGTCCGCTCGCTCGGTCGCTCCACTCGTCCCATGCCGGCCGCCGCCGCCACCATCCCGCCTCGCCGTCGCCGGAGATCCTCGTCCGCCGTCGGTAGAATCCCCGCCATGGCCGGATCCGCCCCTCTGGGGGACGGACGGCCGGCTTGGGGCACCGACAGCAACGGGCCGAGCCGGACCTGGCCACCGCCGCGCCTGGCCGGGGCGTCGTTGCCTTGCGGCATCTCCGGCGACGGGCGCCCTCCCCGGACGGCCGCGCCTACCTCGGCATCCAAGAAACGTCGTTCGACGTTCGTGGCACCCACACGACCGGCTGGTCCTCGTCCCGGCGGCGTCCTACCTCGCCAGGACCTCGACGCCGGGGTCGATCCATTTGGCGTCCGGCCACGCCAGGTCCCCGATGCCGCGCTCGCACCCGGCGCCTTCCTGCCTCGCAAGCTCTTCGAAGCGCCTCCACCCGCCCTCCGCCTGCCTGCTCCCCTGCGCCATGAAGCACCACATCGCGGCTCTGTCTTCACCGGCGCCGGCAGGAAGGCCCAAACGCCGAGCTTCTCCGAGCCGGCACAGCTTCCGTTGCACCAAGTCCAGAAGACGTCAATGGAAGCCGCCGCCACCGCCTCGGACACCTGAAGAACCGCCTCAACGACGTCACTCCAGGACGACGGCGACTACTGCAGCTCCTCCTCGATGCCATTCTATGACTAGAGCCCTACCCCGACTGCCGACAACACCATGCAGGTAGGAGCAACTCCACCTGGTTCTCAGTTTAATTTGGTCGTTATGTGAATTCTATGTCACTGTGCAATGGGACATAAATTATGTGAAACTACAACATTAATCTTGAACTGATGGAACATTTGTTCATTTATTTTTTATAGGACCCAATGGGCCATTCTCAGTCATTTGTGGACATGCTGACACGAGACTCTAAAGCCGATCTGGAGGTTCTCACACAAGCACCAATCCCAGATAGTGGCAGCAGCAGAGGGCGGGGAGGAAACTACAATCACAATGAGGACATCCAGTTGTGTTGGTCTTGGATGGCCATAACATTTGACCCAAGAATAGGAAGTGATCAACCAAAAGACACATATTGGAATCGGATAGCACAACACTATCATGAGAACAAGACTTTTGTCTCTGATAGAAATGCTACCTCCCTTGAAAAAAGGTGGAATGGCATCCAGAGGGAATGCATTCGGTTTGAAGAATGCATCGAGAAGATAGAACGTCTCCGTCCAAGTGGCGTTCCGCATACAGAATATGTAAGTTTGTAAAATCATGACTTCATCAAATGCTTCTCATTCTCTAATTGTTGATTTCATCTTTGTTGCAGATCAATTTAGCGCAAAAATCCTATGATGGGACCAAAGGTTTTCCTTACATTCACTGCTTGATGGAGGTCCACCATACCGAGAAGTTTCAAACCGTATATGAAGCAATGAAACAAGCCCAAGGAAAGAGGCAAAGCAAGTCCACGACCCCATCGCAAGAAGCACAAGAAGATGACTGTGCACCTTCCAAGCGACCTCCAGGTCGCAAACAATCAAAACAGAAACAAAAGAGGAATGATGGAGAGGATGAATATGCCGTGCAGCTTGCAACCCTTATACAAATGAAGGCAGAAGAACATCAGAAACGCGAAGAAAGATGGAAAGCTGAGAAGGAGCTCGAGGAGCGGAAGTTGCTGTGGGATCAAGAACAAAATATCATGTTCTGCAACACCTCCAACATGGATGAAAGCCAAAGAGCATATGTCAAGGCAATGAGGCAACAAATAGCAACAGCCAAGGAAGCATTAGTCAAGGCATCGGGGGGAGGTTCCACAAGTGAGCAGGGCAGCGGAGGGGACGCTGAGGAAGCTGAGTCTCTCATGTGAAGACCATTTTTTTCAGTTACTGCTAGTCAGCATATGTTCTGATCTGTTGTCTCATGTGAAGACCATATATTGTTGTGTCTACAATAATTTAGTACCTGTCAGTGATCTCTGAAACTGTAATTTCTGTTCATTATCAGATGTTATCAGTTGTGGCTATCTGGACTGGTTGTGAACCAGCCAGGGTGATTGCTTGTATTGGCTAATTTCTGTTCAGTGAACTACTGCAAGTTTCAGTTACTGTTTGCAAAGAGCAGAATATTCTTAACAAAATCACTGCTGTTTACAGCTACTTGATCACAACATGGTCACTGAAATGAGACAAAAATCTGATTCAACTACAGCAGACCAGCAAAAACATATCACAGTCAGAGAAGTACACAACTCAACTCAAAAACACATAATATTATTTGAATAAATTACACAACTATTTGGAGCTATGAATTGCCCAAAGATGCTCCACAAGATCGTTTCGTAGTTGCTCGTGCGCCGATTTATCCTCAATTGCTTTATGGTTCTTGAGGAACTCTTGTACCAGAACTGGATCACGTGTTTGGTAGTCCTCGGGTGCCAACTCTGGAAGGCCGCCTGGCTCCTGGTAGTAGTTAAAGTCCTCATCCTCTTCTCGCTCATCCTCTAATATCATGTTGTGTAAGATAACACTACACATCATTATGTGCCAGAGATCATCTTTGCTCCACCATCTAGCAGGGCCTCGAATCATGGTGAATCGTGATTGTAGTACCCCGAAGGCTCATTCTACGTCCTTCCTATAAGATTCTTGCATTGTTGTGAAATGCACCTTCTTGTTACCTTGCGGGTTGTGAAAAGCTTTCACAAGTGGTGCCCATGCGGGGTATATCCCGTCAGCAAGGTAATACCCCATGGTGTACTTGTTTTCGTTTACCATATATTCCACTTGTGGAGCTATCCCAGAAACCACTCTGTCGAATAGTGGCGATCGACGTAGCACGTTGATGTCATTGAATGAACCAGGAAGTCCAAAGAAGGCGTGCCAAATCCATAGATCTTGTGATGCAACAGCTTCCAAGATCAAAGTTGGCCCATTCTTATGGCCTGTGTAAACACCTTGCCAAGCAACCGGGCACTTTTCCCACCTCCAATGCATGCAATCTATGGATCCAAGCATCCCTGGGAATCCTCTCTCCTTGTTAATGGCTAGCAATCTGGCTGTGTCTTGGGCATTGGGGGCCTTCAGGTATTCTTCACTGAAGATGTCAACAACAACTTTCACAAAATGCTTGAAAGACTCAATTATGGTGCTTTCACCCATTCTGACTGAATCATCCAAGAAATCAGCTGACACACCGTGTGCAAGCATCCAAAAGGGTGCAACAACCTTCTGAATAGCAGATGCACCCAGACGACCCACTGCTTCAGCCTTCTGGCGGAAATACTCGTCGTGAGCCTCGACTGTAGCTACTATCCTCAAGAAAAGTGCCCTTGACATCCGATACCTCCTTCTGAAATGCTTTTCATTGTAAATAGGCTTGTCAGCGAAGTAATCCCAGTAAATCGGCTCGTGACCGCTTAGGATATCTCATGGCACGTTGTGGCGGCCTGGCAAACTTCCGCGAAACTTTTTCTTGCTCTTCTTCCTCTTCAATGCCGCAAGCATAGCACCAAGGAATACGACATCATATTCATCGGATTCCTCCTCTTCCTCCCACCACCGCCGAAGCCTCTCAGACCTCGACATCTGCAGCACCAACAAAATGCAACACTTTCAGTTAGCATACAAGAAAAATAACAAATGGAAACAAGAAATTGATATACACGATCTCTGGTAGTTAGTTTGCATCTAGGGAAATGTGGACAAGGCTGCTGATCTACGCTGCTGGCAAGTGCAGTGGGGATCGACATGAGATCAGGGAAATGTGGACAATCACTGGATGAGTTCTGCTGCAACCAGAACTCACCACCAGAGCTCGGCATCGAGAAACAANAGGCGGGCGCGGTGGCACGGGGGAGAGGTGGCCAGTGCGGCACGAACTCGCCGCGGGTGCGGGAGGGAGGTCTTCGACGGGTGCGGGAGGGAGAGAGGGAGGACGGCGGCGAGGCGCGAGGTCGCCGGCGGAGAGGGAGGACGGCGGCGTAGCGCGAGCTCAAGCGCGAGCGTTCGCGGAGGGGGAGAGTTACTTTCTTTCGCTGACAGCTGGGTCCCCCTAGTCAGATTGATTTAGGGGCCATCATTTGATCGGGCTGGCTGGAGTTCGGAGAGGATTTCAAGCCCCTAACGTTTTATGGGCCGGCCAGAAATGCAAAATAGGGGCTCATATTTAGTCAGCCGGCTGGAGTTGCTCTAAGGAACTCGTGCATGAATGGTAAAACGGAAAGGCAACGATACGAGGATCACCATGGTATGCTCACCTAGGAACAAAGATGGACGACGGCAACGGAAAAACTCGCCGGAGTCAAACAGGAGGTCACCGGAGTTGGGAAAGACGACGAATACGATGTCCGATTCGCGCAATCCACCACACCATGGCGTAGACCTCGACGAGAGAAACTCCGTGGTGGTCTTCATTTTCACCGGAAGTGCATGGTCTCGCCGGAAAAGCCCGCCGGAGTTTGTGAAGACCGAAGTTTGACTTTTAGATCTACGGAGCTAGGAGAGTTAACTCATGAAAATGATTTTAGATCTGGTATCCTCGCGACAAGACGAACGCGATGATATATATAGACTTTTCTATTTTTGGAATTTCGGAAATTATTTTCTGCACAAAAATAAATCTAGAAAATGCTGGACTCATTTTAAATGCACGGAAAATATCCAGAAAATTCCAAACAATTATGGGAAAAATCCCAGAGATAGATTTGGACACCATGAACCCAAATAAAATATTTGGATCTCATGAAAAGATTTCTAGATGCTTCCAAAAATTAGATTTAGCTGTAGAAAAATAGGAATAAATTCCAAAAAATCCGAAAAATTCCGAGAGGAACCTATTCGAGAACCTTATCGGGTTTTGAAAATAAACTCACACAATAAACACTATGCAGGTCTGCATGAATGCGACACTCACTTTCTATTTAATTCTAACTAAATTTCAGGATTTATTAGAAACTCCAGGAAGGCAAAAAGTAGGGTGTGACAAAAAGAAGAGCCTCCCATGGGAAAATCCCATAGTCCAGGAGATGAGAAAACTCATGCAATGGACTTTATTGGTGAAATTGAGGATGATCTTTTCACAGAGGTAATGCCTCGAATTTACCAATTCAACCTAAACCCCGAGCATGTAGATCTCGGCTTCGACAAGATCTTAATCAATCCGATAAGCCCATTTTCATAGAAATCTGAAATATCTATCGGCGACTATGAGTAGAGAATGTCTATGGAAAGTAGAGACATCGCCCGAGGTAGTTTGACTCGTCAGGCCCTTAATCCCTTACTTCTATCAAATACAGGGGGTAACTATGGAAATCCTTTACAACCCTACCGTTGGGATAAATGTCATTTTAATCTCTTGCCCAAAGACTTTGTCCCAACGCGGCCATGTCCCCTTCCCAAAAGCTTATGCAAGGTCCTTATGGGAACATTTTGGAATGCCACGGCATCATTAGAATGATCCCCGTAGTTTTCAATGAGGCCGAGATTTTCCGGGACTTCCATGTTTATGACGGTCCGGACATGCCCATTCTTATCGGCAGGCCTATCGAGAGACTTTTCAAAGAAATGCCCAAAGGAGGCCCTGCCATTCAAATAGGAAAAGCCACTTAACTATTCATTTATCTCTTGCAAAGAATTCGATAACGGAACCAGCGCCAATTATTGACCCTATCGAAGAGCTTATGGGAGTGTCATTGTCCAATATGGCCCAACCAAACTGGGACGATGATGAAATAAACTTCTCTCATGAAGAAGAGGTCATTGCTGAGCCCATTAAGTTGGACATAACTGAACAATCACCACCACCCACAATCGTGCTAAAACCTCTCCCGCCAGGCCTATAATATGTTTTCCTTCATGCTAACCGTCAAACCCCGGTTATCATCAGTGACAATCTCACCGAAGAAGAAACCAATAGACTTGTTGCTGTCTTAGAAAAACATCGTTCAGTTCTGGGTTACTCGCTCCAAGATCTTAAGGGCATAAGTCCTACTCTTTGCACTCATCGCATCCCGATCGATCCCGATTCCATACCTTCTAGGGAACCCCAAAGAAGGTTGAACAACGTGATGCGAGAAGTAGTTAAGAAGGAAGTCCTTAAGCTACTTCACGCAGGGATTATTTATCTTGTGCCATATAGCGAGTGGGTGAGTTCGGTGCAAGTGGTACCAAAGAAAGGAGGGATGACGGTGGTGAAAAATGACAAAAATGAGTTGACCCCTCAACGCACTGTCACCGGGTGGCGTATGTGTATCGATTACCAGAGACTCAACAAGGCTACTAAGAAGGGCCACTTTTTGTTACCTTTCATCGATGAGATGTTGGAATGGCTTGCAAACCACCCCTTCTTTTGTTTTCTTGATGGATATTCCGGATATCACCAAATCCCCATACACCCGGATGACCAAAGTAAGACTACCTTCACATGCCCTTACGGAACATATGCTTACCATAGGATGTCCTTCGGTCTTTGCAATGCCCTAGACTCATTCCAAAGGTGCATGATGTCTATTTTCTCTGACATGATTGAGAAAATCATGGAGGGTTCATTGACGACTTTTCTGTCTATGGCAAATCCTTCATAGATTGTGTGGAGAACTTAGACGAGGTCTTACAACGATGCGAAGAAAAGCACTTAATCCTGAACTGGGAGAAATGCCATTTTATGATTCAGGAAGGAATTGCTCTAGGATACTTGGTATCCGAACGTGGCACAGAGGTGGATAAGGCAAAAATTGAAGTTATCGAGAAGCTTCCACCTCCCACGAATGTGAAAGGAATCCGCAGCTCTCTAGGACATGCCGGATTTTATCTGTGTTTTCTCAAAAACTTCTCTCATATGGCCTGGCCCTTAACCAATCTTCTAGCAAAAGAGGCGGAGTTCATCTTCACCTATGAGTGCCATCAAGCTTTCCAAATCCTAAAGAAGGCACTCATCTCGGCCCCAGTCATTCAACCACCTGACTGGGTGCTACCTTTTGAGATCATCTGCGATGCTAGCGATTATGCCATCGGAGTTGTCCTAGGACAAACCAAGGATAAGAGGCATTATGCCATTTCCTATGATAGCAAAACCTTGACCGGAGCCCAGCTGAACTATGCCACCACTGAAAAAGAGTTGTTGGCCATGGTCTTTGTGATAGATAAGTTTAGATCCTACTTAGTGGGGGCAAAGGTACTCATCTACACATACCATGCTGCATTGAAATACCTCCTCAGTAAGAAGGATGCTAAACCTAGGCTCATCTGATGGATCCTTCTTCTCCAAGAATTTGATCTAGAAATCCAAGATAAAAAGGGAGTAGAAAACTCGGTAGCCGATCATCTATCCAGGTTGCAGGTTGAGGAGACACATGAGCTTCCCATCAACGACTACCTAAGGGATGACACATTCCTTAAAGTAACGGATGCTATCCCATGCTATGCAAATATTGTAAACTATATAGTGGCAAGCTATGTTCCCCCAGGTGGAAACAAGAAGAAGTTGGAGTATGAAAGCCGCTTCCACTTATGGGATGAGCCATACCTATATCTCAGGTCTGCGCTGATGGGTTGCTAATGAAGTGTGTCCTAATGATTGAAGCCACCAAGATCATAGAGAGATATCATGCATCTACGTATGGAGGACACTATGGAGTGTTCAGAACCCATGCCAAAATTTGGCAAAGTGGGTTTGTCTTGCCAACCATGTATGATGACACAACGGAGTTCATTAGAACATGTGATAGATGCCAGCGGCACGACAATATCAACAAAAGAGATGCCATGCCGCTCACAAGCGACTTACAAGTTGAGCTCTTCCCCCAAATCTTATGACTGCAAATACATCTTGGTAGCTGTGGACTATGCGTCCAAGTGGGTAGAGGCATTACCTTGCCGGGCTGTCAACTCCAAAAATGCCAAGAGAATGTTTCACGAGGTTATCTTTCCTCGGTTCGGCACGCCCCGTATGGTAATAAGTGATGGAGGATCCCACTTCATTGACAAGACCTTTAGGCAATACCTGGCAGGATTTGGGATCTGCCATAATGTAGCAACACCATATCACCCACAGACTAGCGGTCAAGCAGAAACATCCAACAAACAAATCAAGAATATCCCACAGAAGACCGTCAATGAGATGTTAAAAAACTGGAAGAACAAACTCCCTAAAGCATTAAGGGCATACCACACAGCATTCAAGACAACCATTGGTATGTCCACCTACCAGCTTGTGTATGGGAAAACTTGTCATCTTCGAGTTCAGTTGGAGTTCAAAGCCCACTAGGCTATTAAGAAATGGAACATGGACCTCCATCTCGCTGGAAACAACTGGAAGATGCAAAAATCCAAGCAGGAGGAATGGAGGGAGAAAGCATACCACAACTCCAAGATCTATAAGGACAGGACAAAAAAGTGGTATGACAAGAGGCTTAAACACAAGGAGTTCAAGATTGGAGACAAGGTCCTTTTGTTCAAATCAAGAGTGAAGCTTTTCGGCCATGACAAACTTAGAAGCAAGTGGGAAGGACTGTTCGACGTGATCGACACATTTTCCCGTGGAAACATTACTCTTCAGGACGACGCAGATAACATATTCAAGGTAAATGGCCACCTCTTAAAGGTTTATTTTGAGACTGAAAAGATGGAGGAAGTCGATGTGATCAAATTGCTCGACTTTGGTGATTAAATGTTTCACCCTAAAAAAATAATAAAATAACAAGAATCTTTTTATTTATTATAATAAGTAAACGCTTCGCTTTGATTTGGCTAGTACACTTGTACTAGCCAAATCCATGTATCTCATCATTGTGTCTAAGAGTGTGCAGGAGAAGACATCGTAGGAGACAATAATGTGGGGAGGCACCAAGGACATCCTTTTTCAACACTTAAAGGAACATCATGGTTTGCACAATTCTATCTCTCAAACTCCCTAATTCCTGAGTTTATTTAATTATTAAGATTATCACTAAAATTAAACTCAGTGAATCCTGGTGCTCCTTTGATATACATGATCTTCCTTGATTGGCTTTCATATTCTTTAATCCTAGCACATACACTTGTTTCTTGTGAACATTTATCATTAGAAAAACATGTTAATCTAAATGGTTGATGAGTGAGATATGGTACGATGAAATGAACCTTACTCTTTTGTATAAGTGCTTGGGTTGTTTTATTTGAAAAACAATAATTGGCCTTACGATCTCCACAATGGTCTATTCATACCAAAGCCATATGTGTCTAAATTGCAAAACATCATACATATGCCATTTGTATTACATTGAGCTTTGTCAAATTGTTGTGACCCTTGTAAGTTGCTTTTCATGCTCTCATGATCAAGATCACGTACACTCCACATTCATATGCTAAACTTCTGCACTGGAAGTTAGCAACCTTCATCCATCCACAAATTAAATCGTCTATGTGTTTTGTGAATCACTCTCCCAGATATTCCTTCAAAAGAGACATGGTGTCACATCCTGGTTTTTGGCCTTCTTAGGGTTTTGAGTAAATCCTAAAATCTAGTTAGAATTAGATAGAAAGTAAGTGTTGCATTTATGCTAAGCTACAAAGTGTTTATTGTATGAGTTCGTTTTAAAAACCCGGTTACGTTCTCGAATAGGTTCCTCTGGAAATTTTCCGGATTTTTCTAGAATTTATTCCTATTTTTCTAGAGCTACATCCATTTCTGGAGGCTTCTGGAAATCATTTCATCAGCTCCAAATATTTTATTTGGGTTCATTGTGTCCGACTCTATCTCTGGGGTTTTTCTCGGAATTTTTTGGACACTTCGGGATATTTTCCTCGGTTTAAAAGGTATTATATAGACTTTTTTGATTTACCTTTTAATCTGAAAATGTTTTCCCAAGATATAAAAGAAAACCTAATCCCTAATGGGTCGGGCCACAACCCAACTAAACCCTAGCTCGACCCATGAGCCCAGTGTACCCGGCCTCCTCCTTGTCTCTCTCCTGGTAGGCCCCACCTCCAAACCGGCCCAAGCCACATGCCCCGTAGGCCGTAGCGGTCCGGACACACGGAAGTGCGTCGCCGCCACCGGCCTTTCTCGGCGTGCGTGCCACGCCAAAACTCCATTCCATGTGCCCTTATAATCTGCGTGACCTTGCGCCCCTGCGTATCCTCGCTGCTGTTCGCCCGAAGCCGCCGCCCCCTCTCCATCGCACAGTGCCACCTACGGACAACCCCCTAGAAAATCCCCAAGAAAAATCCCACCTTTGCACATAACCCCCACTCGAGCCTTTTAGCAGATCTAACCCTGGCCTTTTTAGCTTTTGCAAGCACTATTTCCTGCGTCTTGCGAATCTTACCTGCTAACCCTTTTCAGCTATAGTTAATTATGTGTAGGTCCGTGCAGCCTTGTTTAGCCTATAGATTTCATGTTTTAGGTCTGATTCGATCCCTTCAAGTTGCGTTAGCTTCGTAGTAACATAATCTATGGGTTAGTGGTGCTGTTTTCCATAAAACCTATTTTTGGAATTTAAGTAGTGATTAATTTGATTAATGGTCAATTTAAACTAGCTTTTCTAAATAAAAGAATGATTAGGCTTTTACACCCGCCACGTGTCTTGCCCATAGGTGCAGTAGAGTTGCACCTTTCATGGTGATCATAACCTATCCAAGTTTCATATCTTTCATCCCTTTTGTTTTGCCACATAATCCACCTATACCTTGTACTTCTGCCTTATTGTATTTATCTTCAGGCTTAATAAATATTTAGTATATGAACCACTATAATTCCAATGTATTATTTTAATACTGAATTCATATATGGTGGCCACATATGTGAAATCTGGATGTTAAAATAGTATATTGAATTGTATGTGCATATACTAAAGTTCATTGATCTACTTATACAAACTTCCATGATGACATTATGTTCATGCCTTGATGATGTCATAATCTATTTGTCCTCAACCAAAATAACTCCAGCTTATGTTCCTTGTACCAATATGCCCTTGACCCTTCAATTGCCCATACCTTTCCGACCTTAGCTCTTCCTAGTGTTTCTTGCGTTCCCGAGTTCGTAGTAGCTAGTGTTTTTCAGTAGTGCACTTTTCAAAACTGTTTGCTGATTGGTGTAATGCTTTATTAGATGAATCTTGTGTTGATCGTGCCAATCGGTGAGCTGTTCGACGTTTAAGGAGAGAAAGGTTCTGAAGAAGAGGATTAACGACAATACTTTGAGGAAGGCAAATATAACACGAGAAATTCCTTGCAACCTATACACCTTTAATTCTCATTTACATTCATCCATGAGTTTAAGTAATATAAGGACATACCTAGCTGCTTATACCTTATTTACCTTGTTCAACCTGGGTTTTATGCATCTTTTGGGTAGCATATCACTAGGCTTTGCAAACTATGCTCACTAGACCAATGGTACAATGATACTTGTTAATGCTGATCAATGATGAATGGTTAAAACTTGCTTTTTAGCAACATGGTTTAGGGATCTAGAACATGTATTGTGTGCTTTGTTCTAGGCATATCTCCTTAAGGTCTGGTTCTTAAAGTGGCAACCTAGGAAAATAGTACAACCACGGGAACTATATGGCTCTGGTCTTGACTAAGTAAAATGCACAACTCTAACTAGTTGGGGGTTACCGAAAGGCCCCCCTGGGTGCTTAGTTGATCACGGGAG
>CM014273.1:40094576-40145158 GCA_004135705.1 Alloteropsis semialata
CAATGGGAATCACGACCGGTGGGGAAAGTGTACAACCTCTGCAGAGTGAAAACTGATATATCAGCCGTGCTCACGGTTATGAGTGGCCTGGATACTTTTTGATTAGTGGTTATTTACCCTGGTGATGATGATGATGGAACGATGATGAACGTCATGATACTTCTCTACTTAATGTGGGTTACAACTGGGTTTTTCCTATTACATTGTAGTAATTTGGTTAAAGTTAAAAATTGAACAACTAAAAGTGCTTATCGCAGTTAAACCGAGTCTAGCATTTTGAGCCTTCATGTCTCGTGTTATATTTGTTAAGTAAGATGGTTTACTTACACTTGCACTATTCAACAAAATCCCGGATGGGTACTCAGATGAGGCAGCAGTCGAAGACTTTCCAGAAGAGTTCTAGGTTGTGGTTCACCAGCCGGCATCCCTGTGGCATTGAGGCTTCATCGTGAGAGATAGCAATTAGACTTCCACTGTGGTTTATTTAAGACTATTGTCTTGTATTTTGTAATAGTTTGTTTTTTAATTCGAGCATTGGTTTACTTTGATTTACCTTATTCTAAAGCTATATGTGTGTTTAAGACTTCCTAGTTACACATATAGTAGCATTCGGATTTCCTTCGTAAATCCGGGTGTGACACATGGGCTAAAAAAAGAAAAAAAGAAATAAAATATGCTTAAAGAGAAATTTATTCTCAAGAATGATGAAAAAAAGAAAAAAGAAAAAATGAGATAGCCATGTTCTCAAAATAAAGAGGAGAGAGATCATACAAAAAGGAGCTATTATAATTTCCACATACGTTTTTCTTTCACACACATGCACATCTTGATCAGTTTGTATGATTAGTTTTCTTCTTGGATCCAGTTTTTGGCTTTGCAATAATATGTGATATAAGTGCGCCTCATATTTTTATTCCTTACCTAGAACTCCACATAAGCCTTGTAGAAGTAGGATGAAATGAGGCAAAGAAACATGTTGGTGAGGAATTATGCACAACGAGCGACCTGAGAGAATCATTTGAGGAGACAAGTAAGGCTAAGTTTTGAAAATTTATCAAAAACCCAATTTACTTTACAGAAGGAGTTGAGGTGATTTGAATCAAGACCGTTCTGTTTCTCAACCATCCAAGATGACATGATAAACACTTCAAAAAATCACAAGAGCAGGTATGTCTTGGAATAACTTATATGCTAGCATCATATCATTTGGAATCATATTGTTCTCCACCTTAGTCATGAGCTTTACTCGAGGACGAGCAAAGGCTAAGTGTAGGGAGCTTGTTGACGGCCCTTAAGTGTCAATTTTGACCATCAAATCCTATGGAAAATATGTCAAATATGATCACCAAACATAGTGGTAGGGTTTATTACTAACTATTTCCACAAGTTTTGGTGTTTTAACGTGTCATGCAGGAAATGACAAAACAGGCCTGAGATAGTTTAAAAAATGTCATCATCACAAACTATCTCAAATTCACAGTTAGAATGCACCATTGCATAGAGCTCGTCGAGATGATTCTGATGGATATATTATTCAATTTTTTTGGAGCGCGTATGAAAAAGATATAAAGATCCCAATTTATTGTGAAGCACTGACGCCATCGCTGACATCGGCGCTGCTGACATCAGTGGCCAGCGGGCCAGTGGCCAAGGCGGCCCAGCGGGCTGGTAGCCCAGTGGGCCTGTGACCCAGTGGCCCAGCAGGCCCGGCGCAGCGCGGAGCCATTGTCGCTAGGGACACATGGCGCGATAGGAGACCGCCCACCGGTTTTGCTCTCCGCGCGCGGAGGGAGCCGGCCGAGGAGGGGTGGCACGTGCCACGCGCGGAAAAGAGGATAGCGGCCAAATGCCTGTTCTGGCGCAGGGCCGGTGGGTCAGACTCTGGTTTTGCATGGGTTTGAGCGGTTTTGGTCGGTTTTCCTGTGGTTTTGTCCTTTGCCAACGTACAGAAGGTCTGGAGGCATGGTTTTGCTCTGGTTTTCTCTGCTAGGGTCCAGTTCTCTGTGGGTTTTCATTGGTTTTGGGCTGTTTTCACCTCCACCGACCCCGGGAGGTCGGTGGGCACGAGTTTGGCGCCCTCCACCGCCTCCTAGAGGTCGGTTTGGGTACAGATGGCACGAGGGGAGGAGGGGTACCCCCTAGTTTCAAGTTGGACTTCTCCACATGGCCAAGTTTGCTCCTGCTATAAATAGAGACTCCCTCCTTCACTTGATAACACACATAGAAGGTGACAAGATCCAAGGCGAAGCTATATCCACTTAGTGCTTAGAAATAGGTGAGAGTTGAGGTGCGAGCCGGGGAGAAGCCAGGGCTGTCGGCTTCCTCCTTTCCTCTTGTACCTCGATGGATGCGGCTCAGGTTCGAGTAACATCCGAATATTTTCTTTGTATTTCTGGATTAATATTTAATTAAGTTCAGGCTTTACTTTATTTACTTATGTGCTCCTTGTCGTGATTAGGGTCTTAGTACTTGCAAAGCTAAGATAGTATTCAATAGAATAGACGTGGTGTCTAGTCTTGCGAATACCTCTTGGAGTGCATCTAGTGCCATGGATTTGTAGTGGTAGCCCCAGGTAGTGACAGGCTGACGGGCTACATAGTCCATGTGAGCAGCACTAGAGAGTAGTAGGACCATTGCTTGGCTTGCCTCGTCCCCTTCTCATCCCTTTCTAAGGCTAGGACGGTTGGGTGTACCGAAGCAAGTAATATAGTAAATAACTTGAGCTTATCCTTTGTTGTTCAGAACACTTAGAAATAACACACTCTATTACCTTCTACACATATATCTCTTCTCTTGTCCTCGGCTGTTCTTGATTCTTAACTAGTGCACACAAGTTCCCTATGGATTCGATACCCTGGAATACTCTCGGGTGATAGCTACATCGGTATCCATATGCTTGCGGATTTATCTGTGATCATTAAAAATACCAACAAGTACCAAAATCCCAGTACCGGGCAGGGGTCTCGTACTAAAGGGGGGTTAGCAGCTAGTACTAGAGAACAGTTCTCCAGTGGTGCAATATGTACTAGTTTGTAAGCTTTAGAACTTACCAAGTGGTATTAATAGGTGTTGACGCTCTTTAGCGACACCTTTTTACCCTTGTTTACCTTCAATAATGGCATGAATTTGATATCTAAACTATTGATCATACTCTATGACCGGGACGTTTTCGCATATGCACGTATTTTTGGAGGATTTCTTTTTACACAGGTTTTTGGGCTAAATTAGAGCACAAATGGACAAGGCTTGTGACCATGGACAACACGATGAAAGATGAAGGCCAGAAGCCTGAAGAAGAGGGTAGGCCGGCCGGCCCCATATGGCCTAGGCCGGCTAGCCTAAGGTGTTTCAAGCCCCGTTCATGCTCATCTTTGGTGAACCGACCTCCAAGATTTGAAAGGCAAGTGCTTCAAGATAAGGTTAAGAAACTTCGGGGTCAAGGCAAATCAATTGGAGAATTTGGAAGGTTATCACTTCCCATTCTTATCTCGAAGATATCCCGAAGCAAACGACGTCCAAAGGTCCACATGCATAGGTGGAACAACTACTGAAGCTTCCATAAGACTTGGGGAGAAAGATGAGGATGAGGCGGCCAGGAACCAGCCTAGGCCCCCCTGGCGCCACCTCGCCCCCCTTCAACCTAAGGTTTCCTCAGGGTATAAATAGCCCCTGTGTCCTTGTGCCACGCAGAATCAATTCATCATTCACCGCCGAGGAGCAGAGGAGCTAGAGGGGCACCTTTCAGAGAGCTGAGGGTCGTGCTAGTTGTTTAGGGTTCTACCCTAGCCGACGTGGGAACCCTGCGAGGAAGACCACGTCGAAGTTCTGGAGCTAGGATCATCAAGATCAAGGTAGGATCCCGGTGGTGATCTTGTGATGTACTTTCATTCATGGTGAAGTTATATGTGTTTCCGAATCTTTAGCGATCAAAGTGCCTCTTTCTATGATTTCGTTCTATCTTGGTTTTGCTTCTTCTCCAATATATTCTCGAGATAGATTGCTTGGGGTGTTCTCATAGCCATGGTGGCTAGGGATTCATGCCGGATCTACCAAGTGGTTCGACACGTTCACTTGTGAACGTGCCCTTAAGTTACCCACTTCGATAGGGAGCATCGAGACAGGGTGTGATCCCATGTACGGTGGGGCTTTCAGGAGTTTGACTGGAGGTCGTGATTTAAAGATGCTTTTTATTGAGATTCACATCTATCTTACTTCACTCTATTTGGCTCGGAGCTACAACATATGCATGATCTAGGCGATGTAGATTGGTTATCTCTAACTTTCTCTTGCTACCTCCGGTGTTTGGTTTTAGTAGATTAGATCTGTTTTGCAACCCTCTTCAAGACTAAAGGATTTCTATGCTAGTTGGATTGTTTCTTATATATTTAGTTCCACAATTGATAAACCTTGGGGGAGTACTCTATGGAAAAAGCTACAACTGATCCGTGCGCTTGCGGTTCACGATTGACGCGTCTAAGGGCCGTCAACAAGCTTTTCTGTCGCCGTTGCCGGGGAACTATCGATTAAGATCCGATTTGACTAGCATTCGTAAATATTTCTTTTTCTTTTTTCTCTTTTTAGATCTCTTATTTTCTTTTTTATCAAAAATAGATCTAATCCACAAAAATCAATCTAATCAAGTTTTATTTTATTTTTATTTTATTCTATCTCTTTCTTTTAGATCTTGTATATATTTTACATTCACTAACCCTAATTGGAGATGGATGGCTACCTCTCCAACAAACTAAAAAATTTTGTGGATGATCCAGAAAAACTTAACCAGTAAAGGAGACGTGAAGCACAAGCTAAGAAGCTAGAATTAGTAGATCCAAAAGGCAAGACCAGAAGTTCATCGTCTACACCTCAAGAAACTCCACCAAGTCCAAGGGAGCCGCCACCGCAACCCGAGATGGCGGAATGTATGATTGGAGAGCTATGCATCCCGGACATCAAGGATTTGCTTATCCAAGACCTCAATGATATCGGAGGAGTGTTCAAGATCAAGACTTCAACCATTTGTATGGTGCAAAGCTCACCCTTCACCAGAAAAGAAGATGCCAACCTTCACCTTCAAGCATTCATCCAACTATGCCGCACCTTCGACATGCAAGGAGTAACTCAAGATCAAGTGAGAGCAATGCTCTTTCCGTTCTCTCTACTTGGGAGAGCACTTCGATGGTTTCATTCTCTACCGGCAGAGACGGTGCAAAATTGGGATACTCAGATTTTGCGCAACAAGATTGCTACATTCGCGCAAGCCCCGATGGAGACCATTGCGGAAGCCTATGAGCGCTTCAATGACTACATCTGAGCCGTGCCACATCACAAGTTTCCAAAGGAGGATATAGTCCAGAAGTTCTACCAAGGCCTCACTACGGCATCAAAGGCAATCATCGATGCATCGGCTGGAGGATCCATCATTGAGCTCACCCCGACTCAAGCTCTCAAGCTATTCAAGAAGGTGGTGGACAATGATGCGTTGGCATCATCGGGACAGCTGCACCCTACACCGTCCGCGGGCGTTGTTAAAAGTGTTTTGCAGGTGGAGCGTGAAGAATTACTAGAAGGGAAGATTGATTCGCTCATGAGAAGGTTGGAGAAGATGGAGGTGGACAAGAAGGAAGCCCATGCTATTGATTTGAAGGCAGCCGAAGCAAGGTCCACATGTGAAGACTGTGGAGAGTATGGCCATGTCCAGAAGAATTGTCCGGAGGAAGCTAAAGTGCTCAAGTACATGAGGAAAGGGGATTTGTTCCCACCGTCCAACTTCCGCTATGGGCAAGGTAGACCTCAATTTAATGCAAGCTCATCCATTCAAAACTCGGTGCCTCTTCGTATACAATTGAAGGAGTTCATGGAGGAGCAAGGCAAGATCAACAAGGACACCGTCACTAAGTTCAAGTCTATGGACAAGATATTGGAGAACATTGATGGCAAGGTGACAGAGGTCGGAAGTTCTAACCATCAAGTGCTCAACATGATGAAGATGCTAGAGACACAAGTGACCCAGCTAGCCGGACGCCTACCTAGTAATGAAGGAAGACTACCAGGGCAACCTCAAAATCTGGAGACGGCAAAAGCAATTCAAACTCTCTCGGGGAAGGAGACCTAGGATCCTGAACACCCAGCCGGAGCAAGGAAGTCTAAGCCAAGTGTTGAAGTCGAGATGACATCAAAAGAGAAGGCGCCTACTCCCGCATCAGAAATAGTCACCCAAGAGCCGGAGTTTGAGATGATCGATGAAGATACAAAGATTCTTCCTCCACAACACGTTACCACAAAGGTAAAATTGATGAGCATTTCAAAAAATTTGTTGAAGTGGTTCGCAGGTTGAACATCAATATGCCGCTCTTGGACGCTCTACAAGTTCCAACATACTCTCGCTACTTCAAAGATATCCTTTCAACAAGCGTGAGATGTCGCCGCCAAGCGCCATCAAGATGACCGAAGAATGCAGTGCGGCTATCGCCGATCAAGCTCCCGAGAAGAAGAGGGACCCAGGGTGTCCAACCATCCCATGTTCCATTGGATCATACATGTTCAAAAGGGCATTGTGTGACCTTGGCGCAAGTGTGAGCGTCATGCTGAAGGCTGTGTATGAGAAGCTACGCTTACCGGAGCCGGAACCCACCGCCGTGTGCCTAGAGATAGCGGACAACTCCGTTCGCTATCCTTTGGGCATCGCCGAAGACGTACCCATGAAGATTGGAGAACACCTAGTCCCCATTGACTTCATGATTCTTGATATGGGAGAAGGGACAAAGTCGCCAATAATCCTTGGGAGGCCATTCCTCAAGACCGCAAGGGCCAACATCGACGTTGGCAAGCGGAAGATCAAGTTCGACATCAATGGCACCATGAGCGAGTTCAAGTTTTGTCCATGCCTTGAGGTATGCAATATGATCAATGTTAAATATATTCCACCTCACCGACGTGACACCAAGGAGGAGCTACAGAAGAAGGAAGCGAAGGAGAACAAAGAAGTTGTTGCATCCGTCGAGACAAAAGCTCAACACCCGCTTGTGAAGACCAAAAAGATGACTAAGCCAAAGAATAATCCTGCACCCAAGCCAATGATTGTACAGAAGTGGGTACCCAAGACTGCAATGCCATCACCGAGCATTGGTCCGGAGTGAAGAAAGGAAGAAGTCTAGCTATAGACTATAAACGAAGCGCTTTGCGGGAGGCAACCCGTTCGTCGAGTCAAGAATAAGCCGCCGGGAGGACAACCCATCGTCGAGTCGAGAATAAAGCTACTGGGAGGACAACCCTGAAGACATTTGAGTAAGTGAGTTATGAATTTTGCTATGCAAGACTTGATAAACATTTGTTAAATTGGTCGTTCAGTCGGACATTTAAATTAGAGTTGCTCGGTCATTTTGATTTTATTTCTTATTCTAAACCAATGACTTGAGTCTTCCCATGATTTATCTTGAGAAACCCAAAACCAAATTCCCAAACCCATTTTGGCGACCGTCCTTTCCATGACGGCTGGACCAACTTGATCATTGTAAAGACACGAGTAGAGCTAAGCGTTGTTCTTAATTCTTTAAATTCTTTGACGCATGCTAGGCTCATGCAACCTTAGTAAGTTTCAGTTTTGTTTCCCTAGAATTAGGATTTTTCTAAGCCCTATTTATTTTATTTCTTTCAAAACATCTCTCTTTTGGCCAAAATTTAGAACCTAAACCCATGACCCACGGTTGAACTCGGGAAAGTTCGCTATCAATTCATGAAAGTGAGCAATACCGGTGCAATCAAAATTAACGTACTCAAAAAATATTTCTCGACTTACAAATGTTTATGATACCCAAATTCGCCTCTAATTATTTATTCAAACTCATTGCTTTCTTTGAATTGGTTTTATTTGTTAAGATTAGAGGAGGACTTAAGCATCTAAACACACTTTGGAAGGGCTTTATGATCATGATCACTACTAATGACCAAGATTGAGTTCACGGGAAGAATTTTTGTGCTCTCCACCTAACACCACATGCAAGAGGGGACAGCCATGCATGGTGGTACAGTTATTTTTGCAGGATTGAAAGCAACATTTGGAGTGGAGTTGAAGCAAACGACAAAGGCATGAATCAAGGTGGAGAAAACAATGTACAAGTTGAAAACCTTTCCAAAGAATGAGTGGTTCACAACATTTGGGTGGTGCAAAGCATGTTGAGTTGCTGGACAATGATCAACATTCATCTCAGGAAGACGTGGCAGCAAGGGCACGTGAAGAAGGCCAGGGGACACCCTAAGCCGGTCAGCCCCAAGCACCCTAGGCAGGTCGGCCTGGTGCCCATTTATGCCCCCTGGTGCTCCTCTTTCACAAGTACGCAGCTCATATAATTCTTAGTCTATATTCTTCATGTTCTTCCACCTTGAACACCAGCAAGAGCTCTAAAATTTTTGAGAATCAAAATTGCCCCCAAAAATCTCCAAAAATTCACCACAATTTCTAGTTTGCTCTCCCCTTTGATATATTGTTTTTCCACTGGCGAGAAACCCCCGGTGTGTTGGTTTTTGTGTTTGTGCAGCAAGGCACCATGAGGAGGCATGTCTTGAACTTCATCACCGGAAAGAGGACAAGGTCTTTGCGAAGGCACTCCGTTGCGGAGTCACCGCGAAGTATGGAAGAAGACAACTCCATACCGAGGAGCGACATGCTGCTCCTTGGTGGGATGCAAGACCCAAGATGTACCTCCATGCAGTTCACCGAACCTCGTGGGCATGCCGGCGCACCACCACCTCCTGCACCTCGACGTGCCTCAAGATCAACCTCACCATCGCCATACAAGCCAAGAATTTCAGAATATGGATTTGTCATCTTTGTTGACACCAGCGGTGGCAAACAGAAAGTCCGCAAGCGCACGGCTGTCGAAGTAGCTTTCACCCGTGAGTAAACCAGGTATCGAATCCACAGGGAACGTAAAAGCGTATCTAATCACTAAAGCTGAGCCGGATCGATCGAGTGTATATAAAGGCTGGGTAGAGAGGATAACTTAGCACTAAGGCTCTGATTATACTTAAGAGAATTCTCCTATACTTGCTTTAGGCACCGGGGTATCCTAGGCCTCTAGGAAATTGCCGGCCAACAGCTCTACGCCGTACCCGTACGTGGAGGATTACAAAGGACGGACAGGGCTGTCACCACCTGCCGCCTACCTCTACTAATCCGTGGGGCTACGAGGCAAATGAGGGCAGATATACACCTAAGCACCACGCCTAAGATAATATCAGCTATCCTAACCTTGATCAAAGATTAGAATACTTTATAAATAAAGCAGCGAATCCACAAGCACAATAGAGACTTAACTTATCTATAACTCAGACTTAATTACTAGTTGAATCCTGGATACTTACTGAGTAGCTCGCATCGTCGAGGTACAGGTGGAGGGTCGCCGACAGGCCGGGACTCCTCCAGACTCTCCCTCACTCTCTCCCTATTTCTACTCTGGATATGAGGAGGGCTTCGCCTTGGATCTTCACTTCTGCTCGATGATGATTAGCCCTGCCCCGAGTCCAGCTATTTATAGCTTGGAGAGGCGGTTTGGAGTCGGTTTGCAGCGGTTGAGGCGGTCCGGAGATGGGCCCAGGTCGGCCGACTAGGGGGGATCGGCCGACCATCAGATTCACCGACGTTGATGATGCACGGCATGGATGAACTCCTGGTGGCGGTTGACAGTTGCTAGTGAAGGCGGTGGCGATTTGGGTGCGCGGCTCGGTCGGCCGACCTGGCTAGGTCCGCCGACCCAGGGCTGTGGCCCCTCGGCCCCACTTCGTCAGTGTCACTCTCCAGTGGGTCCTTTGGTCGGTTTCCGGTGGGTAATGGTGAAGATGTGTCGGTTAAGTTAGGGATGTGGGCCCATGAATCCATGTGCTTGCCACATGGCCCAATCCCAACTCTTCATTTCCACCGACTTGATCTCAACGTGCCTGATCGCTCCTGAGTGTGCTTCTTGTTGATGGGCTGAAGATGGACCCACCGGGACTAGTCCCAGGTCGGCCGACCAGGGAGGGTCGGGCGACCTGGCCCTAAGCCCATTTTAGCTCTTCTTTTGTCACTTTATTCCTCTAAGCACATATGCACCAAAACTCATGGAATTCATTAGTAAACAACCCTATGTCTATTTGTTTTATCATGTTTTATATCTTTGTTGGCAGTAAAAAATTGTCATTAAGGATCGCCAACAAGCTCCCCCATACTTATCCTTTACTCGCCCTCGAGTAAAGTCCAAGCTTCATCATGGAGATCATTAACAAACATATAGGTCATTCCCAAACATTCATGCTTAGTGGAAGTATATGAGTGGCTATCATGTCTTCTTGAGTTATTGCAGGAAGGAACAGCCTTTTCTATGACATGATACACTTCACTCTCAAGTACTTGGGGTTTTGAAATTTTGCAAAGAAAACCTATGCCTTGCTCCTCAAAGAGTTTATCTCTGGATAAATATGGTGGTTGGACAACACTCATACTCTCCAAAATAGAACTTTTTGTGTGGAGCTCTCAAGATATATGCCTTTTCTCACTTATTTTGTCATTCCAAGGATTGGATCCAAATCAGAGACAAGTCATGTAATCAAGTCAAGATGCGCAAGTGTGTGTTTTGAGGTGGACATGTAATGATACTCCTTTGTCTTGGCCTTTCTTCCCCTTCTTTTCTTTTGGATATGGGCTAATGCACTTCTTTTTTCTCTCTTTTTTTTCTACTCAATGCTCTTTTAGCATGAGTCTTTTTCTTCTCTTTATTTTTCTATGCATTTAGCCCATATCTTTTTTCCATCTTAATTTTGGGAGGAAGGGTCATTTTTCAGGAGTATTTATTTCATGAACATGAGACAAAGGAATGTTTTGCTTCATCCTCAGTGTAAGGATTTAGCTTTTATGGTGGAGTGTACGTGATCTTGACTTTAAAAACATGAAATATTTCTAATACGGGTCACAAGACTTGAAACAACTCAAAGCTCAAAGGTAAAGTTTGATCATATTTGTAAGTGTTTGTCTCTCAAACCCATGAGGAGCATAGCAAGGTACAAAGTTTTAAAACTTTTCATAAATTCCAAGCACTCAAATAGTAAATGTATCTTTCATATTAAAGCCATATCTCAAAATGCAATAACCTAGATGACATGAGTTCCTATAAATATGAGGATTTCCACAAGCCAAAAGGTACAGGAAATAAAATATATGTAAGTTAATAAGAACTTCCATGTGATGGTGAGATGCAAAGGGTTGATTTTACTAAGTTTTTGAATTCCTTGATCAGGTTCTGCAAATATTCAACTGAAACAGAGTTTAGGATGACCAAACCAGCGTGCAGGAGGAAGCAGAGGTCAGGTGGGACCCGAGCCAGGTCGGCCGATCTGGTGGGGTCGGGCGACCTGGGGGTGACTCCCCTGGTTCAGATCTTTCTCGTGCTGCTCTGTTGCATTCTGATATTCTCTGTTTCGCGTTGGATCGCTCTGTTTCCCGTTGCGATTTTCCCCCACACTTGTACCTTTCACTCAAAACAAGTGGAAACAAAAAGAAAACACAATCCTAATACACTAAACATTTTATTTTATTCATCAATTCAGAGGCACATTACAAGATAATCAAAAGAAATAAATGAAATAAATGAATAGAAGGGAAACTAATGTGCCTATCCTAATCCAAAGCCTAAGGTATTTAGGGTGCATTATAGAGATTTTCATCCCCAGTAGCCTTGGCATAGCGCTTAAGTTTCACGGCTGTTGATCTACGAAGCATATCAAAGTCGTCTTGAAGGCTTATGCGCTCAAGTCGCTCTTCAGCGAACTTCTTCTCCAACTTTGCATTGTCGCGACCGAGTTGATTAATCAACTCTAGCAACTCAGCGTTGGAGGGAGCCTTGGGGGCCTTCTCATCATCATCACTCTCATATTGGCCCCCAGGCCTGCGAATTGGAGGAGGCTTGATATGCCTCTTGATCTTGCCGGCGGGTGAAGATTCCACCGACTCCTCCAACTCCTTCCTCTCCTCAGGTGTGAGGGGAGGGAACAGCCCCTTACCATAGCCACCTCCGGGTTTCCTTTCCCCGAAGATCCGGAAACGTGGCTCCGGGGTACTGGCAGGAGAGTAGATGGACACATCGGACGTATAGTGATACGCCACGACGTCCTCCCACTTGTTCCTGACCACCTCCTTCAACTTCTCCCCTGGTTGAAGCTTGGGGAGTCCATCCCCCTTGATCGGAGCGGCCGCCGGTGTCTTCTTTGGGGTTAATTGCCCCGTCGTCGGCCTTCTGTACGGGCTTGATGCCCGTGCATCGCGCCTCTGGGTCCTCCTCGGAGACTAAGACCGCGCCGCCGAGCGAGAACGTGAGGGGCCACCAGGGGCGATCGGCCGACCAGGCACATCGGCCGACCCCCTGGTGTGGCCTCTCGCGTCCTCCTCTGGCGGGAGGCTGGCCAGTGGGGTGACAACCACGGCCATGGCTTGCTCCAGGTTGGTGGGCACCAATTGATTGGCCGGAGTGGGCTCTCCATCCAGATCAAAGGTTGATCGGGATTTGGGGTGGCTTTTTGGCCATTGATGGAGAATTGGGAGGTGTGGCTTGGTGATTTTAGAATGAGGACGAGGAAGAACTCAGATGAGAGGGAATAAGAGGATGGGTGAAAATTTAAAAATAGGCTAACCCTCTTCTCGGATCCATCAGAGTTAGAATCGCTCGTCCACCGCAGAACGGCTTCAGAGACGTTAGAGTAGAACGTTGGCAAAAGATAGGGCCGATTGGGCTTAGGATCACGTCGGCAGACTTGGTCAGGTCGGCCGACCCGGCCTTGAGCCCGGTCGCCCTCTTCTTATTTGTGCACTACGTGACAGGTCCACTAAACCCCAAAATGTGTGCATTCATGTGCTAGGGGTTAAGGATTTAACATAAGGTGTAATTATAAATGGGAATCATCCATGACCAAATTGATCACATCAAATTCCTCATCTACTTTATCAGGTTCAAGGAAAACTTTTAAACGTTGACCATTTACCTTGAAGAGGTTACCTTCATCATCTTGGAGTGTGATTGCCCCGTGCGACGAAGTCTCCACCACAACGAATGGTCCTTCCCATTTACTCCGAAGTTTTCCATGTCCAAAGAGCTTCACCCTGGAATTAAAGAGTAATACCTTATCCTCGGGGTGGAACTCCTTCACCTTGATCCTCTTGTCGTGCCATCTCTTGGTTCTGTCCTTGTAGATTCTGGCACTGTGGTACGCTTTGTCTCTCCACTCTTCCAGTTCCGATAGTTGCATCCTTCTCATCTGCTGGGCTGCTGGCAAATCCATGTTTCACTTTCTTATGGCCCAGTGCACTCGATGCTCTAGCTCAACTGGTAAATGGCAAGTCTTGCCGTAAACCAGCTGGTATGGGGACATCCCGATGGCGTTTTGTACGCCGTTCGGTAGGCCCATAGAGCATCTGGTAACTTGCTCTTCCATCCTTTGCCCATTTCTGTCACGGTCTTCTGCAGAATATTCTTGATCTGTTTGTTCGATGATTCTGCTTGACCGCTTGTCTGGGGGTGGTACAGTGTAGCTATATTGTGCTTTGCCCCCAGTTCTGCCAGAAATTTCCGGAAGGTCTTGTCGATGAAGTGCGACCCTCCATCACTGATCACCATCCTGGGGGTTCCAAAATGTGGAAAGATGATCTCATGGAACATCTTTCGCGCGTGTTTAGAGTCAGCGGCTCTACATGGCATTGCTTCAACCCACTTCGAGACATAGTCCACTGCCACCAGGATGTACTCACTGTCATAGGATTTGACAAAGGGTCCCATGAAATCAATGCCCCACACATCAAACAGCTCAACTTGTAAGTTGTTTGTGAGTGGCATTGCATCTCTTGCGGTGATCCCTCCATGTTTCTGGCACTGCTGGCATCGTCGAATGAACTCTTTTGTATCCTCATACATTGTGGGCCAGTAGAATCCACTCTGCCAGATCTTTGACCTTGTCCTAAACGCCCCGTAGTGACCTCCATATGGGGCTGCATGGCACTGCTCAAGGATCTTCCTTGCTTCATTTGTTGGTACACATCGCCTGAGCATGCCATCTGAACATACCCTGTACAGGTATGGTTCGTCCCATAGATGGAGTCTACTCTCGTAGATGAGCCTTCTCTTGTTCTCCCCTGGCGGTACATATCCTGCAACCATAAAGTTCACAATATTTGCATACCAGGGGTCGGAGGCGGTCACCTTGAGTAGGGTGTCGTCGCGTAGAAAATCATTTATCGGTAGATCCTGCATGTCAGTAAACTGCATACGTGACAAATGATCTGCTACTGAATTCTCTACTCCCTTTTTATCTTTAATTTCTAAATCAAATTCTTGGAGTAAGAGAATCCAGCGGATAAGGTGTGGTTTAGCATCTTTCTTGGTAAGCAAATATTTCAAGGCAGCGTGATCGGTGTAGACAATCACCTTAGCTCCTACCAAGTAAGATCTAAACTTGTCTATAGCAAAAACTACTGCCAAGAGCTCTTTTTCAGTGGTAGCATAGTTAAGTTGAGCTCCTGTCAAAGTTTTACTAGCATACGAGATAGCATGATGATTCTTATTTTTGGTCTGTCCAAGGACAGCACCAATAGCATAATCACTGGCATCACACATAATCTCAAAGGGTAGCGTCCAGTCAGGGGGTTGAATGACTGGTGCTGAGATGAGAGCGTTCTTTAAAATGGTGAAAGCATGTAAACACTCATCATCGAAGTCAAAGGGCACGTCCTTGGCTAAAAGGCTAGTGAGGGGCCTAGCTATCTGGGAAAAATCTCTGATAAAGCGCCGGTAAAACCCGGCATGACCTAAGAAGCTGCGGATCCCTTTAACATTGGTGGGAGGTGGAAGCTTTTCTATGACTTCTATTTTTGCTCTATCCACCTCTATTCCCCGTTCGGACACTAAGTGTCCCAACACTATTCCCTCTCGGACCATGAAATGGCACTTCTCCTAGTTTAGCACCAGGTCCTTGTCTCGGCATCTTTGTAGTACCTTGTCTAAGTTCTGCAGACAATGGTCGAAAGTCTTTCCATAGACTGAAAAATCATCCATGAAAACTTCCATGATCTCTTCAATCATGTCTGAGAAAATGGACATCATGCACCTTTGGAACGATGCTGGCGCATTGCATAATCCGAATGACATCCTACGATATGCATACGTTCCATAGAGGCAAGTGAAGGTGGTCTTTTCTTGATCATCGGGGTGGATGGGAATCTGGTGATAGCCGGAATACCCGTCAAGAAAACAGAAGAAGGAGTGGTTCGCGAGTCTCTCCAACATCTCATCGATGAAGGGGAGCGGGAAGTGATCCTTCTTTGTTGCCTTGTTAAGTCGGCGGTAGTCGATGCACATCCGCCACCCAGTAACGGTACGCTGAGGAATCAGCTCGTTTTTCTCGTTACTTACAACGGTCATACCTCCCTTCTTGGGCACTACTTGGACAGGGCTGACCCATTCACTATGAGGGACAGGATAGATGATCCCGGCGTGTAGAAGTTTCAAAACTTCCTTCTTTACAACTTCCCTCATTGCATTATTTAGCCTACGCTGAGGCTCCCTAGAGGGTGTAGAAAGAATGCGATGGGTACAGAGTGCAGGGCTTACTCCTTTCAAGTCCTTGAGGGAGTACCCGAACGCCGAGCGGTGTTTCTCAAGCACCTTTATGAGTCTATCACTCTTGTCCTGCGATAGCTTGTCACTAATGATGACAGGGGTGTCCCGGTCTTCATTTAAGAAGACATAGCGAAGGCCAGCAGGCAAGGATTTTAGCTCTATGTGCGTCTTAGGTGGAGGGGGTCTTTACCGTAGGCTTCTTCTGTATTGAGTAGTTCAAGGTATTCCCAAAGTCTTCAAAAAGATCTTCCTCGAACTCAAATGGTAATCCGAGAGGTTGAGTTTCCTCTTCCTCAACGGATGGGGTCTCAGGAGTTGGACTGGGCAAGTCTGTGGGTTCTATCTGTGAGTCTTCTTGCTCAGTCTCGGTCGCGTCCGCAGGAGAGTTCTCTCGGATGGCCGCTAGGACTTCTTTTGCTCTGGCCAGGGCTATGTGTAGGAATGAACCCCCGGCTGCTATGTCTATGTACCGGGCATCTTCACTATTCAACCCAGACGGAAAATGCTGCATGAGCATGTAGTCTGGGAAGCCTAGATCTGTTCCAGTTAGACATGAGTCCTGGAATCGGTCCCATGCTTTGGCGATCGTTTCCTTCTTTCGTTGCTGGAAGTTAATGATCTCCTTCCGAAGTGCACAGATCCGGTGAACAGGAAAGTATTCAAGACAAAACTTGTCCCGTAACTTTTCCCATTCACCGTTCGTTAGCGCAACGGTGTGGTCGTACCACTTCCTTGCTCTCTCTTTGAGAGAGAACGGGAAGAGCTTCCATCTAATCGTTGCTTGCGTCATGCCTGATATGACCAGACACGAGCAAAGCAACTCGAATTCGTGCAAGTGACGGTATGGGTTTTCACCATCACCTCCAGAGAAGGATATGTCCTGGACCATAGCTATGAAGGCAGGGCGAAGTTCATAGCTATCGGTTAAAATAGGATTTGACAAGGGGTGCGGCTCCAATAATTCGCCCTTTGGAGCAGAGAACTCATGAATTTGGATGGAATTCATGGTCGATAAAAAAAAGAAATATAAAATAAAAGATATACGGGCAACTTTAGATCTTAGATAACTGCTACCGTTCCCCTGCAACGGCGCTAGAAAGCTTGTTGACACCAGCGGTGGCAAACAGAAAGTCCGCAAGCGCACGGCTGTCGAAGTAGCTTTCACCCGTGAGTAAACCAGGTATCGAATCCACAGGGAACGTAAAAGTGTATCTAATCACTAAAGCTGAGCCGGATCGATCGAGTGTATATAAAGGCTGGGTAGAGAGGATAACTTAGCACTAAGGCTCTGATTATACTTAAGAGAATTCTCCTATACTTACTTTAGGCACCGGGGTATCCTAGGCCTCTAGGAAATTGCCGGCCAACAGCTCTACGCCGTACCCGTACGTGGAGGATTACAAAGGACGGACAGGGCTGTCACCACCTGTCGCCTACCTCTACTAATCCGTGGGGCTACGAGGCAAACGAGGGCAGATATACACCTAAGCACCACGCCTAAGATAATATCAGCTATCCTAACCTTGATCAAAGATTAGAATACTTTATAAATAAAGCAACGAATCCACAAGCACAATAGAGACTTAACTTATCTATAACTCAGACTTAATTACTAGTTGAATCCCGGATACTTACTGAGTAGCTCGCATCCGTCGAGGTACAGGTGGAGGGTCGCCGACAGGCCGGGACTCCTCCAGACTCTCCCTCACTCTCTCTCTATTTCTACTCTGGATATGAGGAGGGCTTAGCCCTGCCCCGAGTCCAGCTATTTATAGCTTGGAGAGGCGGTTTGGAGTCGGTTTGCAGCGGTTGAGGCAGTCCGGAGATGGGCCCAGGTCGGCCGACTAGGGGGGATCGACCGACCATCAGATTCACCGACGTTGATGATACACGGCACGGATGAACTCCTGGTGGCGGTTGACAGTTGCTGGTGAAGGCGGTGGCGATTTGGGCGCGCGGCTCGGTCGGCCGACCTGGCTAGGTCGGCCGACCCAGGGCTATGGCCCCTCGGCCCCACTTCGTTAGTGTCACTCTCCAGTGGGTCCTTTGGTCGGTTTCCGATGGGTAATGGTGAAGATGTGTCGGTTAAGTTAGGGATGTGGGCCCATGAATCCATGTGCTTGCCACGTGGCCCAATCCCAACTCTTCATTTCCAGCGACTTGATCTCAACGTGCCTGATCGCTCCTGAGTGTGCTTCTTGTTGATGGGCTGAAGATGGACCTCACCGGGACTAGTCCCAGGTCGGCCGACCAGGGAGGGTCGGGCGACCTGGCCCTAAGCCCATTTTAGCTCTTCTTTTGCCACTTTATTCCTGTAAGCACATATGCACCAAAACTCATGGAATTCATTAGTAAACAACCCTATGTCTATTTGTTTTATCATGTTTTATATCTTTGTTGGCAGTAAAAAATTGTCATTAAGAATCGACAACAATCTTGTCGGAGGAAGAAGAAGCAAGGCTCAAGAATTTAAAAGGAAGTTGAAAGCAAACACCAATTTTGATGATGATGCACTACATAAGTTTGGATTCTATGGTGATATTTATGGGCTATTGGACAACCTCGGATGGAGGCAATTTTCTGATGGTGTTTCGGTGCACGTGCATGGAGAAATCGCATTGGAGATAATGATGACCATGAGAATGGTGACATGAAAAGTTGATGAGCAAGAAGTGTCATGCCTCGAATTTAGGTTGAAGGATGAAGAAAGGTCCATCACCTTTGAGGGTATTGGAAGCTTACTTGGTTTCAAGGGTGATGCACCGGAAAGAGCCGAAGTTGAAGAAGGAGGGACATATAAGTTTTTGAATAAATTGCAAGGGATGACAACTGCCAAAGAAAGAACATAAGCAATGTTATACTTCAAATATTTCATTCTTGGATGAGCAAGAGAATCTTCGGAAGGATGAGAGAGTCCAAAGTAACAGATATGGAGTTAAATTATTTATACTCCGCATTGGTGAAAAAGCAAGCAATTGATCCTACCTACATCATGATTGATAGGTGGGTATGTGAAGCAACATCCGGCTCTGGAGAGATCGGCTCGGGTTGTTATCTCACCATGATAGCAATTGCATTGAACCCAAGATTGGAGACAAACTCGGCATTCTACATGAAGGGGACCGACTTTGGAATTGAAGCTATGAGGCAAGGACACTACATCAGAGGAGATGAGAAGAATGGTTTCAAAATTGCAAATACAAATATTTATGTCCTCGATGCAAGATTGAAGTTATTTGCAAGAGGAAGAGTTGATTGGCGGGATGAGAAGATTTTGGTCAAGGCTAAGAAGAATAAAAGAGGGAAGCATATTGGAGAGTCATCGGTACCAGTTGAAGAAGAGGTGGGAGAGGAATTGCCACCGGCTAGTTCCTCTTATTGGACAACGGAATTTTAAAATGCACCAAGTGGAGAAGGACCTTCGGAAGGATGAGGGCAACAATGGGGACATACACCAGCTCAAGCATGGGGGTATGGAGTGTCTGTGCCACCACCGATGTATCCACCGCCACCTACATATAGCAGTTATGGCTACCCACCACCGCCACATCAAGGAGTGTTCCCGGATCCATCTTTTGGAGCTCAATTTGCACATCTCCAACAACCGGAAAGAAGCACAAGAACGATTGGAGCCTACGCTGATAGAAACTTAGAGGACTTAATGCCATCTGGAGGCATACGGACCGATGTTGACGCTCCTTAGCGACACATTTTTACCCTTGTTTATCTTCAATAATGGCATGAATTTGATATCTAAACTAACGATCATACTCTATAATCGGGACGTTTTCGCATATGCATGTGTTTTTGGAGGAATTCTGTTTACACAGGTTTTTGGGCATAAATGGAGCACAAATGGACAAAGCTTGGAACCAAGGACAACATGGTGAAAGATGAAGGCCAGAGGCCCGAAGAACAGGCCAGGCTGACCAGCCCACATGGCTTAGGCTGGCCGGCCTAGGTGATTCCAAGCCCTGTTCGTGCACAACTTTGGTGAACCGACCTCCAAGAGTATTTAAAAGGCAAGTGCTTCAAGATAAGGTCAAGAGACTTTGGGGTCAAGGCAACTCAATTAGAGAATTTGGAAGTTTATCACTTCCCATTCTCATCTCGAAGATATCCCGAAGCAAATGTCGTCCAAAGGCCCACATGCATTGGTGGAACAACTACTGAAGCTTCTAGAAGACTTGGAGAGAAAGATGAAGACGAGGCGGCCAAGGAACAGGCTAGGCCGGCCGGCCTGAACCACCCTGGGCCGGCCGGCCCAGGCCTTTCCTATGGCGGTTCGCCCCCCTTCGACCTAGGGTTTCCTCAGGGTATAAATAGCCCCTGTGCCTTCGTGCCACGCATCAATCAATTCGTCATTCACCGCCGAGGAGCAGAGAAGCTAGAGGGACACCTTTCGGAGAGCTGAGGGTCGTGCTAGTTGTCTAGGGTTCTTCCCTAGCCGACGTGGAAACCTTGCGAGGAAGACCACGTCGGAGTTCTGGAGCTAGGATCATCAAGATCAAGGTAGGATCCCAGTGGTGATCTTGTGATGTACTTACATTCATGGTGAAGTTGTATGTGTTTTCAAATCTTTAGCGACCAAGTGCCTCTCTTTATGATTTCGTTCTTGCTTGGGTCTGCTTCTTCTCCAATCTATTCTCAAGATAGATTGCTCGGGGTGTTCTTGTAGCCATAGTGGCTAGGGGTTCATACCGGATCTACCAAGTGGTTCGACACGTTCACTTGTGAACGTGCCCTTAAGTTACCCACGCCGAAAGAGAGCATCATGACAGGGTGTAATCTCGTGTACGATGGGGCTTTCGGGAGTTTGACCGGAGGTCATGATTTAAAGATGCTTTTTATTGAGATTCACATCTATCTTACTTCACTCTATTTGGCTCGGAACTACTACATATGCATGATCTAGGCGATCTAGATTGATTATCTCTAACTTTCTCTTGCTACCTCCGGTGTTTGGTTTTAGTAGATTAGATTGGTTTTGCAACCCCTCTTCAAGATAAAAGGCTTTCTATGCTAGTTGGATTGTTTCTTGTATCTTTATTTCCATGGATTGATAAACCTTGGGGGAGTACTCTAAGGAAAGAGCTACAACTGATCTGTGTGCTTGCGGTTCACGATTGACGCGTCTAAGGGCCGTCAAGAAGCTTTTCTGGCGCCATTGCCTGGCAACTATCGATTAAGATCCCATTTGTCTAGCATTTGTAAATATTTCTTTTTCTTGATTTTCTTTTGATTTCTCTCTTTTTGGATCTCTTATTTTCTCTTTCAGAAAAAATAGATCTAATCCACAAAACAAATCAATCTAATCTAGTTTTTTATTTTATTTTTATTCTATCTATTTCTTTTAGATCTTGTATATATATTTTGTATTTCACTAACCTTAACAAGAGATGGATGGCTACCTCTCCAACAAATCAAAAAATTTTGTGGATGATCCAGAAAAACTTTATAGGCAAAGGAGACGCGAAGCACAAGCTAAGAAGCTGAAATTAGTAGATCCGAAAAGCAAGGCCGGAAGTTCATCATCTACTCCACCACCAAGTCCAAGGAAGCCGCCACCGCAACCCGAGATGGCGTAACGCACGATCGGAGAGCTATGCATCCTGGACATCAAGGATTTGCCTATCCAAGACCTTGGCGATGTCGGAGGACCGTTCGAGATCAAGATTTCAACCATTCGTATGGTGCAAAGCTCGCCCTTCACCAGAAAAGAAGATGCCAACCTTCACCTTCAAGCATTCATCCAACTATGCCGCACCTTCGATATGCAAGGAGTAACTCAAGACCAAGTGAGAGCAAGGCTCTTTCCGTTCTCTCTACTTGGGAGAGCACTTCAATGGTTTCATTCTATACCGGCGGAGACGGTGAAAAGTTGGGATGCCTTGATGAAAGCTTTCATGACGGAGTTCTACTCGCCGGGCAAGACTCAGATTTTGCGCAACAAGATTGCTACCTTCGCGCAAATCCCGACGGAGACTATTGCGAAAGCCTATGAGCGCTTCAACGACTACATCCGAGCCGTGCCACATCACAAGTTTCCGAAGGAGGATATAGTCCAGAAGTTCTACCAAGGCCTCTGTTGACGCTCATTAATGCACATCTCAGACCGTCAACTTTGATATACAAATACACATTCACCATAGCTATAGGAATTATATCTAACAAGTTCAACTAGTTTTGGTGACTATGTGTATGTAGGAGGCAACAGGTGAAATTTGAGGCAAAACGGCTCGATGGACGGTCGCCCGACCCAGCCAGGTTGGCCGACGCCCAACCGAGGCCAAACGACCCTATCTTTGGATATATGCTAGGGAAGCCACTCTAGACCAACCCTTGCCTATGCACCAAGGTTGGGTCAAGCCCATATGGGAGAAGGACCTCAAGAGAAGAACAAAGGGGCCACATCCACAAGTACACATACTCAAATGGAGTGATGTCACCTAGGGTGCAACTCCACGGCCTGCAAGATAGTGGCTGGTAAAAGATGAGGCCAATCGGGCACAAAAGGTCCGTCGGCCGACCTGGCCCGGTCGGCCGAGCCTGCCCCGGAGCCCAATGGGGCCCACTTTCCTCCAAGGAAAAGAAGCACATTCCAGGACCATCATAGCCACTGATTCCATGTCGGTTGAATCCAAGAGATGGGAATGGTCCAAGGGGAGGTCACATGGATAGAAGGGCCCACCTCGCAACCTAAACGTACTCAAATGCACCTATACCACCTGGAACCGCCATAAGGACCACTGATCAGTCACTCAGCCGAAGATGGGCCCGATCAGTGCCGGTATTCGGTTGGCCGATCTTGCCCGGTCGCCCGACCTGGTCCGGAGGCCAAACCGCCTCATCTTTCTGGTACGGGTTCCCACCGCCTCCAGGAGTCCATCAACGCCGTGCATCACTCAAGGCGGTGCATCGAGCGTCGGCCGATCTCCCCGAATCACCCGACCTGTGACTGAGTCCGTTCGTCCTCATCTTCCACGTGTCCACTCCCAACCGCCTCTACAAGCTATAAATAGATGCATACCGATCATTGAACATCATCATCGAGCTAGAGCATCAAGTCAAGGCGAAGCCCTCCTCAAATGAGAGTAGAAGTAGGGAGAGTCTGGAGGAGTCCTGGCGTGTCGGCGACCCTCCACTTGTACCTCGGCGGATGCGAGCTACTTAGTAAGTATCCGGGATACTCAGCTTAGTATTTAAGTCGGAGTTATAGAAATCTGAGTTCTCTATTGTGCTTGTGGGTTCGTCACTTTATTTATAAAGTGCTCTAGTCTCTAGCTAAGATTAGAGTAGTAGTATATATCTTAAGCGTGGTGCTTAGGTTATCGACTACCTTCGTTTGCCTCGTAGCCCCACGGATTAGAAGAGGTAGGCGGCAGGTGGTGACAGCCCTGTCCGTCCTTTGTAATCCTCCACGTACGGGTACGGCGTAGAGCTGTTGGCCGGCAATTTCCTAGAGGCCTAGGATACCCCGGTGCCCAAAGCAAGCATAGGAGAATTCTCTTCGCTATAATCAGTCTTAGTGCTAAGTTATCCTCTCTACCCAGCCTTTATATACACTCGATCGATCTGGTCAACTTTAGTAATTAGACAATGCCTTCTTGTTCCCTATGGATTCGATACCCTGAATACTTTCGGGTGAAAGCTACAACGGTATTCGTGCGCTTGCGGATTTATCTGCGACGTAAGAAATACCAACAAGCTTTCTGGCGCCGTTGCCGAGGAACGGTAGCTGTGTTGTCTAAGAACTATGGTTGCCCGTTTATCTTTTATTTTATTCTCTTTTATTTTATTTCGGTTACCCATGGACTCAACCCAAATCCATGAGTACTCTGCTCCAAAGGGCGAATTATTGGAGCCGCACCCCTCGTCAAATTCTACGCAAACAGATCGCTATGAGCTTCGCCCTGCTTTCATAGCTATGGTCCAGGAGACATCCTTCTCAGGACGTGATGAAAATCCATGACATCACCTGTACACATTCGAGTTGCTCTGCTCATGTCTGGTCATATCATGCAAGATGCAAGCAACGATTAGATGGAAGCTCTTCCCGTTCTCTCTCAAAGAGAGGGCAAGGAAGTGGTATGACCATACCGTTGGGTAATGAACAGTGAGTGGGAAAAGTTACGAGACAAAGTTTTGTCCGGAGTACTTCCCCGTTCACCGGATCTGTGCCCTTCGGAAGGAAATTATTGACTTCCAACAAAAAGAGAAGGAAATGATCACGGCAGCATGGGAACGATTCTAGGATTTCAAGGCTGCCCGATTCGTTGATATAGCCGGCAGAGGATCATTCCTATACGTAATGCCGGCTAGAGCGAGAGAGGTCCTGGAGAAGATTCTAGAGCACTCTCCTGCTGCTATGGATGGAACTAAGAAAGAAGACCTTCAACTAGATTCTATCTTACCCGTAGGCTTGCCCAGTCCAGATCCAACTCCTGAGACACCATCCGTTAAGGCAGAGGAAACTCAGCCCTTCGGATTACCTTTTGACTTCGAGGATGATCTCTTTGAAAATCATGGAAACACCTCGGAGTACTCAAGGCACAAGAAGGCTACGACACCCCTCTTTCTCATCCTCCCTGTCCTCCCCATGAAGCATTTCCCATGAGAAACATAAAAGAGGAATGGTTGGATGGAATGAGTCACTTTTTCAAAGCAATTTGGAATAGTTCACCTTCCGTAATCCTTCCATGTTATATAAGGGGAACTGTCGTATAAGCCCATTTCAACCCCAACAAGAAGGACAACATCATGTCATGGCACATGGCACATAATCTCTTAGAAAATGTTCTGCTAAGGCCATCCGACAAGCTCCTCAAAAGTTGTCCCTTTGGACACATCATTTAGTGTCGGAGGATCACTAGTGCCGTGACAATCACGCTAGACAAAATCGAGGTCAATTTAGATTTCCACATCGTTGATACCCTCGATTTTGATCTACCCCTAGGCTATCTGTTAGAAAGGCTTCTCCAAGGAGAAGTATCTCATGGGAGCTTTTATAACACGCTTGGGAAAGCTGCTTTTGCCACTCCTATCTCCTGCCAGAAATTCCTAAGGCAAAGCCTCCTCCCAAGCGTAGCTCACTCAAGGAGGTGATGTTCGTGTCACCATTGACCCCAAATTCTCATCTCTATGAGCACAAATGATTTCCATCACCCTCGCTTGAATGAAAGCGTTGGCCCCATGGCCCTTGGGACATTGTTCTCGACAATAGTCAAGAATCAACCCCAAGTGTCCACATTGAATCTCTTGAATTAGAGAACCCAAGGGCCATGGACAGGCTTGAAGCGTTGGCTCTGGAGTCCAAGCAAAAGGATTCCATAAATGAGCATGAAACCTTTTCATTCGAAACCCCACAAGGATGCTCATTTAAGAAATCTCCAGAGTTTACCACGCTTTGTGCCACAATCACATACGAGGACTACAACCAACTTGAGGACTTCAATTCTAAAATGTTTAGAAGGTTGGTTGTAGAGGCTTTTGCTCATCATAATCATTACAAATTTCATAGATGCATTTGTGGCACTAACCTTGCAGCTAAAGCTTCAATGACACATCAACAATTGGCGATGAGCTTGGAAACTACATCACAAAAATAGCTGCAATGTGAAGATCCCTCATGGTCTAGCTTCAGACCATAAACAAAGCACTGCCGGGAGATGGCCCGAATTACCATTTATTTCCCTTCAAATAAAAAGCAAGAACATGTTTTTAGTATAATCTTTCCTTCGGGTATTTTTGGTCACTAACCATTTCAAGTAGAGATTAAGAAGAACGATGGCCAGGTGATACCTAAGAACATGGAACTACATTAGCTACAAAAACCTCGGTAAGTCTTGGTTTGGGAAAGATTACAAAAGAAGTTTGAACTCCACACACTTGAGTTATGCTGCTTTCCATTGCAAACTTCAAGTGTGGGGGAGGTATGTGAGTATCTCGAGTAAGTTCCTTTTGAGCCAAATCTTATTTCGGTTTAGCGCTAGTGTTAGTTCTTGCACATTAAAAAATATATATTTAAGTTCCAATAAAGGCTCTTGGTTTTTAGAACCAAAGGGTCGTTGTTTTGTTTCCACCATATATGAATAAATGCAGGTAGAAGATCAAGTGTGGGGGTCTCTCGAGTTTTCTGATGCACACATGTTTGAGACCACCCACAGACAGGCTGCACAACCTCGCACATGACTGTACAAGAAAGATCAAGGTGGAGAAGGACCAGAAGAGGTCAGCCGACCCTACCAGATCGGCCGATGGCCCTCTGGTGCCTTTCGTCCCCAATTTGGTCCAGAGCGATGGTTTGCGCACCCTATCCCTCATCCTCTCTGGTTCATGAGTTAATTTGTTCCTATCTTGATATGATCATTAAAATTAAACTCATGATAAAATAAGCTTTGATGCTCCTTTGGTTTACATGTCTATCCTTGATTGGCTTGCATATTCTTTATTCCCTGCACATGCTCCTGTTACTTGTGAGTATATACCTTTAGGGAAACATGTTTATCTAAGTGGTTGATTAATGAGATATGGTATGATGAAAGAAATCTTGCTCTTTCTGTATAAAGTGCTTGGGATATTTTTTCATGTAAAACCTTAAAATGAATAGCCTTACAGAGCTCCTCAGTGATGCCTTATTCCTACCAAAGCCATATGATGTTAACATTGCAAAAACCTATACACATATGCTGCTTGCTATTGCAGTGAGCTTTGTCAAATTGTTGTGACCCTTGTAAGATTCTCTTCATGCTTTCATGATCAAGATCACGTACACTCCACATACACATGCTAAACTTCTACATTGGACGTTAGCAACATACATTTCATCCACCCACAAAATAAATACTCCATTTAAGTGTTGATCTCCTCTCCAAGTATTGTTTCAAAAGAGACATGGGCTATAGAAAAAAAATGGACACATGAAGGTCCAAGTAAAAAAAAGAGAGAGAAAAAAAATATGGGCACATGAAGGCCCAAATATCATGAAAAAAATATATATATTATAGCCATGTTCTCAAAATAAATTCAAGAGGAGAGAGATCATGCAAAAAGGAGTTATCATTCCATTGTTCCACACACATGCACATCTTGATCAGATTGTATGGATAGTTTTCTTCTTGGATCCTCTCTTTGACTTTGCAAAATATGTGTTGCAAATATGCCTTATCTTTACTCCTACCTTGAGCTCTACATAAGCCTTTTAGAAGTAGGGTGAAAGAAGGCAAGGAAATGCCTTGGTGAGGAATCATACATAATGAGCGATCTGAGAGAATCATCTGAGGAGCTAGCTAAGGCTGTGTTTTTGAAAATTTATCAAAAACCTAAGCTACTTAACAGAAGAGTTGAGATGACTTGAATCAAGGCCATTCTATTTCTCAACCACTCAAGATGGCATGGTAGACACTTCCAAATTCACAAGTGCAGGTATGTCTTGGAATAATTTATATGCTAGCTTCATATCAGAAGGAGTCATGGTTTCCACCTTAGTCCTAAAGCTTTACTCGAGGACGAGCAAATGCTAAGTGTGGGGGAGCTTGTTGACGTTCATTAATGCACATCTCAGACCGTCAACTTTGATATACAAATACACATTCACCATAGCTATAGGGATTATATCTAACAAGCTCAACTAGTTTTGGTGACTATGTGTATGCAGGAGGCAACAGGTGAAATTTGAGGCAAAACGGGCTCGGTGGGCGGTCGCCCGACCTAGCCAGGTCGGCCGACGCCCAACCGAGGCCAAACGACCCTATCTTTGGATATATGCTAGGGAAGCCACTCTAGACCAACCCTTGCCTATGCACCAAGGTTGGGTCAAGCCCATATGGGAGAAGGACCTCAAGAGAAGAACAAAGGGGCCACATCCACAAGTACACATACTCAAATGGAGTGATGTCACCTAGGGTGCAACTCCACGGCCTGCAAGATAGTGGCTGGTAAAAGATGAGGCCAATCGGGCACAAAAGGTCCGTCGGCCGACCTGGCCCGGTCGGCCGAGCCTGCCCCGGAGCCCAATGGGGCCCACTTTCCTCCAGGGAAAAGAAGCACACTCCAGGACCATCATAGCCACTGATTCCATGTCGGTTGAATCCAAGAGATGGGAATGGTCCAAGGGGAGGTCACATGGATAGAAGGGCCCACCTCGCAACCTAAACATACTCAAATGCACCTATACCACCTGGAACCGCCATAAGGACCCACTGATCAGTCACTCAGCCGAAGATGGGCCCGATCGGTGCCGGTAGCCGGTTGGCCGATCTTGCCCGGTCGCCCGACCTGGTCCGGAGGCCAAACCGCCTCATCTTTCTGGTACGGGTTCCCACCGCCTCCAGGAGTCCATCAACGCCGTGCATCACTCAAGGCGGTGCATCGAACGTCGGCCGATCTCCCCGAATCGCCCGACCTGTGACTGAGTCCGTTCGTCCTCATCTTCCACGTGTCCACTCCCAACCACCTCTACAAGCTATAAATAGATGCATACCAGTCATTGAACATCATCATCGAGCTAGAGCATCAAGTCAAGGTGAAGCCCTCCTCAAATGAGAGTAGAAGTAGGGAGAGAGTGAGGGAGAGTCTGGAGGAGTCCCGGCGTGTCGGCGACCCTCCACTTGTACCTCGGCGGATGCGAGCTACTTAGTAAGTATCCGGGATACTCAGCTTAGTATTTAAGTCGGAGTTATAGAAATCTGAGTTCTCTATTGTGCTTGTGAGTTCGTCGCTTTATTTATAAAGTGCTCTAGTCTCTAGCTAAGATTAGAGTAGTAGTATATATCTTAAGCGTGGTGCTTAGGTTATCGACTACCTTCGTTTGCCTCGTAGCCCCACGGAATAGAAGAGGTAGGCGGCAGGTGGTGACAGCCCTGTCCGTCCTTTGTAATCCTCCACGTACGGGTACGGCGTAGAGCTGTTGGCCGGCAATTTCCTAGAGGCCTAGGATACCCCGTGCCCAAAGCAAGCATAGGAGAATTCTATTCGCTATAATCAGTCTTAGTGCTAAGTTATCCTCTCTACCCAGCCTTTATATACACTCGATCGATCCGGTCAACTTTAGTAATTAGACAATGCCTTCTTGTTCCCTGTGGATTCGATACCCTGAATACTTCTGGGTGAAAGCTACAACGGTATCCGTGCGCTTGCGGATTTATCTGCGACGTAAGAAATACCAACAGCCTCACGACTGCATCAAGGGCGATCATCGACGCATCGGCCGGAGGATCCATTATTGAGCTCACCCCAACTCAAGCTCTCAAGCTATTCAAGAAGGTGGCGGATAATGATGCGTGGGCACCATCGGGACTGCTGCATCCTACATCGTCCGCGGGAGTTGCTAAAAGTGTTTTGCAAGTGGAGCGTGAAGAAATACTTGAAGGAAAGATCGATTCACTCATGAGGAGGTTGGAGAAGATGGAGGTGGACAAGAAGGAAGCCCATGCTATTGATTTGAAGGCAGCCGAAGCAAGGTTCACATGTGAAGATTGTGGAGAGTACGGCCATGTCCAGAAGAATTGTCCGGAGGAAGCTAAAGTGCTCAAGTACATGAGGAAAGGGGATTTGTCCCCACCGTCCTACTTCCTCTACGGACAAGGTAGACCTCAATTTAATGCAAGCTCATCTCTTCAAAACTCGGTGCCTATTCGCTCAAGTACAATTGAAGGAGTTCATGGAGGAGCAATGCAAGATCAACAAGGACATCGTCACCAAGTTCAGCACTATGGACAAGATATTGGAGAACATTGAGGGCAAGGTGACGGAGGTCGGAAGCTCTAACCACCAAGTGCTCAACATGATGAAGATGCTAGAGACACAAGTGACCCAGCTAGCCGGACGCCTACCAAGTAATGAAGGAAGACTACCGGGGCAACCTCAAAATCCAGGGACGGCAAAAGCAATTCAAACTCACTCGAGGAGGAGACTGAAGATCCCGAACACCCGGCCGGAGCAAGGAAGCCTAAGACAAGTGTTGAAGCCGAGATGACATCAAAAGAGAAGGCGCCTACTCCCGCACCGGAAATAGTCTCCCAAGAGCCAGAGTTTGAGATGATCAATGAAGATACAAAGATTCTTTCTCCGAGGCCACGTTACCACAAAGGTAAAATTGATAAGCATTTCAAAAAATTTGTTGAAGTGGTTCGCAGGTTGAACATCAATATGCCGCTCTTGGACGCTCTACAAGTTCCAACATACTCTCGATACTTCAAAGACATCCTTCGAACAAGCGTGAGATGCCGCCGCCAAGCACCATCAAGATGACCAAAGAATGCAGCGAGGCTATCGCCGATCAAGCTCCCGAGAAGAAGAGGGATCCGGGGTGTCCAACCATCCCGTATTCCATCGGATCATACATGTTCGAGGGAGCATTGTGTGACCTTGGCACAAGTGTGAGCGTCATGCCAAAGGCCGTGTACGAGAAGCTACGCTTACTGGAGCCGGAACCGACCGCCATGTGCCTAGAGTTAGTGGACAATTCCGTTCGCTATCCATTGGGCATCGCCGATGACGTACCTGTGAAGATTGGAGAACACCTAGTCCCTGTTGACTTTGTGATTCTCGATATGGGAGAAGGGACAAAATCGCCGCACATCCTTGGGAGGCCGTTCCTTAAGACCGCAAGGGCGAACATCAACGTTGGCAAGGGGAGATCAAGTTCGACATCAATGGCACCATGAGCGAATTCAAGTTTCATCCACGCCTTGAGGTATGAAATATGATCAATGCTAAATATATTCCACCTCACCCATGTGAAACAAAGGAGGAGCCGAAGAAGAAGGAAGCGAAGGAGACCAAAGAAGTTGTTGCATCTGTCGAGACAAAAGCTCAACGTCCGCTTGTGAAGACCAAAAAGATGACTAAGCCAAAGAATGATCCAGCACCCAAGCCAAGGATCGTAAATATGTGGGTGCCGAAGACTGCAACGCCACCGCCGAGCGTTGGTCCGAAGTGAAGAAAAGAAGAAGTTTTGCTACAGACTATAAACGAAGCGCTTTGCGGGAGGCAACCCATTCGTTGAGTCAAGCTACCGGGAGGACAACCCGTTCGTCGAGTCAAGATGAAGCTACCAGGAGGACAACCCGCGAAGACCTTTTGGGTAATTGAGTCATGAATTTTGCTACGCAAGACTTAGTAAACATTTGTTAAATTGGTCGATCGGTTGGACATTTAAATTAGAGTTGCTCGGTCATTTTGATTTTATTTCTTATTCTAAACCAATGACTTGAGCCTTCCCATGTTCTAATTGTTTAATCTTGAGAAACCCAAAACCAAATTCCCATACCCATGTTGGCGACTGTCCTTTCCATGACGGCTGGACCAAGTTGATCATTGTAAAGACACGAGTAGAGCCAAGCGTTGTTCTTAATTCTTTAAATTCTTTGACGCATGGTAGGCTCACTCAACCTTAGTAATTTGTAGTTTTGTTTGCCTAGGATTAGGATTTTTCTAAGCCCCTTTTATTTTATTTCTTTCAAAATATCTCTCTCACCTTGGCCAAAATTTAGAACCTAAACCTATGACCCACTGTTGAACTCGGGTCACTATCAATTCATGAAAGTGAGCAATATCGGTGCAATCAAAATTAACGTAGTCAAAAAATATTTCTCGACTTAGAAATGTTTATGATGCTCAAATTCCCCTCTAATTATTTATTCAAACTCATTGCTTGCTTTGAGTTGATTTTATTTGACAAGATTATAGGAGGACTTGAGCACTTAAACACTCTTTGGAAGGGTTTTATAATCTTGATCATCACTAATCATCAAGATTGAGTTCACGGGAAGAATTATTGTGCTCTCCACCTAACTCCACATGCAAGAGGAGGCAGCCATGCATGGTGGTACACTCATTTTTGCAGGATTGAAAGCAACATTTGGAGTGGAGTTGAAGCAAAGGACAAAGGCATTAATCAAAGTGGAGAAAACAATGTGCAAGTGGACAACTTTGCTGAAGAATGAATGGTTCACAACATTTGGACAGTGCGAATCATGTGGAGATGCTGGACACTGATCCAGAATCCACTCTGGGAGCAAGGGCACATGAAGCAGGCCAGGGAGCACCCTAGGCCAGCCGGCCCCAAGCACCCCAGGCCAGCCGGCCCCAAGCACCCCAGGCCGGCCGGCTTGGTGCCCATATATGCCCCCTGGTGCTCATCTTTCACAGGTACGCAACTCATGCAATTTCAAGTCCTTGTTCTTTAGTTCTTCCACCTTGAACACCAGCAGAAGCTCTGAAAAATTTCTAGAATCAAAACCACCTCCAAAAATCTCCAAAAATTCACTACAATTCCTAGTTTGCTCTCATCTTCGATATATTGTTTTTCCACCAGCGAGAAACCCTCGGTGTGTTAGTTTTTGTGTTTGTGCAGTAAGGCACCATGAGGGGGCAAGTTTTGAACTTCATCACCGGAAAGAGGACAAGGTCATCGGCGTCCGACGCGCCATCGGTGAGCTCTTCGCGGAGGCACTCCATTGTGGAGTCACCGCGAAGCATTGAGGAAGAGAACCCCGTACAAAGGAGCAACATGCTGCTCCTTGGAGGGATGCAAGACCCAAGAAGTACCTCCATGAGGTTCACCGAACCTCGTGGGCGTGCCGGCGCACCACCACCTCCAGCTAGACGTTCCACAAGATCAACCGCATCACCGCCATACAAGCCCAAAATTTCAGAATATGGGTTTGTGATTTTGTCGGAGGAAGAAGAGGCAAGGCTCAAGAATTTGAAGGGAAGAGTGAAGGCAAACACTGACTTTGATGATGATGCACTACATAAGTTGGGATTCTATGGTGATATCTATGGGCAGCTGGACAACCTCGGATGGAGGCAATTTTCCGATGGTGTTCCGGTGGACGTGCATGTAGAAATTGCTTTGGAGATTATGATGAGCAAGTTGTGACAAGAAAAATTGATGAGCAAGAAGTGTCATGCCTTGAATTTAGGTTGAAGAATGAAGAAAAGTCCGTCACCTTTGAAGGAATTGGAAGCTTACTTAGTTTCAATGGTGATGCACCGGAAAGAGCCGACGTCGAAGAAGGAGGGATGGATAGATTTTGGAAGAAAATTGCAAAGGATGACAACCGCCAAAGAAAGAACATAAGCAATGTCATACTTCAAATATTTCATTCTTGGATGAGCAGGAGAATCTTTGGAAGGATGGGAGAGTCCAAAGTAACCGACATGGAGTTAAATTGTTTATACTCCGCGTTGGTGAAAAAGCAAGCAATTGATCCTACCTATATCATGATTGATAGGTGGGTATGTGAAGCAACATCCGGCTCTGGAGAAATCGGCTCGGGTTGTTATCTCTCCATGATTGCAATTGCATTGAAGCCAAGATTGGAGACAAATTTGGCGTTCTTCATGAAAGGGACCGATTTTGGAATTGAGGCTATGAGGCAAGGACACTACATCGGTGGAGATGAGAAGAATGGCTACAAAATTGCAAATACGAGTATTTATCTCTCCGATGCAAGATTGAAGTTGTTTGGAAGAGGAAGAGTTGATTGGCGGGATGAGAAGATTTTGATCAAGGCCAAAAAGAATAAAAGAAGGAAGCATGTTGGAGAGTCATCGGCACCGGTTGAAGAAGTGGGAGAGGAATTGCCACCGGCTAGTTCCTCTTATTGGACAACGGAATTTCAAAATGCACCAAGTGGAGAAGGACCTCCAGAAGGATGGGGGCATCAATGGGGACATGCACCAGCTCAAGCATGGGGGTATGGAGCGTCGGTGCCACCACTGATGTACCCACCATCGCCAACATATAGCAGTTATGGCAACCCACCACCGCCACATCAAGGAGTGTTCCCGGATCCATCCTTTGGAGCTCAATTTGCACATCTTCAACAACCGAAAAGAAGCGCGAGAACAATTGGAGCCTATGCCGATAGGAACATGGAGGACATTAATGCCATCTGAAGGCATACGGACCGACTAGAAGATGGAACCGCGGGGATTGCATATCAAATGGGACTTCTAGCATTGGCGCCGCCGGAACATTTTGATGGAGCAGCTTCCCAAGTGTATTACGACCAAGGGTATAATGCAAGACAGCCGCCAAGCCAAGAGGAGTGACCGACGGAGACCAAGAATAAATTGCTCGCATGTGTGGTTTGAGTTTTTCCCCTTTCTTTTATTTATTTTCAGCGTGAGTGCAAGCTTGTGTGTGTAGCATTTTTCTATTTTTGTTTATTTTCAGCATGTGTGTTAGTGTGTCCTTTTGTTTATCCTCACCATGATCACTATATATATCACCAATGCTTTCATGACATGATTATTAGTGATGATAGAAAGTTTATGCCATGTTGAAATATGATGATCGTTGCCGCTTTGTCTATTTTTGCGCTTGGCTTATGCACGATTGAACTAATGCTCTCCCCAACACGATCTGAAATTTGTCTAAATTCCGGCTCAATCTTTTGTGGAGGTTATGATAATTTTAGACCCATATTTATTATTCTTGCTCTCTCTTTTAAACATGTCAAGGGATGTTTAATTGCTGAAATTAATTAAAGCTAGCCTTGTCATTAATACCTTTTGCAATTGCTCTACCTATCCAAAGCCTAAATGATATATCATGTTGAACCATAGTTTAAGAATTATTTTCAAGTGAATTGATTCAGGATTTATCTTCTCTGGTTCGAGACTAAGAAGCTGACCATTCCGTTTTGCGTATCTTCTTTTTGCTAGCCTATCTATCCATGCATTGTGAGTTTCTACACCGGAAACTTCACAAACTTCGCTGGATATCCACCCTAAACCCAAATTATCTTTTTGTGAAATACCTCCTTGACCACAACCCAATTTGAGTATGGATCATTATCTCGAGGAAATTCCGAAGAATCAAGAGCTTGATACAAGGAACATATATTTGGGAGGTATCAAAGAGTGCGTACAAGAAAAACTAGAAGAAACGGAGGACCACAACAAGTGGGCCAGCCGATCTCATTACCATGAGCCGACCGACCTACCCCCTTTCCTCCTTCGATGGCTTCAAAATTCGACGAGAAGATACTCCCTGAAGATTCCAACCATTTTCCTAAAGATTGAGATGGATACTTACTCTAGCATTGGCCACCACTTCTATGCTCGAGGACGAGCAATCGTTTAAGCATGGGGGGAGGCTGAGTAAGTATTAATGTTGTTAGAAGTTCTAAGGAGCATAAAGGAAAAAAATAAAAGAAAAGAAAAATATGTGTTGAAAAAGGAAGAAAGAAAAGAAAAAAGTATGAAAATAAATGCTCCTTAGTTCTTTTTGTTTCATTAAATTCCATAGTGCCTTAAAGATTATTCCATACTCAAATATTCCAACCATGTGCAATCCGATAACGAGGACTTCATTTGTGCCTTGGGATCAACCTTTGCCATTTGCACATATCCACTATCTAAAAAAACGTGTGTTCCATTTTCCCCCTCTCGACAAAATCGATTATTTTCCATGGTCTTTTTGACGAGTCTCGGTAAACCCATGAGAAGTATTTCTTGTTTTGATAATATCTTGATTTTAATATCTTTTGTTAGGACTAACCTTTCCCATAGCTCCAGATAAAGCCTTACACATACATGAGAGAAAGGAAGGTAAAGAGAGTTCTAGCAAGTTCGAGAGACAAGATGAGCTGAGAGTTTCCATGAGCAATTGCAATGAGGTTTAAATTATTGACTTTGGTTTAGCAATACTTTTGAAACTTACTTCCTAATTTCTGAGACTTGTTTAAATTAGAGAGCATGTGTTTAAAATCTTTGTGGGGAACAGTTAATTCATATCTACCCTCCATACTAGAAAGAGTTGGTTACAAACTTGAAGAATTAAATACAAAATATTTTGACGGCGTTATGTTTTCTTGTGTATGATCAAGTGCGGGGATTGGACACTGAAAGGCAACGCTGATTTTTATTGAAGACTTACTCGAGGACGAGCAAGGTTTAACCATGGGGGATTGTTGACGCTCCTTAGTGACACACTTTTACACTTGTTTATCTTCAATAATGGCATAAATTTGATATCTAAACTAACGATCATACTCTATAACCGGGACGTTTTCGCATATGCACGTGTTTTTTGGAGGAATTCTGTTTACGCAGGTTTTTGGGCTTAAATGGAGCACAAATGGACACAGCTTGGAACCAAGGACGACACGGTGAAAGAGGAAGGCCAGAGGCCTGAAGAACAGGCCAGGCCGGCCGGCCCACATGGCCTAGGCCGGCCGGCCTAGGTGATTCCAAGCCCCGTTCGTGCTCAACTTTGGTGAACCGACCTCCAAGAGTATTTGAAAGGCAAGTGCTTCAAGATAAGGTCAAGAGACTTCGGGGTCAAGGCAACTCAATTGGAGAATTTGGAAGTTTATCACTTTCCATTCTTATCTCGAAGATATCCTGAAGCAAACGACGTCCAAAGGTCCACATGCATAGGTGGAACAACTACTAAAGCTTCCAGAAGACTTGGAGAGCAAGATGAAGACGAAGCGGCCGAGGAACATGCTAGGCCGGCCGACCTGAACCCCCCTGGGCCGACCGGCCTAGGCCTTTTGTCACACCCTGGTTTTTGGCCCTCTCGGAGTTTCCAGTAAATCCTAAAGTTTGGCTAGAAATAAATAGAAAGTGAGTGTTGCTTTTGTGCTGAGCTTTATAGTGGTAGTTGTATGAGTTTGTTTTAAAAACCTGATTAGATTCTCGAACAGGTTCCTCTGGGAATTTTTTGGATTTTTTTTGGAATTTATTCCTATTTTTCTAGAGCTAAATCCAATTTTGGAAGCTTCTAGAACCTTTTTCATGAGCTCCAAATATTTTATTTGGGTTCGCCACGTCCAACTTTATCTCTAAAATTTTCTCGAAATTTTTGGACACTTCGGGGTATTTTCTGTGGTTTAAAAGATATTATCTAGACTTTTCTGGATTATCTTTTAATCTGAAAATATTTTCCTGAAATAAGAAAAAGGAGAAAAACCAATCTGCCCTATTGGGCCGAGGCCATCCAATATCAAACCAGATAAGTTTGTTTTTCGCCCCTGAACTTTTCGCGGATTATTTTTGCCCCTCCTTCCCTATCGGGCCGAGCCCAACCCGACCCGCCAGCCCTCCTCTCCCGGTATCTCACGACAGCGCCGCCGCCGCCGTTTCCTCGGTGTGCGTGCCACGCGAGGCTGCGGCTCCGCAGCTGCCGCCGCGATCCCCGCGACGCCAAGCCCCGCGTCCTCATATAGTGCGCGCCCCAAGGCTCCGCGCGCCCTGCTCTCCTGCAGCTCGCATCCGCCGCCCCCTTTCCATCGCACAGCAACGCCGCCGGACGAAGTCACCAGAGCAGAGCAACCACGCCGGCGTTCGTCGCTGTTCTCCCACGCTCGTCATCCATTGGAGCGAGCCGATGCCAGCACGAGCTTCGCAACATCGAGCCACACCTCTACAGCCTCTCGTCGGTGTGGATCGGCAACAGGAGCTCGGCGTCCCCGTGAAGACCGGAAGCCGCCGCCACCACTCCAAATTCCGGTCATCTTCGTTGACCTCCGCGCGTTGTGAGCACATCTAGGAGTTGCCCTCGATCCCCTCTTCCTTTTGCGCTATGTATCCGAGCCCTTGTTGCCCTGAACTCCATCGATTTGAGCCGCCCAGAAGCGTCGCCGTGCCTCCCTGCGCAAGCGCGAGCACACAGAACCGCCGCCGTTGCCCTGCACGCCCCGTCCTGCTGCTGTCCTCGCGAGAGCCTTGCACCGAGCCCCGCTGCGCCCCTGCGTGGTGCGCACCAAGCCCGGCCCCACGCGCCCCCGTGCCCTCCTGCCCGAGACCGGCGGCCAGAATCAGCGCCACCGCCGGCCAAGTTACGAAGGAGCCTCCGTAGATGCAATTCTGCTCAAGGTTCTTTTGCATTCTGAGCCCCAAAGAAATCTGTAATTATTTTCTTATTCCTTGAATCTTAGCCAAGTTGCAGAAAACCCCTTGTAAAATCCCACCTTTGCACATAAACCCCATGTAAACCCTTTAGCAGATCTAACCCTGGCCTTTTTAGCTTTTGCAAGCACTATTTCCTGAGTCTTGCGAAACTTCCCTGCTACCCCTTTTTAGCTATAGTTAATTACGTATAGGTCCCTATAACCTTGTGAAGCCCATAGATTTCACGTTTTAGCTCCGTTTCAACCCGTTCGAGTTGCGTTAGCTTCATTACAACCTAAGCTACATGTTAGTGGTGTTAGTTTTCATAAAACTTGTTTTTAGAATTAATTTAGTAATTAATTTGATTAATGGTCAATTCAAACTAGCTTTTCTAAATAAAATATGATTAGGCTTTTACACCCGCCTTGTGTCCTGCCCATAGCTTCAGCAAACCCCACCTTTCATGGCGATCATAACCTATCCAAGTTTCATCCCTTTTGATGCCACATAATTAGCCTATACCTTTGTTCCTATTTTATGATTTTGTATTCTAGCTTAATAAATATTTAGTGTATGAACCACTATAATCCCAGTGTATTATTTTAATACTGAATTCACATATTGTGCACATATGTGAAATCTCAATATTAAAAAAGTATGTTGAATTGTATGTGCGTATGCTGAAGTTTGTTGATCCATTTATACAAAATTCCATTGAAGCTTTATTCCAATATTCCATGATGACATCATGTTCATGCCTTGATGATGTCACAGTCTATTTGTCCTCAACCAAAATAATTCCATCTCACGCTCTTTGTATCAGTATGCCCTTGACCCTTCAATTGCCCATGCCTTTCCGAAACTAGCTCTGACTTAGTGTTTCTTGCGCTCCCGAGATCGTCGTAGCTAGTGTTCTTTAGTAGTACGCTTTTCAAAACTGTTGTATTGATTGGTGTTTTGCTTTGTTAGATGTATCTTGTGTGCTGTTGTTGATCGTGGCTAGCCGGTGAGCTGTTCGAGCCGTCCTTCACTTCGAAGAGCAAGAGCAGCAGCTGCAGTACCAAGAGGAAGGCAAGTATAACACGAGAAATTCCTTGCAACCTATACACCTTTAATATACATTACATTCATGCATGAGTTTAATTTGTTTAAGGTTATCCCTAGTATTCTTATAGCTTATTTCCTTGTTCAACCTGGGTTCTGCATCTTTTGGGTAGCAAATGCTAGGCTATGCAACATGAGCTTACCGTCTTTGACGATGATACTTGGATACTTATGATCATTTGCGAATGATTAAAACTTGCTTTTTAGGAACCTGGTTAGGTAGCTGGAACATGTGCTGTGTGCTTTGTTCTCAGCAAACTCTTGTTCTAGAATATGTGCTGTGTGCTTTATTCTAGGCAATTCACGATCTAGAACATGTGCTGTGTGCTTTGTTCTAGGCAACCCTTAATTTGGACATGTGCTGTGTGCTTTGTTCCAATCAACCTAAATTGGAACATGTGCTGTGTGCTTTGTTCTTAATCAACCTTTAAACTGGAACAATTGCTGTGTGCTTTGTTCTGGGCATCACTAGTTATGGTCTATCTTAAAGTGGCAACCCGGGAAAACAGTACAACCACGGGAATCAAATGGGCTCCGGTCTTGACTAAGTAAATTTTGAAAAGTCTCGTAGCGTCCCTATGCAGTCACACCAAAGGTAGTGTGATGAATGTGCCTGATCAGCACTGCGTGGTTGGGTTCAAAGTTCTTCTGAGCTTTTACGCGACCAGTGGGAAAAGTGTACAACCTCTGCAGAGTGTAAAACTGTTATAACAGCCATACTCACGGTTACGAGTGGCCTGGATCCTTTTTGACAGTGACTTTTACCCCGGTGATGTTTAAAAATGGAATGAAACTGGAATGATGGTGGACTATGATACTTTTCTACTTATACTTAATTTGGGTTACAACTGGGAATTACCTATTACATTGTAGTAATTTGGATAATGTTAAAATTGAACTATTAAAAGTGCTTACCGCAGTTAAACCGTGTCTAGCCTTTTAAGCCTTCATCCCTCGTGTTATATTTGTTAAGTAAGATGGTTTACTTACACTTGCACTATTCAACAAAATCCCGGATGGGTACTCAGATGAGGCAGCACTCAAAGATTTTCATGAAGATTTTTCCAGAAGAGTCCTAGGTTGTGCTTCACCAGCCGGCATCCCTGTGGATTGGAGACTTCACCGTGAGAGATAATAGATAGACTTCCGCTGTGGTGGGTTTTAAAACTCTTGTCTTTTGTAATAGTTTTAGTTTGTAATTCGAGCACTGGTTTTCTTTGATTCACCTTATTCTGGAGCTATATGTGTGTTTAAGACTTCCTGGGTACACAGATAGTAGCATTCGGATTTCCTTCGTAAATCCGGGTGTGACACCTTTCCTGTGGCGGTTTGCCCCCCTTTGACTTAGGGTTTCCTCAGGGTATAAATAGCCCCTGTGCCTTCATGTCACACATCAATCAATTCATCATTTGCCGTCGAAGAGCAGAGAAGCTAGAGGGACACCTTTCGGAGAGCTGAGGGTCATGCTAGTTGGCTAGGGTTCTTCCCTAGCCGACGTGGAAACCCTGCGAGGAAGACCACGTCGGAGTTCTGGAGCTAGGATCATCAAGATTAAGGTAGGATCCCGGTGGTGATCTTGTGATGTATTTACATTCATGGTGAAGTTATATGTGTTTCCGAATCTTTAGCGATCAAGTGCCTCTCTTTATGATTTCGTTCTTGCTTGGGTTTGCTTCTTCTCCAATCTATTCTCGAGATAGATTGCTCAGGGTGTTCTTGTAGCCATGGTGGCTAGGGGTTCATACCGGATCTACCAAGTGGTTCGACACGTTCACTTGTGAACGTGCCCTTAAGTTACCCACTCCGAAAGAGAGCATCGTGACAGGGTGTAATCTCGTGTACGATGGGGCTTTCGGGAGTTTGACTAGAGGTCATGATTTAAAGATGCTTTTTATTGAGATTCACATCTATCTTACTTCACTCTATTTGGCTCGGAGCTACAATATATGCATGATCTAGGCGATCTAGATTGGTTATCTCTAACTTTCTCTTGCTACCTCCAGTGTTTGGTTTTAGTAGATTAGATTGGTTTTGCAACCCCTCTTCAAGATAAAAGGCTTTCTATACTAGTTGGATTGTTTCTTGTATCTTTAGTTCCACGGATTGATAAACCTTGGGGGAGTACTCTAAGGGAAGAGCTATAACTGATCCGTGCGTTTGCGGTTCACGATTGACGCGTCTAAGGGCCGTCAACAACCGACTAGAAGATGGAACTGCAGGAATTGCATATCAAATGGGACTTCTAGCATTGGCGCCGCCGGAACATTTTGAAGGAGGAGCCTCTCAAGTGTACTATGACCAAGAGTATAACGCAAGACAGCCGCCAAGCTAAGAGGAGTGATCGACGAGGACCATGAATAAATTGCTCGCACGTGTGGTTTGAGTTTTCTCCTTTCTTTTATTATTTTCAGCGTGTGTGCAAGCTTGTGTGCGTAGCAATTTTCTGTTTTTATTTATTTCCAGCATGTGTGTTAGTGTGTCCTTTTGTTTGTCATCACTATGATCATTATATATATCACCTATGCTTTCATAATATGATTATTAGTGATGATAGAAAGTTTATGCCATGTTGAAATATGATGATCGTTGCCGCTTTGTCTATTTTTGCGCTTGGCTTATGCATGATTGGACTAATGCTCTTCCTAACACGATCTGAAATTTATCTAAATACCGGCTCAATCCTTTGTGGAGGTTATGATAATTTTAGACCCATATTTATTATTCTTGCTCTCCCTTTTAAACTTGTCAAGGGATGTTTAATTGCTGAAATTAATTAAAGCTAGCCTTGTCATTAATACCTTTTGCAATTGCTCTACCTATCCAAAGCCTAAATGATATATCATGTCGAACCGTAGTTTAAGAATTATTTTCAAGTGAATTGATTCAGGATTTATCTTCTCTGGTTCGAGACTAAGAAGCTGACCATTTCGTTTTGCGTATCTTCTTTTTGCTAGCCTATCTATCCATGCATTGTGAGTTTCTACACCGGAACCTTCACAAACTTCGCTGGATATCCACCCTAAACCCAAATTATCTTTTTGTGAAATACCTCCTTGACCACAACCCAATTTGTGTATGGATCATTATCTCGAGGAAATTTCGAAGAATCAAGAGCTTGATACAAGGAACATATATTTGGGAGGTATCAAAGAGTGCGTACAAGAAAAACTAGAAGAAATGGAGGACCACAACAAGTGGGCTGGCCGGTCTCATTACCATGAGCCGACCGACCTACCCTCTTTCCTCCTTCGATGGCTTCAAAATTCGACGAGAAGATACTCCCTGAAGATTCCAACCATTTTCCTAAAGATTGAGATGGATACTTACTCTAGCATTGGCCACCACTTCTATGCTCGAGGACGAGCAATCATTTAAGCATGGGGTGGAGGCTGAGTAAGTATTAATGTTGTTAGAAGTTCTAAGGAGCATAAAGGAAAAAATAAAAGAAAAGAAAAAAATATGTGTTGAAAAAGGAAGAAAGAAAAGAAAAAAGTATGAAAATAAATGCTCCTTAGTTCTTTTTGCTTCATTAAATTCCATAGTGCCTTAAAGATTATTCCATACTCAAATATTCCAACCATGTGCAATCCAATAACGAGGACTTCATTTGTGCCTTGGGATCAACCTTTGCCATTTTCACATGTCCACTATTTAAAAAAGCGTGTGTTCCATTTTTCCCCTCTCCACAAAATCGATTATTTTCCATGGTCTTTTTGACGAGTCTCGGTAAACCCATAAGAAGTATTTCTTGTTTTGATAATATCTTGATTTTAATATCTTTTGTTAGGACTAACCTTTCCCATAGCTCCAGATAAAGCCTTACACATACATGAGAGAAAGGAAGGTAAAGAGAGTTCTAGCAAGTTCGAGAGACAAGATGAGCTGAGAGTTTCCATGAGCAATTGCAATGAGGTTTAAATTATTGACTTTGGTTTAACAGTACTTTTGAAACATACTTCCTAATTTCTGAGACTTGTTTAAATTAGGGAGCATGTGTTTAAAATCTTTGTGGGGAACAGTTAATTCATATCTACCCTCCATACTAGAAAGAGTTGGTTACAAACTTGAAGAATTAAATACAAAATATTTTGACGGCATTATGTTTTCTCGTGTATGATCAAGTGCGGGGATTGGACACTGAAAGGCAACGCTGATTTTTATTGAAGACTTACTCGAGGACGAGCAAGGTTTAAGAATGGGGGATTGTTGACGCTCCTTAGTGACACACTTTTACCCTTGTTTATCTTCAATAATGGCATGAATTTGATATCTAAACTAACGATCATACTCTATAACCGGGACATTTTTGCATATGCATGTGTTTTTGGAGGAATTCTGTTTACGCAGGTTTTTGGGCTTAAATGGAGCACAAATGGACAAAGCTTGGAGCCAAGGACAACACGGTGAAAGATGAAGGCCAGAAGCCTGAAGAATAGGCCAGGCCGGCCGGCCCACATGGCCTAGGCCGGCCGGCCTAGGTGATTCAAGCCCCGTTCGTGCTCAACTTTGGTGAACCGACCTCCAAGAGTATTTGAAAGGCAAGTGCTTCAAGATAAGGTCAAGAGACTTCGGGGTCAAGGCAACTCAATTGGAGAATTTGGAAGTTTATCACTTCCCATTCTTATCTCGAAGATATCCTGAAGCAAACGACGTCCAAAGGTCCACATGCATAGGTGGAACTACTACTGAAGCTTCCAGAAGACTTGGAGAGAAAGATGAAGACGAAGAGGCCGAGGAACATGCTAGGCCAGCCGGCCTGAACCCCCCTGGGCCGACCGGCCTAGGCCTTTCCTGTGGCGGTTTGCCCCTTTGACTTAGGGTTTCCTCAGGGTATAAATAGCCCCTGTGCCTTCATGTCACACATCAATCAATTCATCATTTGCCGCCGAAGAGCAGAGAAGCTAGAGGGACACCTTTCGGAGAGCTGAGGGTCATGCTAGTTGGCTAGGGTTCTTTCCTAGACGACGTGGAAACCCTGCGAGGAAGACCACGTCGGAGTTCTGGAGCTAGGATCATCAAGATCAAGGTAGGATCCTGGTGGTGATCTTGTGATGTACTTACATTCATGGTGAAGTTATATGTGTTTCCGAATCTTTAGCGATCAAGTGCCTCTCTTTATGATTTCATTCTTGCTTGGGTTTGCTTCTTCTCCAATCTATTCTCAAGATAGATTGCTTGGGGTGTTCTTGTAGCCATGGTGGCTAGGGGTTCATACCGGATGTACCAAGTGGTTCGACACGTTCACTTGTGAACGTGCCCTTAAGTTACCCACGCCGAAAGAGAGCATCGTGACAGGGTGTAATCTCGTGTACGGTGGGGCTTTCGAGAGTTTGACTAGAGGTCATGATTTAAAGATGCTTTTTATTGAGATTCACATCTATCTTACTTCACTCTATTTAGCTCGGAGCTACAATATATGCATGATCTAGGTGATCTAGATTGGTTATCTCTAACTTTCTCTTGCTACCTCCAGTGTTTGGTTTTAGTAGATTAGATTGGTTTTGCAACCCCTCTTCAAGATAAAAGGCTTTCTATACTAGTTGGATTGTTTCTTGTATCTTTAGTTCCACGGATTGATAAACCTTGGGGGAGAACTCTAAGGGAAGAGCTATAACTGATCCGTGCACTTGTGGTTCATGATTGACACGTCTAAGGGCCGTCAACAACCGACTAGAAGATGGAACTGCAGGAATTGCATATCAAATGGGACTTCTAGCATTGGCGCCGCCGGAACATTTTGAATGTCGGGGTTCTCTACCGCCGGCAAGTAAATTTCTACGATCGCGTGTCAGGGTCCGGATGGTGACTCAAGAGACAGGGGGTTTAGACTGGTTCGGGCCTCCGGAGAGTAACACCCTACGTCCAGTGTGTGCCGATGTTCTCAAGTCCAAGTCTGTAGTAGGGGGTACAAACTAGTCGAAGAGGGAGAGGGTCCCAAGTCCCTGTGCTGTGTGAGTGAGCGTGCTGTTCGTGCTGTGTTCGAATGTTCGACTATTGTCCGTCTGCCCCCACTGGTGTCCCCTTGTCCCCTTTTATAGTCTCAAGGGGAGAAGGGAGCGGGAGGTAAGAGAGAAGAAAATTACAAGGGGAGTTACTGCCCCCGAGGCCTTTAACTTGCGACGCGCGTCGAGCCGTACGGGGAGCAGGTGTTGACGGAGTGGGCGCCCCGCCGGACCCGGGATCGTACATCCCGGGTGGTTGGTGTAGATGTCTCCTCGGGTAGGCTCTCGGGTAGTTTCCGGGTCGTGGTTGACTCGCTCGAGGCCTTTGGGAACTCCAGGTGTCCTCTTCGGGTTCCAGGTGTCGTCCGCGGGCGCCTGGGGTCGTCCTTGGGCGCCCGGTGTTGCGCATGCGTTTCTCCCAGGACTGTAGCGTTCCTGTTCGGATGAGACGGGCGCCACTGTGGCTGCCGTGGCGAAGGACGGACGCCCATCATGCTCTGGCGCGGCGGGTACCAAGTGGGTACGGCACCGGATGGGCCGGGACGGGACGAAGCCGAGTAGTTTGACCGGGCGAGCCGGAGACTCCTCGGAGGCGGAGAACTCCCCGGGCGAATCGGAGAGCCTCTCGGGGGCAGAGAACTCCTCGGGCGAATCGGAGAACCACTCGGAGGCGGAGAGCTCCTCGGGCGAATCGGAGACTCGTCGGGCGGCCTCCGAGCTGTCGGGGTATGGGGAATTCGCTTTGATTTGGATCTTCGGCTTTTGCTTTTCAGGGGTGGATTATTGTGAGGATCCGGGTTAAGGGCTTGATTGGGTACCCCTAATCCAGACCCTCGTCATTGAAGGAGGAGCCTCTCAAGTGTACTATGACCAAGAGTTTAACGCAAGACAGCCGCCAAGCTAAGAGGAGTGATCGACGAGGACCATGAATAAATTGCTCGCACGTGTGGTTTGAGTTTTCTCCTTTCTTTTATTATTTTCAGCGTGTGTGCAAGCTTGTGTGCGTAGCAATTTTCTGTTTTTATTTATTTCCAGCATCTGTGTTAGTGTGTCCTTTTGTTTGTCATCACCATGATCATTATATATATAACCTATGCTTTCATGATATGATTATTAGTGATGATAGAAAGTTTATGCCATGTTGAAATATGATGATCGTTGCCGCTTTGTCTATTTTTGCGCTTGGCTTATGCATGATTGGACTAATGCTCTCCCTAACACGATCTAAAATTTATCTAAATACCGGCTCAATCCTTTGTGGAGGTTATGATAATTTTAGACCCATATTTATTATTCTTGCTCTCTCTTTTAAACTTGTCATGGGATGTTTAATTGCTGAATTTAATTGAGCTAGCCTTGTCATTAATACCTTTTGCAATTGCTCTACCTATCCAAAGCCTAAATGATACATCATGTTAAACTGCAGTATAAGATTTATTTTCAAGTGAATTGACTCAGGACTTATCTTCTCTGGTATGAGACTAAGAAGCTGACCATTCCTTTTTGCGTACCTTCTCTTTGCTAGCCTATCTATCCATGCATAGTGAGTTTTTACACCGAAAACTTCACAAACTTCACTGGATATCCACCCTAAACCCAAAATATCTTTTTTGTGAAATACCTCCTTGACCACAACCCAATTTGAGTATGGATCATTATCTCGAGGAAAATTTGGAGAATCAAGAGCTTGATACAAGGGACATATATTTGGGAGGCATCAAAGAGTGCATAGAAGAAAAATTAGATGAAACGGAGGTCCACAACAAGTGGGCCGGCTGGCCTCAATACCATGAGCTGACCAGCCTACCCCCTATCCTCCTCCGAAGGCTTCAATATTTGACGAGAAGATACTCCCTGAAGATTCAAACCATTTTCCAAAAGATTGAGATGGATACTTACTCTAGCATTAGCCACCACTTCTATGCTCGAGGACGCGCAATCGTTTAAGCATGGGGGGAGGCACTGAGTAAGTATTAATGTTGCTTGAAGTTCTAAGCAGTATACGAAAAAATAAAAGAAAAGAAAAGAAAAAAAATGTCGAAATAAATGCTCCATAGTTCTTTTTGCTTCATTAAATCCATAGTGCCTTAAAGATTATTCCATACTCAAATATTCCAACCATGTGCAATCCGATAACGAGGACTTCATTTGTGCCTCGGGATCAACCTTTGCCATTTGCACATGTCCACTATCTAAAAGCGTGTGTTCCATTTTCCCCCTCTCCGCAAAATCGATTATTTTCCAAGGTCTTTTTGACGAGTCTTGGTAAACCCATGAGAAGTATTTCTTGTTTTGATAATATCTTGATTATAATATCTTTTGTTAGGACTAACCTTTTCTATAGCTCTAGATAAAGCCCTACACATGCATGAGAGAAAGGAAGGTGAAGAGAGTTCTAGCAAGTTTGAGAGACAAGATGAGCTGAGAGTTTCCATGAGAAATTGCAATGAGATTTAAATTATTGATCTTGGTTTAGCAATTCTTTTGGAACTTTCTTCTTAATTTCTGAGACTTGTTTAAACTAGAGAGCATGTGCTTAAATTCTTTGTGGGGAACACTTAATTCATATCTACCCTCCATATTAGAAAGAGCTGGTTACAATTTGAAGAACTAATTGCAAAATATTTTGAGGGCATTATGTTTTCTTCTGTATGATCAAGTGCAGGGATTGGACACCGAAAGGCAACGCTGATTTTTATTGAAGACTTACTCGAATTCTTATTGAAGACTTACTCGAGGACGAGCAAGGTTTAAGCATGGGGGGATTGTTGACGCTCCTTAACGACACCTTTTTACCCTTGTTTATCTTTAATAAGGCATGAATTTGATATCTAAACTATTGATCATACTCTATAACTGGGACGTTTTTGCATATGCATGTATTTTTGGAGGATTTCTGTTTACGTAGGTTTTTGGGCTAAATTGGAGCACAAACGGACAAGGCTTGTGACCATGGACAACACTATGAAAGATGAAGGCCAGAAGCCCGAAGAAGAGGGTAGGCCGTCCGACCCCATATGGCCTGGGCCGGCCGGCCTAAAGTGTTTCAAGCCCCGTTCGTGCTCATCTTTGGTGAACCGACCTCCAAGAATATTTGAAAGGCAAGTGCTTCAAGATAAGGTCAAGAAACTTCGAGGTCAAGGAAAATCAATTGGAGAATTTGGAAGGTTATCATTTCCCATTCTTATCTCGAAGATATCCTGAAGCAAACGACATCCAAAGGCCCACATGCATAGGTGGAACAACTACTGAAGCTTCCAGAAGACTTGGGGAGAAAGATGAGGATGAGGCTGCCTGGGCCTCTCTGGGCTGGCCGGCCTAGGCCCCCTTGGCGCCGCCTCGTCCCTCCTTCGACCTAGGGTTTCCTCAGTGTATAAATAGCCCCTGTGTCCCTGTGCCATGCAGAATCAATTGATCATTCACCGCCGAGCAGCAGAGGAGCTAGAGGGACACTGTTGGTATTTCTTACGATCGTAGATAAATCCGCAAACGCACGGATACCGTTGTAGCTTTCACCCGAAAGTATTCAGGGTATCGAATCCACAGGGAACGTGTGTACTAATCTTCTAACTAGATCGTCCAAGGACAACAAGAGAAATGATTGGTGAGGGTAGAGAGGATTCCTATGGTTTAAGGACCTTGAAGAAGAATAAGCTCAGCGTCTATAGTTTGCTTACTTTGGGCATCGGGGTATCCTAGGCCTCTAGGAAATTGCCGGCCAACAGCTCTACGCCGTACCCGTACGTGGAGGATTACAAAGGACGGATAGGGCTGTCACCACCTGCCGCCTACCTCTTCTAATCCGTGGGGCTACGAGGCAAACAAAGGTAACTTCTAGCCTAGACACCACGTCTATGCTATCAATTACTACTTTAGTCTTGTTCCTGGACCAAAGTATTCATTAAGCATTCACAAATGATTAATGAACGATGAACCCGCAAGCAACTATAGAATGGAACTTACTTAATCAAGAGAACTCAATACCATAAGAGATCACGAACACTTACTAGAAGAAGGAAGCATCCGTCGAGGTACAAGATCGGGAAAGAGTGCCGACAGTCCCGGCACTTCCCCTGGACTACCCCTCACTCTTTCCCTATTCTCTAGATACTACACTGGAGTTGAGCTTCGCCTTGGAGTGGAGCTTGTGGCTTCTCAATCTTGTGTGTCTCTTCAATGACCGGTATGCAGCTATTTATAGCTTGTAGAGGCGGTTGGGAGTGGACACGTGGAAGATGAGGACGAACGGACTCAGTCACAGGTCGGGCGATTCAGGGAGATCGGCCGACGTTCGATCCACCGCCTTGAGTGATGCACGACACAGATGGACTTCTGGAGGTGGTGGGAACCTGTACCAGAAGGATGAGGCAGTTTGGCCTCCGGACTAGGTCGGGCGACCAGGCTCGGTCGGGCGACCGTCTATCGGCACCGATCGGGCCCATCTTCGGCTGAGTGACTGTTTAGTGGGTCCTCATGGCGGTTCCAGGTGGTATAGGTGCATTTGAGTACGTTTAGTTTGGAAGGTGGGCCCTTCTATCCATGTGACCTCCCCTTGGACCATTCCCATCTCTTGGATCCAACTGACATGGAATCAGTGGCTAGGATGGTCCTGGAGTGTGCTTCTTTGCTGTGGACAAAGATGGGCTTTATTGGGCTTGGGCCCAGGTCGGCCGACCTAGGTGGGTCGGGCAACCTGGCCCTGAGCCCAATTGTCCTCCTCTTTTGCCAATTATTTCCTACAATCACATATTCACCAAAACTCGTGGAATTGATTAGATATAAACCTTATCACTATGTTGGTGATTATTTTTGATATATTTTCTGCAGGAATTGACGGCCAAAAGTGGTACCTAAGGACCGTCAACAGACACCTTTCGGAGAGTTGAGGGTTGTGCTAGTTGTCTAGGGTTCTACCCTAGTGGACATGGGAACCCTGCAAGGAAGACCACGTTAGAGTTCTGGAGCTAGGATCATTAAGATCTGTTGACACCAGATTTTCGCACCTGACATATTGAGTCAGATGATGACGTGGTAAGGATGAGGTTGTGCGGTGGACCCATTGACTTTTTTTCGACAACGTTAATGATTTTCCATGCTTTATTTGAATTTCTGGGCATTTTTTTGAGAAAAAAATACGGAAATGCCTAAACCTTCTCCGAAAATTGTTGGATTTTTTCCATGAGCCACTATTTCAATGAATGACTCCATCGCACAAAGATCTTGCCATTTTGAGAAGCCGGTACTGCACATTGTTCACAATCTCGAACCTACTCGACACACTTCTATAGGACTTAGCGTATTCTTTCACGTTTCTGCACCGAGACAACTTTGTGTGCTCATATACAAGGTCTATCATTTTTCATAGGTGTTAGGACGCATATAAGTTGCCCCGGAGGAGTTTCGGCTTTTTTTGACAACGTTAATGATTTTCCATGCTTTAATTGAATTTCTGGGCATTTTTTTGATGAGCCATTATTTCAATGCATTTTGAAAATGCCTAAACATGCTCCATCGCACAAAGATCTTCACATTTTGAAAAAAATTTTCTTTAATTTTTTACTTGAAAATTGCAATTGAAAATCATAACCGAACAGTGCTGTTTCACAGCCGGTTTTCTGAAAAAACCGGCTGTGATCCTTATCACAGCCGGTTTTTTGAACCGGCTCTGTTGTTTTTTGGATAAAACCCCGGGCGCCTGTTCCCCATCCAAAACCGTCCGCCCGCGCCGCCGCCCCCCACCGCCCGCGCCCGCGCCACCCACTACAGGTGAGCCAAATCGATTCCCCATCGCCCCGCCTAGGTTGTGGAGCTCGATGTCGAGGCAGGAGCGGGGCAACGGCGGCTCCCTCTCTCCGCCTGTCCCCTCTTCTCCGGCCGGCGCGAGGGCGAGCAGGAGATCCGCATCTCCGGTGGCCCTCCTCCTCCCCATCTCCCCATCTCCGGCCGGCGCAAGGAGCAGGCCGCGAAGATCCACGCGCACAGAGGCCGGCGCAGCGACGACCTGCTCATCGCGGCCCCTTCCCCGGCCGGCAGCGGCGTCCCTTGCGGCGCC
>CM014273.1:40146158-40194042 GCA_004135705.1 Alloteropsis semialata
GGTCATCGCCTTAAGAACAGAAGGATAAAAGCCGATGCAATATGCATCGCCTTAAGGATTATATACAACAAAAAGAGTGTATTATATCGCTAAGCCGCTCGATGGCAGAGCAGGCTATCAATGTATCAGATCGTTTGGCAAGACAGACAAATCTCAGTGTTCAAGGCTGCAGGTATTTAACTATCAAGTCAAGAGCAGTCTGACGGATCTTGTCAACATCAGCAATAATCTTGGCGTCAGCTTCAGCATTCCCTTCTACAGGCTTGATTGTCTTATGGATCTCCTTGGCTGCCTTGATATGGATCTTGTAATCCTCCTCAGCCTTTGCCTTCAAAGCCGGGATGTCATCAAGCTCTTTTGTCTTAGCCTGGATACTTGATAGAACTTGGGCGAGTTCCTGCTCCAATTGTTGTTTTCTGGCTTGAAGATTGTCAAGTTCTGACTGGATAGAGGCAGGACGAGCCGATAATTCTTCAATCAATTTTGTTGACTTGTCAGCCTGGGCACGTTCTTCATCCCTTGCCTTGATTAGATCCTGCTGGGAGGTCCGATTGGTGATTCGGCGATTGGCCTGCAACACTGGAAAGGAATGGCCTTCTATGTATGCCGCCGGAATCAGTGCTTCCTCCAGGTCTGACGGAAGTTGGCCCCTTAGAGTTTTGATGACCTTACGAATCGGCTTTGCATCCTGGACAAGATCGATGATATCTTGGTGAAGAAGAGCAGATATGTCAAGCAATTTTGCTTTCACTTCGTCAGATAGCAAGCTTTGCCAGAGCTGATCTCTTCCTCTTCAGCTTGCAGCCGATCAAAATCAATTGATAGGGTCTGGCTGGCTTGAGGGGTATCTTGGGCCTGCAAAAGAAATGATTAGATATGATGACAAGAAAGCTGATACGAATATATCAGGCTAGAAAGTTTACTTGTTTCCAGGCTAGTTCCTGCTCGGGTCCGATCAAAGGATTATTGCTGCCTTGTATGTTTGCTTGGGCAATCTCAAGATCCGTCAAGACATGCTGGATGATTTGCTAAAAGAAAGAAAATAAGAACAGATTGGATATCAAGTATTGAATAAATCGGTTGATAATTACCGTTGCTTCTGGATCAGGGAGTTGAATCTGAGAAGTTACTGGTTGTTCTCCCTGAAGGCCCTGGCTTGATTGTGCTTGCGGGCTTGGCTGACGAGGCGAGCCAGTTATGGTTCTTTCAGATGAAGACGAATGAGACGAGCCGGCCTGTGTCGGACTTGGTTGTATCTGAGCTGGGCTCGATGATCTTTGTGGGTCCGATTCTGGTAATTCCTCGGCCGATGGGCTTGAAGACTCGGCCGGACTCGGCTGGCGTGCAGAAGATTCTCTGATGACCTGAGCTTGCAGAGAGGGTTAGTTTCAATAAAAAAGAGAAATCAAATTCATAAAGTTCTTGAACTTGCCAGAGCAGTCTTCGGGCGTTTTGGATTTTTGAGGACATTTGCTTCTTCCTTTTTCTGCTGTCGCCGTATGCCGATAGAAGCTTGCCGATGGTAGGAGAGTCACTGCCGATCCACGGATCCGGCGAGATATTGCTGTAGATGACTTGTTTCCCCGATCGAGTCATCGTTGGAGGAGTACGATCGACTTCCTGGTAAAGAATTGTTTAACAAAATGAAATTGTGAAGAAGGAAGGAAGCAAGTTCACAAGTGTTACCTCTGGTTTGCCCCTGAAAGAAGGCAGCAACTTCTGGACATAAGTTTTGCAGGCGATGTGGAATAGGTGTTGACGCCATTCGGCCCACCATGTGTTGAAAGTCCGATGAGTTACAAGGCCGATTGCAAAGGTATCCAGATTGGTTCTATCAAGAGGAGGCTCAAGTCCTAGAAGACGATCCCATTCCACGCCTGAGTCAACTTTTCCCCTTGGAAAAATTCGATCGGCCAAGATTAGGTAGGGTGGAAGCTGTCCGATACCAAACTGACGAGCAACTAGGTTTGGATGATAATATTCATAGGTTGCTTGCCCTGACTTGCCCTGACTGAGGCCGATCGGGAGAAATTGGGCATTGATGCAAGTTCGGAAAATTGTCAGGGCTTCTGAATCTGCCTCTACGATCATCTTGAATCTGAATTTGTAGGGCAGTTCATAATCATCAGTATGATGGTACAGGAACCAGAGCATTTTGTCGTCAGTGATACCTCTATAAAGGAGTGCAAAGTATTTGGAAGATTCTTTGCTTGATAACTTCTCAGCAGGGAAACCCATAGCAGCTTCGCCAAGTGAGGTACATCGGCGCCAGGTGATCTCCTCCGATTCAGGCTTGTTATCTGGGAATTTCATCCTTCGAAGATCTACTTTGACGGTCTTGCTCAGATGTAGCACTAACCACATCTGAATAAACCACCACGGCCCGCCAAGGTTGGTGATGGGTGATCCAGTCCTCAGGCGCTTGGCGACTTGATGAAGCAGATTGTATACTGCTCCCAGGAGAAGTTGACCGAGGCTGATGACATGGTCACTTACCAGCAATTCGGCCAAGTGTTGGAAGTTGGCTGTGGACCGAGGGTTGTGCCGCAAAAGAAGAATCTGTCCAACCACATGTTCAGGAAGGCCGTATGCTCACGATCGGTCACAGATCCGGTCCGATGGTTTTTCTCCATATATCCTGTCCAGCCACCACAGTTCTTGGTCTCAAAATGGTGACTGGGTTTGATGTTGAGCTGGGAGGGACGTTTGTCGCCAGTAACATTGAGGCTGAGAAGCATAACTACATCAAGTAGTGTTGGGGTCATCGGACCATGTCCAAAGAGGAAGGCATTCAATGCATCGGACCAAAAGTGTGATGCAGCAATCAAGAGGTTCTCATTCTTAGCAATGTGTCCGATGCTAAGGCCAATACACTGGGCGATATCTAATCTATCCCAGATTGCAGACTTGGAGGCCGACACTCTCAAGTACCAATTCTTCCATCCAGGTAGAACTGTCGGCCAAGATCGAAAGGCGTTTTTCCAATCATCCAAATCAAAACCTGAGGTCTTGAATGGGATCCGGTGGGTTTCCAGATTGATGAATTCAGTGGGGTCTGGGTCTCCCATTGGACCAAGAAGGTAGGCCCCTTGATAGTTGCCTACGGGGATTAGGGTTTGAATGCGAGCGGCCTAAAAAGAAGATGCGAAATGAAAACGAGTTTGGAGAAGCCGAATCTAACGCAGAACTTAAAATGGATTCGGATTTAGTGAAATACCTCTGGGATTGGACAACGCGTTTCTCCTGCTGGATCTGCGTGTGCCGAGGAAGAACTTGAGGCCAAGAAGGTTGATGGAGAGGGGGTTGAAGAGCTTGTTGCTGCCGCCATCGTCGAGGACATGATCGCCGCCATTGTTGAGCTCGTGACCCCAGCCATAGTGGGAGGCATGGCAGATGGAGAACTCGCTGGAGCAGATGCGGAGGTGGAAGCGGACATAGAAGAATGGAGGGCGCCCATGGAGGATGATTGCGCCATTTGAAGCAGTTCTTGGTGTAAGCTCGAGTGAATGTGAATGGCCACTCGGGAGGGAGGAGGAAGAAGATGAGCAGTACAGGTTCTTGGCGAGGAAGGAGAAATGTACAGTGTCGCCGCCGGCAGTAATTTTATAAGGTGAAAACGGTCATGGTCCGAAGATTGAGGAGCCGCGCAGTACAGGGATGGAAAGTTTCGGCACGAAAATCGGTGGAGGAGTTATGATGGCAGATACGAATTTTGGAACAAAATGATATTTTATTCCAAAATTGGGGGCATGTGTTGACACCGGATTTTCGCACCTGACATGATGGTCAGATGATGACGTGGTGAGGATGAGGCTGCGCGGTGGACCCGTTGACTGGTCAAGGCCGAAGGCGACAAAGAAGGAAGCCGTTACCGAAAAGGGGTCCGATGAGGCAGGAATCCGACCCGATGACGAGTGCAAGAAAGAAGACGCGTCGGCTAAGGAGGAGGCGTATCAGATTCAGGGACTATTTCCTTTTCAGAGGGCGTATGAGAGTCCCGTTGTATCTTAAGTTTAGTTTACCTTATTTAGTTAGTCTGGTCCGATCAGGACTCTCCATGACCAGGGTATAAATATGAACCCTCGTCCATTGTAAAGAATAACTCTCACAATCAATACAACCCGGCTTCACGCCAAAACCCTAGCAGTAGTTACCGACGAAGCTCATTGGTGGACGGGCTGCATCAGTTCTGATCTCCGGCTTACCAGTAAGTTAGTCAATTTATCGAACTAGTATAGGCTTTGAATTGAGGCGCATCGCCCTTTCTCGTTTATACTGTTCAACCGATTTATCTCTGAATAATCAAGATTGATATAGATTCCCTACGTCGGAGCTAGATCAATATTGATTATTCAACAGATTATCGTTATCGGACTATACTTTAAGCCTAGATTCCCTACGTCGGAGCTAGGTATCAAGATTAGTCTAGATTCCCTACGTCGGAGCTAGAATAATCTTGGTTACTAAAGTAGTCTTTGCGGTTTGTTGGAGTTGCTAGATTGGTTTAGATCTACGCCATGTGAATCAATTCTACTTCTTCAACGGCTTTGAGCATGGGTCTTGGTCCGATTTAAGCATTATTTATCTTACAGCATCGTTCTATGTCCGATCTTGCCTTGTGGTTTAATCTAGTTGTTCTTTGGGTATTACACTGGTGTAGATTCCCTACGTCGGAGCTGGATCTTTGTAATACGCTTAGATTAATCTTTGACTGTCATGTTTGGTCTAGATTCCCTACGTCGGAGCTAGGTTCATCTTGATTAGTTAAAGGAAGCTTTGGTTATGCCTTAATGCTATTTGAATGTTAAGTGTGGTGTAGATTCCCTACGTCGGAGCTGGATCTTGCTTAATTGTTCAGTAGCATATCTTAGAATCAGAACGTATCTGTTAATGTTTTATCTGCTTATGTTGCTTAATCTGATCAACACCTGTGCGAGCATCTTGTTTAATTGACAGGTTGATGAATCAAGTCTGATTATCTAGCTATCTGATCTGATCATAGCTTGGAGAAATCTAGATTNAAGTCAGATTATCTAGCTATCTGATCTGATCATAGTTAGAGAAATCTAGATTCCCTACGTCGGAGCTAGATTTCTCTGAAAAGGCTATAGTCCGATCGGTTGGTTAGATGGTCCGATAAGACGAGTCAAACTGGTAATTAGACAAGGTGGACAATGTATCGGCTTACACTTTGATTATTTAATATCTTGTTTCAAGACATAGCTGATCCATTATTTTACACATTGGCCTTGTTTTATGCTTTATTTCATTATTTAAAGGCTAGTCTGTTATATCAATCAAAGTCCGATCCTGATTGGTCCGATCCTGAAGTCCGATTTGGTGTCTGATTGAGGTCCGATCATCGGCCCGATTGACGTCATCATTGAGGTCCGATTCTGAGGTCCGATCAGTATCGGCCGATGCGTGTCTGATTGGGTCTTGGCTAAAATTCGACGCTTCTCCATCGTCTGAAATAGAGCCGGCACAATCGTAGAGCAATTTAACTGTTTTATTCCCTTGTCAATTTCAGGTCAAATTGACTGGCACGCCGCGAACCTGAACTGGAGTGTAGACTGGCACTGGAGCGAAGCTGATCTCCCCGGTCATCGTGTGCTGCACGCGGGAGATACGTCCGCCGATTTTCCGCGTCAACAAGATCAAGGTAGGATCCAGGTGGTGATCTTGTGGTGTACATTCATTCATGGTGAAGTTATATGTGTTTCCGAATCTTTAGCGATCAAAGTGCCTCTTTCTGTGATTTCGTTCTATCTTGGTTTTGCTTCTTCTCTAATCTATTCTCGAGATAGATTGCTTGGGGTGTTCTTATAGCGATGGTGGCTAGAGGTTCATGCCGGATCTACCAAGTGGTTCGACACGTTCACTTGTGAACGTGCCCTTAAGTTACCCACTCCGATAGGGAGCATCGTGATAGGGTGTGATCCCGTGTACGGTGGGGCTTTCGGGAGTTTGACCGGACATCGTGATTTAAAGATGCTTTTTGTTGAGATTCACATCTATCTTACTTCACTCTATTTGGCTCGGAGCTATAACATATGCATGATCTAGGCGATCTAGATTGGTTGTCTCTAACTTTCTCTTGCTACCTCCAGTGTTTGCTGTTAGTAGATTAGATCTGTTTTGCAACCCTCTTCAAGACTAAAGGATTTCTATGCTAGTTGGATTGTTTCTTATACCTTTAGTTCCATGGATTGATAAACCTTAGAGAAGTACTCTAAGGAAAAATCTACAACTAATCCGTGCGCTTGCGGTTCACGATTGACGCGTCTAAGGGCCGTCAACAATAGGCCTCCAGGCACAACCTCCTTTAGAACCAGTACAACTCTAACTCATATGGGGATATATGCAGTGGGGGTAAGGTAGTTTTTCTATATTAGTGCCTACATATTACATTAGTCTCTATATAAAGTAAAGTTATCCATTGGGGCTTCTGGGCTAATGCCCACTCAAGGAAAAGACACAATAATTAAATATACTAGATAATGCAAGAAAGTTATTTTATTTGATAGTTTTTCTTATTTCTATGAGTCACATGCGATGGCATGTCAACTTTATTATTGGTTACAAGAAAATGACAACTATCTAGAATGGAATACCAACAAAGGGTTGCTGGAAGAACATAGGCGGGATAGCTGTAGCCATTGGGCTGAACATGAAAGAAAGCTGTTGTTGCTGCATAATCTGTGAGGTGGCACCACAGTGGCATTTTGACATGGACAACATGCTCGGCATCATCATTAGAGACCAGTATTGCTGAAGCGGTAAGGCCCATGGTTGCTGCAGCATGATCAAAGGCGGTGAGGCCACGCTGCCCATGGCAAATGGTTGTTGCATCATGCAGTATTGCATGCACGGGTGCTGCAACATCATGGAAGCCAGTGAGGCAAAGCTACCCATGGCAAATGGTTGTTGCATCATGCAGTACTGCATGCACGGATGCCGCAGCATCATCGAAGCCGGTGAGGCAAAGCTGCCCATGGAAAATGGTTGTTGCATCATGCAATACTGCATGCATGGATTCATGGCGCCCAATGGCATCACCGCTGGCAAGTGCCATGGGACATGGGTTGCAGTAGTGAGGCTAGCACAAAGAGCAATAAGTGCAAACAATTCAAACATCTTGGTTGCCACGGTGCAGGATTGCTTGCTTCCCAAGAATATAGTAGAATATGCTGTTGTTGTTAAATGTGTGGGGATGATGTACTAAGGATTCATCTAGGTCCTATTTATAGATGCATACCTTCTACAAACACCAAGTAGATGAAGTACGTTTTTGGCATTTGCAGAAACTGAAAGTTGGGGGGTTGAAAAGGTTGAGGTGACATGGCATTTGGCCAAATTTGGAGATTTTCATAACTGTTTTTGGGTGCATATGATTGTCTCCATGATAATCTGCATGGGATACATGGAAAAAGTGTTTTGTTCTTCTCAGTTTTGGTAATAGTATTTGGATGGCCTTGCAAGTTGTTTACTGAGGATTTTGTTGGCCACGTCAGTTCTCTTTGCAATGCTTTTGCTAAAAGTAAGTTTGGCACATTCTGACTTGCTGAGGCTTGAGGTGGATTGAGATATTTCTATAGCAGAATTTGTCCAGGGCTGACGTGCTTAATAGGTTATAACTCATAACACATACATGTGACTCTTCATTAAGAGGTTAAGCCAGTAGCGATGGAGCCTATGGTGGTCTTGGTGCCTTTGTTTATGTCGTGGAGAAGACTAGGGTTCTTATTGATTGTCTATAAAAGTAGTAACGCAAGAGACGATGCATTTGCTCAAAGACTATTTTCTAAGAATAACAATTTTACACATGAGAGATTTAATAATTATTATCTCCCTTCTAGATGCCTAAAATAATTTGGTGAATCTTACCAGGATGCCAGGAACATGGGATTAGCAGAGCTCCATGCTATTGAGAGGCAAGCCAGCTATGTGCAGCAAAGGATGGCAGGTGGGTGGGAGTCCTCCTATATATACATCGCATGAAAGAAAGGAAGCTATCCATCACACGGCCCATTAGGCCCACCACAATTTTCCTCTTCCTCGGTTCCTATGACAAGCCTCCATCACCGTTTGAGTCTTCTCCATCTTAAGGGTCTTTGGATAAAATAAGGTCAATCTCTACTTGCTCACTTCGGGCACTGGCTCAGACCTGGTCTGCAAGGCAACTCCAACATTTAGCTCTACGCTGAACCCAAACTTGAAGGACCACAAAGAACGTATAGGGTTGTTGTTGGTATTTCTTACATTGCGAATAAATATGCAAACATACGGATAACGCTACAGTTTTTACCCGTGAGTATTCAAGGGTATCGTATCCATACGAAACATGTGTACTAGCCTTCTAGCTGGTTCATCCAAGGACAACAAGAGTAGGTAGTGATGCTAGAGAGGATTCCTATGGCATAAGAGTGTTTGGATAAAATAGCTCAGCCTTTACTTGGTTACTACGGGCATCGGCTCAACTTGGTTTGCCACGCGACTCTAGCCTACAGCTCTATGACAAACTCGAAAGTGGAGGAATACAAGGGACAGACAAGGCAGTCACCACCTGCCTCCTACCTTTTGGACCATGAGGACGAGGCAAATGTAGGTAACCTCTAGTCTAGACATCATGTCTATGCTATCGATTACTACTCTAGGGTCGCGCAGAAACTAGAGCATCCGTCACGAGGATGGACAATGAACCCTCAAGCAAGTAAAAATGGAACCTACGTAACCAAGAGACTCACCACCTTAGGAGATCATGAACACTTACTTAAACAAGAAAGCATCCATTGAGGTACAAGGCCAGGGAAGAGCGCCGAGTGGCCGGCGCTTCCCGCGAACTACCGCTCACTCTCTCCCTAATTTCTAAACACTACGGAGGTAGGGCTTCGCCTTTGGAGTGGAGCTCTTCTCTTGTGTGTTGTGTGGAATAGGGGGCTCTCCTTCTTATATAGGTTCTTAGGGGCGGTTCCTGGGCTCCTTTAGGCGGGAAACCTAGTGGGCCAGACATGGGGGAGTGCGAGAGAGCTTCCCGCCAAGACTAGGCGTGAACCTTCCCGAGGTCATCCGAAACCTGGGTTTGCCCCCTGGATGCCCTTTCTCCATACTATCTGGTGAGTTTATTCTCCAAATATTCCTTGGGGTCTCGTGGTGGACTAACCAAATTTTGACGCCCATTTATCCCTTGTGCTTGTACATGGTGTGTTCATCGGTATGTCAAGCATGATTTCTTCCTGTTTGCACTTGTGGTCATCTGTATACAACAATAAACCAAACCTAATGGAAAATGTTAGGATTATCTCCTATCTATGTGTTGGTGTTTGTCATGATGTTGTTTTATTGTGATAGTTGACGGTCGGTCATGACGCTTAAGGACCATCAGCAGCTGTCACCACCCGCCGCCTACCTCTCAGACGAGGTAACAAATAGCATTGGTAGCGGCCGCTATAGCGTCCGCAATAGCGGTAGCGGCTAGTTACCGCTACCACTATGAGGTAGAGGCTCTAAGATAGCGGTTTGGAACTTAGCGCCTGTAGGATCTAGGATACCGACTAGGGGGGTGAATAGGCGGTTTGAACTAAAATCACAAGCACTTAAAATTTAATTAGTAACACAGAGGGGTAAAACTATTTCTACTCTTTCAACCCTATGAGAGGATTTGCAACCTAGGGTGATAAGCAACAATTCAATCTCTATGAAAGTAAATTGCTCGAAGTAAAATGCAAGAATGTAAATGAGCAATAGAAATAACCGATGACAAGAGAAGAATTTTTCCCGTGGTGTCGATGACTTGCCGGTCACCCTAATCCACGTTGAGGTGGATTCTTTGTTCCAATCGCTCCTCTATCAAGGCACTGCTTGATTTTTGAGCCAACTTAGACCAAGAACCGCTCCACACCTTGATTCCATTAGAGTTGCTCTTCACCACTCCGGCAAGGTGAGCACAAGGACCTCTCACAAGAACAACCGGGGCTCCTTCACAATCTTCTTTGAAGGGCTCAATGGTTTGCACTCCTCCAAGCCATCTAGGAGGCGGCAACCTCCAAGAGTAACAAGTCGATGACGCTTGCTTGAAGACTCCCTAGTGCCACAATGCTCAAACTCTTGATGCAATGCACTAGGATGCTCTCAATCTCACAAGAATGCAACCTCAAAGCAAAGTGAGTGAGAGGGTGAAGAAGAAGGGCTCAAGAATGTAAAGAAAGCTTTTCAAAGTGCCAAAAGACCTCATCCGCGGTCGGGCATGAGGTATATATAGAGACCCCTTCAAAATCTTGCCATTACTCTCTGAAACTCGTGAAATACGAGTTTTCGCGGACCGTCCGCCTCACAAAGCCCGGACGGTCCGCCGTTCAAAACCAACGGCTACAACAACAGTCATTGCTGTCAGAACCGACCGTTACACAGGGGGCGGACTGTCTGCCCAGCAGGTGCGAACCGTTCGCTGTTCATTTTCGAATGTCAGTCAGAACAAGACACTCTTTGGACGCGCTCATAAATCAGCCGGTAGACCGTCTGCACCCAGGTGCCGGACCGTTCGCCGTATTAAGTCAAAAACCAACACAGAACCAACTTGGTTCTGGTGGTGCCCGGGGAGAGGGGGCGGACCGTCTGCCCTTCGCGGACCGTCCGCCCCACGAAGTTAACATCCACCAGAACCATTCCCGGTTCTGGTGGCATGGAGAAAAATGGCCGGTGGACCTTCCACATGCCCTGCACGGACTGTCTGCTGGTCAAAAGATTCAGCCCACCAGAAATACGCCCTAGCTCTGAAAAACACCCAAAACGACTCTGAAAATAGCTAAGTCAAAACACAGTCCGCCCCACTAAAGGGAGACCGTCCACACCTCAAACCAGTTAGCTGATTTTAAGAAAACCGCGTCGTTCTAAAACTCATGATGTATGCCACTAATCCATATGCATGCAGCACAACATTTGAGCAAAGTGGCACTATGGAATCGTCATGCAAATGACATTGACCCCTCTTGATATTCCGGCTATCTAGCCTATCAACCCGATCAATGTTTCTTCTCTAATCTCGTCTTTGACTGGCAAAATAGAAATTCTTATCTATACCTTTGCCTTGAGATTCCACTTCACATCATGATTCCAAGATTTCCAAGTTATCATATGCCACATGTCACATCTCCGGGACTAGCCCTATTTTCATATCTCTAGTGAAATCGTTAGTCCACAATTGTTGTCATGAGCTCCCCCTAGATGTCATCATCTCATCATCACTCCTCCATAACATCTTCTCCCCCTTTGGCATCTAGTACCAAGAAAGGGAAAACTAGTCATCTTGAGGCGGCGGAGTAGGAGGATAGTATGGCTGATGTGGATAGAACGGAGGAGATGGCACTGGAGCAGGGTAGTAGGAGTAGAAGTGATCTGTGAAACTGTTGAAAGTATTGGAGAAATCATCTAATCTGCCCTCTAACTGCTGCTGCCTGTCCATGAGCTGCTGTGACTGTTCTGATGTGCTCAACTCACTAAATCTAGCATCCAAGGCTGCAAGATTAGCATGCAACCCCTGCTGAATATTGTCAAGTCTAGTCATAATAGGCTGATAGTATGATGTGTTCATTTGCTGCCCAAATGACTCAAAACCTGCATCAAGTTGTGATTGAAACCCTTGCTGCATAGCTGAAAACCCAAGTTCATTTGCTGCTGAAATTGATTGTTCATGACATTGAAACCTTGTTGGAACTGCTGCTCATACCCGGATGATAAGTTCTGTTGCATATTATGGAAATACGGGTCAAAATAACCTGCAGGAGGCACCCACTATGGCTGACCATGTGTAGGAAGAGGAGGAGGTGCCTGTGCATCATCATCACTATCCTCACTCTCTTCCTGATCCTCTGCCCCAATTGGGTCAGGAAAAGGTGTCACCTCTCTTTTCAAAAACTGAACATCATTCACAAATGGCTTGTATGACACATGCTCAGAAAGACAAGCACCAGTGAACCTTGTCTTAGCCTTGATCAAGGACATAATGTAGGGAGCAAGGTAAATATTTGACTCAAGATTCACTTTCTTATCAGCCATTTGATCCATAATTAACCCAATAACATCAAATTTCTCACCAAACATAATATGATGGATGACATTCCAGTATTTATCCGTGATCCTTTCTTTGTTCCCACTCTTAGGCATGAAAGTCAATCTAAGAATCTTATTGATCGTAGCAGGATGATGTCTGAGCCCCTTTGTCTCACCATAAGAGCAAGCAATATGTGTTCTAGGAGGCTCATAAAACTGAATTCTATCATCATTATCATATGGTGGTTCACTCAACACATTTTTGCTATCATTTGCAGTGAGTGCATTATAGTCTAGCTGATTCACAGAGGCAAATCCTGCAAAAGCTGCAGTGTATCTACACTGCCCAGTCATCCACATAATGGTTTTACCATGCATATCCATCTCATAAGTGGCATAGAATTGTCTAACTATGGTACTATTCTAATTGCACTTTAGGAGATCCACAATAGCAAATTTAGGGAGTAACTCACACATGGTGGGTTGATCTTGCATGAAAGCTAAATTGATGGTTTTGTGCTCATATACCATTTTGGTGATGAGGTGACCAAAGAATGCCTCTTCTTGAACTTTAGTGTGAAAGAAGAGCACATTTGTACTTCTTAAAAGGGCATACTGATTTGGGCTTCTCTCCATTGAGTAAGTATGAGCATTCCATCTTTTGACTGAAGATGGATAAGCATTGACATCAATTTCTTGATCATCACCACCTTGAGCTTGATCTTCTTTAGTATCTGACCCTGTCACGGAAGATTCAATTACCAAGTCATCTTGATCAGGCACATACTCATCATCATCACGTCTTGGCCTCATGGAAGAAGACCCAACCTTCTTCTTGGCTGCCACTTTCTTTGATTGGCCACATTGACTGCAATCATATGAATAAGGGTGTGAAATGAATGACCCATTTTACATATTACCCAAGAGATTCCATGATCAATCAAAAATTATATATGAATATGTTTGCCCCAAGAATCACTGAGTTCAACTGCCTAAAAATCCCATAAATCATCAATCATTCATACATATACAAACTTGCTTTCCAATTCTTATCACAGCACACCTTGGTGCAGCCAACAGTGACCGGTGGATGGTCCGCCCATGAGGCCTGGACGGTGCGCCCCCCACTGGTCGGCCACGAACAGAACAGTAAGGCCCCCAAATCAAATCCATATATCTCAAGATTTAGCCAACAAATCATAACCAAACTTTAGCCATATGTACTCCTCAATGTCCCAAACATATTCCACCAACCAAAAAATTTAATCCATGGGCCAAAACTAGATCAAGAGATGAAACCCTAGGCACCTTCATATGCAAAATCCATGAGATTGAGAAGGGGATTCAATAAAATACCGGGAGAACATGGTGGAGAATCACGCGGAGTGTCCGGGGATGCGCTCGGACGGTCCGGGGAACACGCCAAATCTCCCCCTCAAGTGGAGGTTCTTTTCTTTGTTTGAGAGGAGAAAGAGAGAGGTTTGGAGGAGGTTTGCTCGGTTTGGGGAAGAAAGGGATGGGAGTCAAGGACATAAGTCTCGGCTGGCTTGGTCCCACGCCGGTCGCGCAGGCGTGGACTGTCCGCCTTGGGGGCGCGGATGGTCCGCCGTAGAGAAAATGGTCGGACACAGATGGAGAAGGTTTCTGTTCAGTTCCAATTTTTGACCCGCGGACGGTTTACTCCAGGTCGCGGACGGTCCGCCGTTATGACTTCGGCAGCCCGCAGAAAACCACAAGTTCTTGACCTGTCATCCCAATCAACCGCGGTCTGTCCGCCGTCTGGGCGCGGATAGTCCGCCTCAGAAACTTTCGGTGCAATCAATTTTTCATAGATTCTGTCCATTCAATTCAATCTTTCTCAAATATACTTGCGGACAGTCCACAAACTGGGTGAAGATAGCCTGCCTTTAGCTTCCAAAACTGATCCGAGAACCACTTCTTTGACATGATTTTGAGATTCCAATTGGGATCATTGCTCACATAAATATGAAATGAATATGCTATAATTATGTAAATGTGTATGAATATAATATAAATACATATGAACAAGTGTTAGACAAGTCAAGATATAAACAAGTATAAATAAGAAATTATATCAGAATACATAAAAAATACTACGATGCACAAACATGACATGCACCAAACTTCAAGCCACATTTGAGAAGTCAATAACATTTAGCTCATTTCTCAACTTGCAAAACCAATTCTCATCCAAAGGCTTGGTGAATATATCCGCCAATTGATCAATAGTCCCAATTCCATCAATCTTGATATCTCCCTTGTTCACATGATCTCTAAGAAAATGATGCCGAATATCAATATGCTTGGTCCTTGAATGTTGAACGAGATTAGAGGCAATCTTCATGGCACTTTCATTATCACATAAGAGAAGTACTTTACCAAAATTCACACCATAATCTAGAAGTGTTTGCTTCATCCATAGCAATTGAGCACAACAACTTTCGGCTGAGATATATTCTGCCTCGGCGGTAGAAAGGGCCACTGAATTTTGTTTCTTTGAAGACCATGAAACAACTGACCTTCCAAGAAATTGACAAGTTCCGAAGGTGCTCTTCCTACAAATCTTGCAACCGGCATAATCCGAATCTGAATAACCAATCAATTCAAATTGAGCACCCTTGGGATACCAAAGACCAATATGAGGTGTGAACTTCGAATATCGAAAAATCCTCTTAACAGCGGTTAAATGACATTCTCTAGGAGCAGCTTGAAATCTAGCACACATGCACACACTAAATATGATATCGGGCCTAGATGTGGTAAGATAAAGTAAACTACCAATCATGGATCTATAAAGCTTTAAATCTATCGGTTTACCTCCCTCATCAAGATCAAGATGCCCATTTGTAGCCATAGGAGTTTTGATTGGTTTTACATCTTCCATTCCAAATTTCTTCAATAGGTCCTTCACATATTTAGATTGGCTCACAAATGTGCCTTCCCTCAATTGCTTGATTTGAAGGCCAAGAAAGAAACTCAATTCACCAATCATAGACATTTCAAATTTCTTGGACATCATTTCACGGAATTCCTCACAAAAATCTTGGTTAGTAGACCGAAAAATGATATCATCAACATAAATTTGACAAATGAATAAATCTTCATCAATAGTCTTAGTAAACAATGTAGTATCAACCTTACCAATCTTGAAGCCTTTTGAAATAAGAAAGTCTCTAAGTCTTTCATAACATGCACGAGGAGCTTGTTTGAGACCATAAAGAGCTTTAGAGAGCTTATACACATGATTTGGCTTCTTAGGATCTTCAAAACCGGGAGGTTGCTCAACATACACTAGCTCACTAATCTTACCATTCAAGAAGGCACTTTTGACATCCATTTGATATAACTTTATGTTGTGTGAGCATGCAAAGGTAAGAAGAATTCTTATAGCTTCTAATCTAGCAACGAGAGCAAAGGTTTCACCAAAATCCAACCCTTCAACTTGTGTATAACCTTGTGCTACCAATCTTGCCTTATTTCTTACCACAATGCCATCTTCATTTTGCTTGTTCCGAAAAACCCATTTAGTACCAATGACATTGTAATTCTTTGGCCTTTCAACCAATTCCCAAACTTGATTCCAAGTGAAGTTATTCAACTCTTCATGCATAGCATTCACCCAATCTGGATCACCCAATGCTTCATCTACACGGTTAGGCTCAATAGAGGATACAAAAGAATAATGTTCACAAAATGATGCAACACGAGATCGAGTTTGGACACCCTTAATATCACCAACAATTTGATCCATGGGATGATCCTTGGCAATAGCATAATGAATTCTTGGTGCCACAATAGGCTCTTGAGTTTGTGTAGAAGATGAGGTAGAAGGAGATACCAATTGATCTTGAGCTCGAGCATTGTTGACATTTTCTTCTACTTCAATTGGTTGAGCTTGATCACTTGGAGTAGAAGATGAGGGAATAACCCTTAAAGAGATATTATTGTCATCATCTTCATTGTCTTCTCTTGGCTTGATATCACCAATTGACATGCCCTTAATAGCTTGCCTCAAGCCTTCATCTCTCACATCATCTAGATTTTTCCTTCTCATCTTGAGAGCCATTTGTTTCATCAAAATCAATATCACAAGATTCTTCAACAATACCAAGAGACTTGTTGTAAACCCGATAAGCCTTGCAACAAGATGAATATCCAAGAAGAAATCCTTCATCACTCTTTCTTTTAAATTTTGATAGCCATGTGCCCTTCCTCAATATATAGCACTTGCATCCAAAAACCCAAAAATAAGAGATATTTGGCTTTCTTCCAATGAGCAGCTCATATGGAGTTTTCAACAAGAGTCTATGACAATAAAGCCTATTTGAAGCATAGCAAGCAGTGTTGATTGCTTCCGCCTAAAAACTATCCAAAACATTATATTTTGAGAGCATTGATCTTGCCATATGAATCAAAGTCCTATTCTTCCTTTCAACAAGACCATTTTGTTGTGGAGTATACTTGGTTGAGAATTCATTCTTGATCCCCTTTTCATCACATAATACATCAACTCTTGTATTCTTGAATTCGGATCCATTATCACTTCTCACATTTTTGGTCTTCTTCTCAAATTCATTTTCAGCCCTCATCATGAATTTCTTGAGAATATCATATGTATCAGCCTTATCATGAAGAAAGAATACCCAAGTATATCTAGTATAATCATCCACAATAACTAGGCAATAACAATTTCCACGAATGCTTCTATAGGTAGTAGGACCAAATAAATCCATATACCATAATTCCAATGGCCTACTTATTGACATGATACACTTGGATGAATGGAAGCTAGGTACTTGCTTTCCGGCTTGACAAGCACTACACAATTTATCTTTCTCAAATTTCACATCCTTCAACCCAACAACTACATCATGTTTCAACAACCGGTTGAGTTGCTTCATACCAACATGAGCAAGCCTTCTATGCCATAACCAACCCAAAGAGGACTTTGAAAATAAATATGTTGACAAGTTGGCATGATTTGAAGTGAAATCCACAAGATATAAGCTCTCATGCCTAAAACCCATGAAAATACAATCATCTCCATTCAAGCTAGTTACTTCTACACCATCACTGGTGAAAATGCACTTGAAACCAAGATCACATAGTTGAGATACCGACAATAGATTGAAATTGAGAGAATCAACTAACAACACATTAGAGATGGAGTGATCATTGGAGATAGAAATTTTACCCAATCCTTTCACTTCACCTTTGCTATTGTCACCAGATGTAATATTGTCATAACCGGCGGCTTCTTCATCAATTGAAGTGAACATATTTTCATCACCGGTCATATGTTGAGTGCACCCACTATCAAGAACCCAATGTCTTTCACCAGCCTTGTAATTCACCTACAAAGACAATTAAGATCTTTTAGGTACCCAAATTTTCTTGGGTCCTTGCAAGTTAGTAACCAAGACTTTAGGCACCCAAACGGCCTTCTTCTTTTCAATACCAAGAGATATGCCTACATATTTAGCACACATTTTACCCTTAGTATCTCTAGTAAGAACATAATGTGAATCATAAGCATTTGAGGATATAACACTCTTCTCTTGGCAATCCTCTTCCAAATGACCAACTCTCTTGCATCTTTCACAAAACTTCCCTTCATTCTTGACAAAGATAGTTTTGCAAGGAGCAAAGGCTTGCTTCCCTTGCCTATGAACATATCCAAAATCTTCATAGTTAATTGAAAACCTTTGTTTGTCCCAACATTGCCATAATCAACTTTGACTTACAAGACATTTGTTGAGATCCTTGTTGAGACAACAAATTTCTTCTCTCAAGATGTTATTCTCCATGACAAGAGAACCATCACAAGAAAATCCATCATCGTTGGAAGAGGTGTCACTTGAGCTGCAAGATGGGTTAGTTGAACTAGAGCAACATGGTATATCATCAATTAAATCACAACCAACACCAATGCTAACTTTAGACTTCTTGGTCTCATGTGCAAGAAGTGAGTTGTGAGCTTCCTGAAGCTTCTCATGAGTTTCCTTAAGATTCTGATGAGAAATCTTTAGTTCCTCATAGGATTCTTGAAGAGATTTGAGTTTTCTCTTCAAGCCCTTCATCTCCTCGGCCTTTTTGCACATGAGATCATTGGCCGCATTTATCATACTTACAAGATCATCACAGGAATATTCAACATTATCAACATCATCATCAAATGATACCTTGGTGTTACCTCTTGCCATTAGGCAATGTGGAGTGGAGAAGAGGGATATAGCCTTCTTGATGGCGATGCCGGCAACCCCCTTTGATTCTTCTTCATCATCAGAATCGGAGCTATCATCGGAATCCCACTCCACATAATAAGCTTGGCGATTCTTCTTTTTCTTGAAGAACTTCATTTTCTTCTTCTTGTCACCATCCTTCTTGTCCTTCTTCTTTTCTTTCTTGCTTGGACAATTAATGGCAATGTGACCAATTTCTCCATACTCAAAGCACTTTCTTTCTTCAAAGGGATTTTTCTTTGATGTTTGACCCTCTTGCCAAAGTTCTTCTTCTTCATAAACTTTTTAAAGCCTCTAATGAATTAGGCCATCTCCTCATCAGTGTCACCATCATTCCCACAATCTTCATTTTCATCTTCTTTTGTCACTTGAGCTTTCAAAGCCATACTTTTCTTCTTCTCATCAAAAGATGTACCATGGACCTCTTCTTGTGACTTCTTGAAAATGTCATAAGTTGTTACTTCACCAAGAATTTGAGTAGGAGTCATGGTCTTCAAATTTGACCTCACTAGCAAAGTAACAATTGTGTCATATCTCCCCGGAAGGGATCTAAGAAACTTGTGAGAGAAATCCTCATCCGGCACATCAAAACCAAGACCCTTGAGCTCATTCACAATATCATTCAAATGATTGAACATATCGGGAACACTTTCTTCCTTCTTTATTGTGAACTCACTAAACTTTCCTTTTGAGACATACAACTTGGCTTCTCTTACGGTTGATGTCCCCTCATATATCTCAACAAGCTTCATCCATATCTCATTTGCGGTGTCAAGATTCTTGATACAGTTGAATTCGGTGACACTTAGAGCACTATAAAGCACATTGGTGGCTTGATTATTCAAAGCAATATTCTCACCATCTTTGGTGGTCAATTGCTTGTCATCAAGAATAACATACCCCTCATAAACAATTCTCCACAATTGCCTACTCGTAGCTTTGAGATGAACCATCATTCTAGTTTTCAATAGTCATAGTTTTCCCCATCAAACAAAGGTGGCTTCCCCACATGATTATGATTGTCATTAGCCATATCCTTACTCCGGGATGGTTAAATCCTTGATAAAATGGAGTCCCTAGCTCTGATACCACTTGTAGGACCTAGGATACCGACTAGAGGGGGGTAAATAGGCGGTTTGAACTAAAATCACAGGCACTTAAAATTTAATTAGTAACACAAGGGGGTAAAACTATTTCTACTCTTTCTAGTCTATGAGAGGGTTTGCAACCTAGGGTGATAAGCAACAATTCAATCTCTATGAAAGTAAATTGCTTGAATTAAAATGCAATAATGTAAATGAGCAATAGAAATAACCAATGGCAAGAGAAGAATTTTTCCCATGGTGTCGATGACTTGCCGGTCACCCCTAATCCACATTGAGGTGGATTCTTTGTTCCAATCGCTCCTCTATCAAGGCACCGCTTGATTTTTGAGCCAACTTGGACCAAGAACCGCTCCACACCTCAATTCCACTAGAGTTGTTCTTCACTACTCCGGCAAGGTGGGCACAAGGACCTCGCACAAGAACAACCGGGGCTCCTTCACAATCTTCTTTGAAGGGCTCAACGGTTTCCACTCCTCCAAGCCGTCTAGGAGGCGGCAATCTCCAAGAGTAACAAGTTGATGACGCTTGCTTGAAGACTCCCTAGTGCCACAATGCTCAAACTCTTGATGCAATGCACTAGGATGCTCTCAATCTCATAAGAATGCAACCTCAAAGCAAAGTGAGTGAGAGAGTGAAGAAGAAGGGCTCAAGAATGTCAAGAAATCTTTTCAAAGTGCCAAGAGACCTCACCCATGGCCGAGCATGAGGTATATATAGAGCCCCCTTCAAAATCTAGCCGTTACTCTCTGAAACCCGTGAAATACGAGTTTTCGCGAACCGTCCGCCTCACAAAGCTCGGACGGTCCGCCGTTCAAAACCAACGGCTACAACAACAATCATTGTTGTCAGAATCGACCATTACACAGGGGGCGGACTGTCCGCCCAGCAGGCGCGGACCGTCCGCCGTTCATTTTTGAACGTCGGTCAGAACAAGACACTCCCTGGACGCGCTCATAAATCAGCCGGCGGACCGTTCGCACCCAAGTGCCGGACCGTCCGCCGTATTAAGTCAAAAACCAACACAGAACCAACTTGGTTCTGGTGGCGCCCGGGGAGAGAGGGCGGGCCGTCCGCGTGCCCTGCGCAGACCGTCCACCCCACGAAGTTAACATCCACCGGCAGACCGTCCGCATGCCCTGCGCGGACCGTCCGCCGGTCAAAAGATTCAGCCCACCAGAAGCAATAAGTTTTTGTCCACGATTTTGATTTCAGTGGTGGACCGTCCACGTCCCCTATGGAGACCGTCTGTCCTAGCTCTGAAAAACACCCAGAATGACTCTGAAAATGGCTAAGTCAAAACACGGTCCGCCCCACTAAAGGGAGACCATCTGCACCTCAAACTAGTTAGCCGATTTTAAGAAAACCGCATCATTCTAAAACTCATGATGTATGCCACTAATCTATATGCATGCAACACAACATTTGAGCAAAGTGGCACTATGGAATTGCCATGCAAATGACATTGACCCCTCTTGATAGCACGATTATCTAGCCTATCAACCTGGTCAATGTTTCTTCTCTAATCTCCTCTTTGATCAGCAAAATAGAAATTCCTATCTTGTACCTTTGCCTTGAGATTCCACTTCACATCATGATTCTGATTTTTCCAAGTTATCATATGCCACATGTCACATCTCCGGGACTAACCCTATTTTCATATCTCCAATGAAATCGTTAGTCCACAATTATTGTCATTAATTACCAAAACACAAATTAGGGGCCTAGATGCTTTCAACGCCCGCTATTTGGGTTAGCACCCGCTATTGCAGGCTGCAATTGCAGTTATCAGTCCGCTATTGCAGTGATGGCATACACATGGTTATATTTTATAGACTAATTTATAAATTGACAGCCATATTTTGCTTGACGCATGTAGTATTTAAATGCAATTAGATGTATATTTTAATTATTAAGTCATGTGTGTATTGATATGTTGGTATTTTATCTTTTAGTAGACTTTTAATGTGTTTGGAAGTGATGTTTCATGACATATACTCAAATTTATGTGTCATTTAAATTCCTCTATTGAAACTTAGCGTCCGCAATAGCGCCCGCTATCTACTATCCGCTACCCTAGCACCAATCCGCTACCAACCCACTATTCGCTATTTATTAGCTTGCTCTTAGACCATGGGGAATGAGGCAAACGACGGTAACCTATAGCCTAGACACCACGTTTACGCATCGATTAATACTCTAGGGTCTATTAGGAACATCCATCTTAATTAGGAGTCCTCTACTAGAGCACTCATCACAAGGACGAACGATGATCCTGCGTAAGGAAGTAAATAATAGAGTTTACTTAACAAAGAGACTCACCACCATAGGAGATCACGATCACTTACATAGATAAGAAAGCATCCATCAAGGTACAAGCACGGGGAAGAGTGCCGATAGGCTGCCACTTTGCCGAACTACCCTTCACTCTCTCTCCATATTTTCTAAACACTACGAAGGTAGGTAGGGCTTTGCATTGGAGCACATATTGCTCCTTCTCTTGTGTTATGTTGAATGAGGGGCTTTCCTCCTCGTTACATAGGTGCTAGGGGGCAGTTCTTGGGCAAATATTAAATGGAATCAGAGAGCACCGCCTTGGGGGATGCACCAGAGGTAGCCATGTGGAAGATGGGCCACAGGGGAGCCTTTGTAGGTTTAGCCGATCCCATGGTTCGGCTGAACAGGAATTCGTCCCATTAGACGCCCTTTCTCCCAGAGTCGGCTGTGAAGATGCTTGGAATATTCCTAGAGCTTTATCTTGACTGACTTGTGGGCCCTTCAAACCCCCTGCTCTCTCAAGATATGCCTAGGCTACATTACTTCTGTGTTGGAGCACGTTCTACCGCCCTATGCAGACATGGTCTCTTGCAAAGAGTGATTCACCAAAACTCATGGAAATGTGTTGAGGCCATAATACCAGGGTGGCCGATCACGTGGATTACCGACTACCGACTCCGAACGAAGAAGACTCCGAACAAGACACGACGACTGGATCACAGAAGGAAGGCCCGAAGATAGTTAGAGTCCTACTAGGTTTAGGTCTGTTTTATCTTGTAAGGCACGTCTCCCTGGATATAAATAGTGGGGGTCCTACACGTAGAGGGTATCTCCAATCTTAGCCAATACACCCGAGGGTACTTGTTACGCCATTGTAATCTGTACTCGCCGAAATAATACAAGCAGCAACTGGACGTAGGGTTATTACTCGATCTCGAGGGCCCGAAATAGTATAAAATCCCGTGTCTTTCTGTTCATCCACCGTGATCAATCTTCGCACGAAGCGGGGTGTTTGCCGGACAAATATCTGCCGAGTACAACCTCGACAGAGGCGCACCAGGTAGGGGCCCTCACGTGAAGAAAGATCATGCCGATCGTCAACGGAGTCTGGATCGCTGACGCGTCGAGTTCATCGATGCCCTACTTGCCTAGTTCCGTCAAGTCGGAGGCCATCGGGAGTTATGCTTCTGCTTCCGATCTCTACGCTCACAGCCATCTGGTGCCTACACGGGAGATCCACTTTGGGGATCTCATGTTCGAGCATCAAGGGGATTACGAGCTCAAGCTGACAGGGATCCATGATCCCGATCTCACATGCGCCGGTCAGAAAGTTTTCGCCACCTTCACCGAGCCAACTCCCGAAGACATTGCCGATCGCACTGCACAGTTGGATCTTGACTATAATGTATCTAGTGATGGGTCAGAACAGCCCAAAGATCGCCGCATTTATGTGCTAACTGCAAACGTGAGCGAGGCCACCGCCGAGTCCTCCAACTCGCGCAGATCCATACCTCCTCCGCGTTTCAGCAACGCATCAACTCTTCAGACGGCTAAAACCCGTACACAGCTGGTCGCGTCCTCACTGGCTCCCTGAAATCTTAACAACAATTTCTGGGCAGTCAAGCAGGACAACCTGCAGATCCGAACCCTCTTGGAGACGATGGAGGCAATGGCAGAGGGAACCCCGATGGCCACCATCGCCAAGAAGGCTTGGGAAGCGGCGGACAAGGCCAAGGAGCGCCTCGAGGCTGCCGCTGCCGCACCACCGGCTTCGTCAAAAAGGCCTGGTGAACCACAACCGGTTCGCTCCTGATCTGTTAACGGACGACCCCGCTATTGCCCGCACGAAGGGCGTGACATGAGGCCGCAGCTCGAGCGCAACCGTCGCACTCGCGACACTCGGGAAACTCTCAACTACAATCGAGATTACCGAGCACGTGAGGGCTACTACCGGTCCCATCCAGATTTGCCACCATGTGACTCCCGACCAGGCACAGGAGGATGTCTCGCATACTCCCCAGGCCTGCGCAAGGTCAGGTGGCCGAAAAAGTTTCGTCCTACTAACATCGAGAAGTATGACGGAACGACCAACCCCCGCGAGTGGATTCAGATTTATTCCACGATCATCGACGCCACCGGGGGTGACGACTACGTCAAGGCCAACTACTTGCCGACTGCCCTGCAGGGATCAACCCGAACATGGCTCATGAACCTACCCGAGGCCATCATCAAGTCATAGAGCCACCTCCGGGAGACGTTTGAAGCCAACTTCCAAGGAACCTACAAACGCTCCAGACACGAAGGAGATCTGCTCAATTGTGTGCAGAAACCTGGAGAGTCCCTCCGGGACTACATCCGTCGCTTCAGCGACACCCGTAACACCATCCCCAACATGGTGGATGATCGGGTGATTGTGGCCTTTAATCAGGGCTGCAAGGACAAGCGAACGGCGGAGAAGAACCCGAAGATGGTGGCTGAGCTCTACGGGATCCTGGAAGAGACCGCCAAGATGGCGGATGCCCGAGCACGGGTCCATGGAAAGCCCAAACAAAGCCAGCCAACTGGGGAAGGCAAGAAAAAGAATAAGCACAAGAACAAAAAGCGCAAGACCGAGGGTGACGAAGTCATGGCCGTGGACAACAAACCCCCGTACAGGCGACAAGGCAAGCCTACCGATATCCCGATGTATTGCCCGATTCACCGGTCAACAAAGCATCACTTTGTCGACTGCATGGTGTACAAGAAGCAAAAGCAGGAGTAGGAGAGCCAGCAGCAGGGGGCTCCACGCGACCAGGCCACTCATAATCCTCGAACGGTGAACTACATGGATTGTGATGATGAGCCAGATCTTCTCGAGGATCTGGAGATCGCCACAATTTTCGGTGGTTATTCTACCCGAACCTCCAAGTCCCAGCTAAAGCTGGTCGAGAGGCAGATAGCAAGCACCGACCCCTGCAAACATCCATTAAGGTGGTCCGAAATCCCGATCACATTTGATCAGAAGGATCACCCCGAGACGCTGTACGACGGGCCGCTACCCCCACTATGCATCAAACCCTGAATCGGGCCCCGCAAGATCGGGCGAACCTTGATCGACAGTGGAAGCGCCCTCAATCCGCTGTTCATCAACGCCTTTGATGAGCTCGGGATCCCGAGGAAGTCCTTGTCCCCTGTGGAGAAGCCTTTCTACGGGGTCATACTAGGCATCCAAGCCTTTCCCTTAGGGAGGATCGATCTGCAGGTGACCCTCATGGAGGGCAAAAACATCCGTACAGAGTTCCTCACCTTTGAGGTGACTGGCATCACGTCGGCCTATAACTGCATCCTGGGCCGACCGTTCCTGAAAAAATTCATGGCGGTCGCCCACTTCGCCTACTCCATGTTCAAAGTCCCAGGGCCATTGGGCCTGATCACCGTCTGCGGCGATCACAAGGGCGCGGTCCAGTGCGACATGAAGACCCTGGACATGATCAAAGGATACGAGCAGGAGTCAGCCAAGGCAGCCGAACCTGCTAGGAAAAAGACCAAGAGCTTGTCAAAGGCTGCCGCAAAGGCAGCGGGGGCAGAAACCTCCCGAGCAGCAGAGGCCCGATCAAGGGCCAAGGGAAAAGAAGTTCCCGAACCAGTGCATGCGGGAGAAAAGAAGACCGATGACGGTGCCGCCGAGAAGCTGACTGTGGTGGACCAGACCCCGATCAAGGAGACGCCATTACAACAATCAGGCGAGTCGCCAGCCGCCGCCTCGCCAAGAGCGCCACCGGCAAAGTGCACCGAACCGGGCACCAAATCGGTGGCCCTTGATGAGGTAGACCCGACCAAGACCACCCAGGTGGACTCTGGTCTGGGTGACAAATAGGAACTCGAGCTCATTGCTTTCCTCCGGGCTAATGCGGATGTGTTCGCTTGGGAACCGTCTGACATGCCCGGGATCCCCAGGGAGGTAATCGAGCACAAGCTTGGCATACGAACTGGCGTCCGACCAGTCAAGCAGAAGCAAAGGAGATATACCCCGGAGAAGCGAGACGCCATTAACGAAGAAATCAACCGACTACTCAAAGCCGGCTTCATTCGAGAGGTCCCTTTCCGGGAGTGGCTGGCAAACCCAGTCATGGTGAAGAAGCCCAACGGAACGTGGAGGATGTGCTTTGACTACACCGATCTAAACAAAGCTTGCCCGAAGGATGAGTATCCACTGCCGAGGATAGATCAAATTGTAGATTTAACCTCTGGATGCGAGCTGCTTTGTTTTCTAGATGCCTATTCGGGGTATCACCAAATCAGCATGTGCATTGACGATGAGGAAAAAACTGCATTTGTAACTCCCTTCGGTGTTTATTGCTATATAAAGATGCCTTTTGGTCTGAAAAACGCAGGTTGCACTTATCAAAAATGTGTTCACATTGTTCTCGAGGGCCAAATCAGCCGCAATGTGGAAGCATACATAGATGACATTGTGGTAAAAAGTAAGTTAAAGGGCGACCTAATCGCTGATTTAACCAAAATGTTCAACATGCGTGCAAATAGGATGATGCTCAACCCCGCCAAATGCACCTTTCGTGTATCATCGGGTAAGCTCCTCGGTTACCTTGTTTCCCAACGAGGTATAGAGGCAAATCCGCACAAGATCAAGGCAATCGATGACATGAAGTCTCCACGCAGTCGCCACGAGGTCCAGAAGTTGGCAGGAATGATGGCGTCCCTGAGTCGATTCGTATCCAAGTCAGGCGAACGAGGTATGCCATTCTATAAATTGCTACGTAAAACTGATCGTTTTGAGTGGTCGGCAGAAGCAGAAGAGGCGTTCCAGGCGTTCAACCAATACCTACAGAAAATACCCGTACTGGTCCCGCCGCAGCCACAAGAGGAGATGCTGTTGTACGTAGCAGCGACACCAACTGTTGTCAGCACGGTTCTAGTGGTCGATAGACCAACAGAGAAGTCAACAACACAACACCCCGTTCACTTCGTAAGCGAGGTGCTACATGACGCCAAAACAAGGTACCCTCAGATTCAGAAATTGTTATATGCTATACTAATGACTTCCAGGAAGCTCAAGCATTATTTTCTGAGCCACAAGATCAGGGTTGTGTCAACTTACCCCCTAGGCAACATTTTACATAATCGAGATGCCATGGGTAGGATCGCACAATGGTCTGTGGAGCTGGGGGCTTATGACGTTGAATTCATACCTAGAACTGCCATCAAGTCGCAGGCTCTGGCAGAATTCATCGCAGAATGAACTAATCCCGAACCCGAAGAAGCTGCCCAAAATCCCGAACACTGGACCATGTTCTATGACGGAGCATTTTGCAGAGTAGGCGCGGGCGCGGGGGTGGTCCTGATCTTGCCACACAATGACGTCATCAGGTACGCATTACAAATCAATTTTGTTGATCAAACCCCCACTAATAATGTTGCCGAGTATGAAGGACTTTTGACAGGACTCCGCATAGCTGCATCTCTAGGCGTTAGGAGGCTGCTCGTGAAAGGGGATTCCGAGTTAGCTGCAAAGCAAGTCATGAAAGAGTACAGCGCACGGAGGAGGTCATGGCCAAATACTTGGAAGCATACAGGAGGATGGAAAGAAAATTTGATGGGCTTGAAGTACGGCATGTTAAAAGGGAATTCAATGGCGACGCAGATAAGCTAGCAAAGGCAGCTGCCGAGTGCACACGGCTCCCAGGTAACGTGTTACTTGAAGTTCTTACTAAACCATCTGTGTCGGTTTCATTACCGAACCAAAAAACTGCGCCTGCCAAGGGCACAGTTTCTACAACCAACAAATCCGTCAAGGAGTCTATGTTGGTCGGTAAGGCCCGAGCTGCCGCTCTAGTTGGAAATGAGGAGAACTGGATGGATCCAATCCGGGCGTACCTCACAAACCAAGCTATTCTGGATGATGATGCTACACTGGAGAAAATCCATCGTAAAGCCAAGAACTATCAATTGGTTGACGGGCGGTTACACAAGCTAACCCATAATGGAATGCTCCTCAAATACATCACACGGACCGAGGGCATTAGTTTGCTCCACGATATTCATGGAGGAATCTGTGGATCACATGCTTCTCCCCAATATCTAGCAGGGAAAGCATTTCGACAGAGCTTCTACTGGCCTACAGCTCTTCAAGACACAGTCGAGTTAGTTAAGAAGTGCGAGGCGTGCCAATTCTTTGAACAGAAACAACCTAAACCTGCGCAAGCTCTAAACACTATTCCTTTATCATGGCCCTTTGCCACATGGGGAATAGACATCCTCGGGCCCTTTCCAAGGGCTGTTGGGGGTTACAGATTTCTGTTCGTCGGCATCGACACATTCACAAAATGGGTTGAGGCCGAGCCAGTTCAGAAAATCACAAAAGAGGTAGCTGTCAAATTCCTACAGAGTATTGTCGTACGATTCAGTGTCCCGAACAGGATAATCTCTGATAATGGAACATAGTTTAAGAGCAAAAAGTTTTCTGATTTCTGCTACGACCACGGGATCAGGCATGATCGGTCATCGGTAAATCACCCGAAGACGAACGGGCAAGTAGAGCGTGCCAACGGCATCGTGCTCCAAGGCATTAAGAAGAGAATCTTTAACAGATTACAAGCTTACGACAAGCGTTGGATTCATGAAGTCCCAACAGTACTTTGGTCCATGAGGACCACCATGAACCGAGCGACAGGCGAGACACCCTTCTTCTTGGTGTATGGAGCAGAGGCGATTCTACCATCTGACATCCGACTACAAGCCCTGCGCGTGGCACTGTTTTCAGAAACTGAAGAGCCTGACAGACGTGCAGATGAGCTAATCCTCCTGGAGGAGGCTCGTGATGCAGCCGTTTTTAGAGTGGCCCAGTATCAGCGAAAGCTGCGACAATACTACGATGCTAATGTTCACAAGAGAAGCCTATGCATTGGTGATATGGTGCTCAAGTTAGATCAACGCACCAAGAATCAAAACAAATTGTCCTCTCCATGGCAAGGGTCGTACATCGTAGTAGACATCGCCCGACCAGGAGCCTACAGGATCGCGGAGATAGATGGAGATATACTGCCAAACACATGGAACATGGATCAACTACGCAGATTCTATGCCTAAACAAAGGAAATCAAGTAAGTTCAAGCCTGTCCATCTAGTTTGGCAGATAAAAGCCGTCATCCGCGTCGCCTACAGCGCCAACAAAAAAAAAGATAAGTTCTACACACTTTACTCACCCTCGCTTTTACGCTCGGGGGCTGGGTTCTATTTCAATTCTGTTTCTACTCTTTGTTATCATATTGCATATACTAACAAAGAGATGGGGACTACTACACTGAAAGATTTTCTTTTTCGGACCTATTCTATGCATCCCAAGCGCAACGCCTGGGGGCTCCCCATATGATCGGAAAATTCTTGTGGTCAGTATTTCTAGACTCTTTTTCAGCATGCCCGCATGACTGTAAAAGAGCTCGGGTGCTACTATGGTACTACTACCACACAAGAATCAGGCTTTTCAAATCAGGAAAGCTAGGCTACGCTAAATTACTGAACACCATGACTACAAGGAATTACACAGTTCAGCAGGTCGCCCGTGTCTCAGCAACTAAACAATTCCAAAATAGCTTTTGGTAATGGGACTTTTGGCTATGACAAAGCTATCAGTTAAAAAGCTCCACAAAAATACCGATCAGCTCTAAAGACTTATGCAAAAACATGCAAGCATATGTTTCACAAAAAAAAAGGTCGCATACTAAACATCCAAGTTTTGCCCTATTACAGGATCCAAGCACAAAGTTCAAGGCGATTCCTTCAAATCACTCAAGTGGAGATCAAGGTTCTTAACAAATGGTTCCACTAATGGGGCAAGGCTGTCAAACAGTGCCTCAGCATCTATCGCCGAGCACTTGAAACCTTTGGAGAGCAGCGAGATGTCGAGATCAGGAATGTGGCTCTTCAAGGCCCCAATGGTGTGAGTTGCAGCAACGCATGCACCTTCCATCAGCCTAGACTCCAGGGACGAGCTGCGCTTCTCTGACGCTTCAAGTCGGGCGGTGAGATCGGCAACGTCCTTGTCCCGAACAGCGAGCCTGCCTTCCAGATCCGAGCTTTTCTTCTCGAGCATCTCAATGCTCTTGGAGTTGGCTACAGAATCAAAGGCAGAATATAAGCGCAAGTTTGCGGATTAGGACCAAAAAACAGACTTGATAACATTAAACAAGTACCTTCCTTCTCGGACTGGAGAACGGTGACTTGGGCCTCCAGTCTGGTCACAGACGCTTCAGCAGCAGAGGCACGAGCGTCTAGCGAAGCAATGACCAGGCCCAAGGGTGTTGGAGCAGGTCTTGCCACCTCGATGGATTTCTCGATACCACTAGGATGAGCTGCCGAGACTGGTTCGGGAGTTTTCTCCTTTTTGGGCATCTTGGCAGGAAGAGAAATGGCAGGCTGGGAAGACCTGCACTCCCGAATAATCAAAAATAGTTAAATAAAAGTCTCTCTCTGCAAGAAGCGCTCGAGTATAACCAAGCAAGTCAAAGTCCTTACTTGGATGTCGGGATTCTGACTTTGAATCTCTTAGCTCCAGATGCGGGCAGTGGTGGCCGTGTGGTCAGACGAATTTCCTGACGAGAAATTTCCCGAACACGTTTAGCTTCGGTTATACGATCAAATGCTGCGAATAAACGCTCGAATACGATCATGCTTGGCACCTGGGCGACAGGAAGAGGCGGATCACGACTGGGCAGCAGCTCACCAGACTCGGGTGTACCAGGGGTGCCCGAACTCGGGGTCATCCATTCCACGCTTGCTCCACGGGAGCATTTGCGGGTTCGGGGGATGTTCTCCTTAGGGCTGCTCGGGGTATCTTTTTCTGCTACAGGTAGTGGTTCGGGCTGATCGACGATCGAGGTCCTGGTGCCCTGGTCAACAGGCTGCTCCCCGCCTTCTTCAATATTGATGGCTCCGCTCCGAGCGGGGGCATCAATGATTGGAGGGGCCTTGATAGAAAAAGGATCATTTCATACAAATCTTAAGCAAGACGGGAGATTTTCTGAAGAACCGGTTTACCTTTGGAGGAGGGTTGTCACGGCTGTAGGGAGCTGGGATGCCATCCCAGTCTGGAAGTTCTGCGCCCAGCATTTTCTTCAGATGGCTGGCCACTTCCGATTCTGAGACAACTGTTGGTTAAGAGTCATGATAATTCAAATGACCGACCAGGTTCCAGGAAAATTTTACCGAATACATCAAAGAAAGGAGCTTACCATCTGGCTCCATCCTGTTCGGGTCGTTATCACCTGTAAATGTCCAGGCATACCGATCATGTGTCATGAGTGGGATGAATCTCCATCTGATGAAAATCTCCGCCACATGAATCGCCGTCAGTCCTTTCTGACGGAGCTCAAGGATCCAATCAAGGTGTTTTTGCATAGCAGGAGTGACCTCGGGCAGGGCCTTTGTTTCCTCCTTGAGATAGGGCATCAAGTACTTCCCCTTGACTAGCGAGGCTTGGGGGAGAGTGATGTAAAACCAGTGACGTTCGTAACCTTTCTAGTAATCCTTCACTGGAAAGGGGATGTAAGTCTCCTGATCTCTCAAGGAGAACCCGATCGACCCGATCATGAGTTGTTTCTTGTAAAATGATAGGGTGTAAAAATATCTCCACAACAGCAATGAAGGCTTAATTCCTAACCAAGCTTCACACAGAAAAGCAAAGACGCGGAGCATTGTTATGGCGCCAGGCTTGATGTGCACAAGTTCAATCTGGTGGAAGTTGCAGATGTTGTGGAAGAAGTCTGACGGATAAACCCCAAAACCACAATGGAAGAATTCCAGGAAGGCTACTAGCTCGAGGGTGTTGGGGTCGGATAAACTTGACCTTTGGCATGCCGACGAGGAAAAATGGCGGTGTCTGGAAGCAATCCAAGGTCCTCCAGTTGTTGCAGCTGCTTGGCCGTGGTGGTGGATTTGTCCCAATACTTGTCTGTGGTGCAGATTGTATTTCCGCTGCGAAGTTCCCGTCCGGCGGCGGCGCTGCTCTGCTCACCAGATGATTCACCCCCAGATGAGGATTGGTGCGAGGATGCCATGGCAGCAAGGAGCTGGCTCAAGGGATTGGAGGAGCGAAAGGATGGAGGGCAGAAAGCGGATAAGGAATGGCGAGTGTTTGCTGATGCAAGCGAGGAAGACGAAGGTTCAAATGGAGTCCAGGCGGCTGCGCCTAGGGGGCTTTATGGTTTCGCAAGGGAGCACAAACCCCGAGAAAACTGGCCTCGAGCCGAGCAATCCGCAGTCACTGTTGGGTCGAAAAGATTCTTTCCTTTTTCTGCTGCACGCGTCGTTTCGAAAGCTGTGCAGGTCAAATTCAATGCATTTAGGATTACTAGCTTACCTGAGAAGGTACCAGTTTTAAATGACCAAATGCTTGGTGTGTATAGAGGAAATACCCCGATCATGCCTGATTGGGGCCAAACTTCCCGAACATGCTAAGTTTTTAGTTGGTCTGTTTGGAAGAAACTCTTGGTCGGGAGATTTCATTATCTAGGCAGGCAGTTTTCACAAACAGGATAAAGCACAAGTTCTCGAACACAGAAAGAGGGATTATTATTGCATCTTTCAAGTGAAATTCCTTCATTAAGTCCGAAAGGGAGAACATTTCACAAGGGATCAATGATTATCCTAAAACTAAAAAGATCAAAATATTGATCTTCGCCTGACTACTGTCATCGACGAGGATCAAGGCGGTGCGGTGCCGGCCGGCGGATCATCTACCGTGTTCTCTTCTTCAGAGTCGCTGATGAGATCTACGAGCGCTCCGTCTCCAGGAATCCCGATCAGGTCACGGTTCAAAGAGATGGAGAGGCGCCGGGCGAACTCCTCGTCGCCGCTGGTGTCCACCGGAGCAGAAGACGAAGATGCGCCTGTGCGTGAGGGCTCCGGCTTCAGTCGAACTCCGCTTCCTCCTTGAACTGGTTCATCATCAGAGGAGAGGGAGATGGGAGATGCCGGGGCTGGGGAAGATGGTGCAGGGCGCTTCCCGGCGGCAATGCTCGACGGAGCAGCCTCGGGAGCCGGAGACGCCATTGCCGGAGCCTCCTCTGGTGGCTCAACCTCGACTCCTTCATCCCCGTACTAGGGGAGAGCAAGGAAGGGAGCTTGAGGAAGAGCAGGGGATGGTGTCGTCGCCGGCGGGTCCTCTGGCTTGTCGGACGGTGGTTCGGCGGAGCTGCGGGGAGAGTCTCCGAAAAGGAGGCGAGGAAGCTTGAACTTGCGGCTGAGCTTTTTCTTTCCCATGATGTGGGGAGGAAGAAGGCTTTGAAAGGAAGGTTCAAGTGTAGATCGATCCAAGGGATCTGATATTTAAGGACCCTGAGGCGACGCTTCGCATGAAAATCGAGGAACCTGAGCAGGGCCGTAATTTATGTCGCGTGCACTGCTATAGTTTCGGGAGACGTACGGAGTGCGTTTTTAATGCGCAGGGCAGCCGTTGCATCAACCCTCGGTGTTCCAGTTTCCAAGATGGAATATTTTTATTTACTAATATTATGGCTGATATTTTCTCTGACCTTATCATTCAGATGTAGGTTTCACTATTCAAGAGTTTGGGACCTGTTGACGCGGAAAATCGGCAGTCGTATCCTCAGCGGTCAACACAAGAAGACCAGGGAGATCTGCTTCACTCCAGTGCCAGCCTGCACTTTGTTCAGGTTCGCGGCGTGCCAGTCAATTTGACCTGAAATTGACAAGGGGATAAAACAGTTAAATTACTCTTTGATTGTGCCGGCTCTATTCCAAACGGCATAGGCACGTTGGATTTCAGCCAAGACCCAATCAGACTTGCGTCGGCCGATACCAATCGGATCTCAAAATCGGACTTCATAGACAACCACAATCGGACCAATATAATCAGACCTTAATCAGTCATCCAATCGGACCTCAGAATCGGACCAATCAGGATCGAACCTTGTAACAGATCAGCCTTTAAATAAAATAAAGCATAAAATATGACCGATATATAAATAATGGATCAGCTATGCCTTTGGACAAGATATTAAATAATCACAGTGTAAGCCAATACATCGTCCATCTTGCCTAGTTGCCAGTTTGATTTATCTTATCGGACCATCTAACCATCCAATCGGACTAGAACCTTTTCAGAGAAATCTAGCTCCAACGTAGGGAATCTAGATTTCTCCAGCTATGATCAGATTAGATAGCTAAACAATCAAACTCGACTCACCAAGCTGTCAACTAAACAAGATGCTCGCACAAGTGTTAATCAGATTAAGCAAATAAACAGATAAAACATTAACTGGATCGTTCTGATTCTAAGGTATGCTATCAAATAATCAAGCAAGACCTAGCTCCAACGTAGGGAATCTAAATCACACTTAACATTCGAATAACAATCAGGTATAACCAAAGCTTCCTTTGACTAATCAAGATGAATCTAGCTCTGACGTAGGGAATCTAAACCAAGCATGACAATCAAAGATCAATCTTATCATATTATGAACATCTAGCTCGGACGTAGGGAATCTAAACAAACACAATACTCAAAGAACAACCAGATTAAACCACAAAGCATGGTTCGGACCTAGAACGATACTGTAAGATAAATATTGCTTAAATCGGACCAAGACCAATGCTCAAAGCCGTTGAAGAAGTAGATTAATTCACATGGCGTAGATCTAAACCAATCTAGCAACTCCAAACAAACCGCAAAAGTTGCCTTTAAATAACCAAGATGAGTCTAGCTCCGACGTAGGGAATCTAGCCTAATCTTGATGATCTAGCTCCGACGTAGGGAATCTAGACATAAAGTGCAACCCGATAAACGATCAACTGTTGAATAATCAATAGTGATCTAGCTCCGACGTAGGGAATCTAGATCAATCTTGCTTATTCAAAGATAAATCGGTTGAACAGTGTAAACGAGAAAGGGCGATGCGCCTCAATTCAAAGCCTATACTAGTTCGATAAATTGACTAACTTACTGGTAAGCCGGAGATCAGAACTGATGCAGCCCGTCCACCGATAAGCTTCGTCGAGATACTACTCCTAGGGTTTTTGGCGTGAAGCCGGGTTGTATTGATTGTGAGAATAGTTCTTTACAATGGACGAGGGTTTATATTTATACCCTGGTCATGATGAGTCCTGATCGGACCAGACTAACTTGCAGATAAAGTAAACTTATTCTAAGATAGAATGGGACTTTTAATACGCCTTCTGAAAAGGAAATAGTCCCCGTTCATGCCACGCTTCCTTTTTAGCCGATGTATATTTTCTCATTCACCATCAGATCGGACTCTCTCTCTTCATCGGACCTCTATTCCGCATCGGCTCCCTTCTTCGGCATCAACTGTTTGACCATTCAACGGGCCCACTGCGCAGTTTCAACCTCACCACGTCACCATCTGACTCAGCATATCAGGTGCGAAAATCTGGTGTCAACACATGCCCCCCAATTTTGGAATAAAATATCATTTTGTTCCAAAATTCGTATCTATCATCACAACTCCTTCACCGATTTTCGTGCCGAAACTTTCATCCTTGCACTGTGCAATTCCTCGATTCTCGGATCACATCCATTTTTCCTTATAAAACACTTCCATTGTCAGTCACTACCAAGGATCTGCACTACCCACCTTCTTCTGACAACGAACAGTATATGGAATCCTGCACCTTATGTCACGGGTATCCATATATTTACTGACCCAGGCGAAACGACTCTTCAATGCAGTTCCTCAAAAGACGCCCCTCTTTAATCAGCACTGAATCAATGACATCTTCACGAGAATACTGTTCTTCATTTGGACAGTTTCAGCGAGCATCTTTCAGATTCCCTTCTTTCCTGTAACTCCTTCATCAATCGCCAGCTATAAATACCTGTCTCAGGTTCTCCTTTCTTCACCACTCCTTCTCGCCATGGCGCATCCAATATTCATGACAGAACACAAACTCCTTCTCTTCGACATAGGAACCAACCCCTTCTTCCTCTTCTGCTAGAAGAATTCTCGTGAAATAGCATAGGGTACTCCCCCCCTTTTCTGATCCTGTAGTGAATCCAGGTGGAACCTCTGCTAGGAGAATCCTCGTGAGGTTTCCTCACGGTTTTACTAAAGGGAAGGTTTTTCAGAGGGGTTTACTGGGGTGCCTTTCTTCAGGATAGGGACAGAGCCACTGGTCCACCGGTGCGCTCTTCAAGGGACTGCTTCCAGAGCATATCTCCTCAAACTTGCGGATTTCTTCGAATGAGCCAAGCTGTTCAAGAATATGTCCCAAGGAAGAGGATGTTTTCTTAATTTTATGCTTTCTCTTGCCCTTTTCCTCCTAGACTTATTCTGGCAATGATGAACAAAGTACATCGGCGCCTATTAGATCTTTCTGTCTTCTGAAATCCCTTTGTATGAGAAACAGATGAATATGTATGCAATCCCTTTTCCAGCAGCCTGCTCCGCCATCGAGCGGCTTGATGATGTAATATACTTTTCTCTTATTGTATATAGCCCTTAAGGAGATGCATATCGCATCGGCTCTTATTTTTTGTTCTTGAGGCGATTTTTCCATCGGCTTCTAAGCCCGACGCATAGCATCGGCTTCATGAATTTACCCAAATGCTAGGGTAGTACTTCTTCAAATATTTCCCGTTTAATGCCTTAGAAAACACTTCTCCTTCAAGTGTTTGTAAAATATAAGCATTTCCAGGAACACATCGGACGACTTGATAGGGTCCCTCCCAGTTTGGTGACCATTTGCCGTACTTGGGATCCTTAGAACCAATCGGCAGAATAACTTTCCAGACAAGTTCGCCCTCTTTGAACTCTTTCCCTTTAACTTTCTTATCATAATGCCTCGCAACTCTGAGTTTGTTAGCCTCAATATTTTCGAGAGCGCGCAGCCGACGAACAGCCAAGTCATCGGACTCACTATTCATGAGTTCCATGTATTCGCCGGCCTTCAATTTATCCTGAAGCTCGATACGTCTTGATCCAGTACGAATTTCCCATGGAAGAACGGCTTCATGTCCATAAACTAGTTCATACAGAGAAACCTTGATCGATCCATGACAGGCCATTCGATAGGCCCATAGAGCTTCAGGAAGCACAATATGCCATTTTCTTGGATACTCCTCAATCTTTCTATCAATCAACTTGATCAAACTTTTATTGGAGGCTTCAGCTTGACCATTGGCTTGTGCATAATATGGCGATGAATTAAGAAGCTTGATACCCATATCAGCAGCAAAATTTTTGAATTCGTCCGATGTAAACATCGTACCTTGATCTGTTGTGATCGTCTGTGGAATTCCAAATCGGTAGACAATGTGCTCTCTAACGAATTCAATAACATTCTGTGACTTCACCTCGTTCAAAGGAATAGCTTCAACCCATTTGGTGAAATAATCTGTTGCCACTAATATAAATTTGTGCCCCTTGCTTGAATGTGGAAAAATTTGGCCGATCAGGTCAATTCCCCATCCTCTAAACGGCCATGGCTTGATGACAGGGTTCATGGCCGATGCTGGAGCCCTTTGAATATTTCCATATCTTTGACACTCTTGGCATCCTTTATAATATTCAAAGCAGTCTTCTAGAATCGTCGGCCAATAATACCCGTTTTTTCTGATCATCCATTTCATCTTGAACGCCGATTGATGAGCCCCGCAAACACCTTCATGAATTTCTCCCATTAAAACCTTGGATTCTTCAGACCCGATACATCTCAACAGGACTCCATCAATCGAGCGAAAATAAAGCACTTCTTCAACCAAGACATGCCTGATCAATTTGTAGCGTATCTTCCTAGAAGTCTTGATAGAAGAATCCCTCAAATATTCAATGATTTCTTTCCTCCAATCTCCTTCTGGTATCTCCTGCACCATCACATCAGACATAGGCCGATAGCCAGACGCTTTTTGCGCCAGCCGATTTGCTTCTTCGTTATGATGTCTTGGAACATGCTTAAGAGTTACCAAGGCGAATTGACCAATCAAATCTCGGCACTTTTCAAAGTAAGATAAAAAAGCATCCATCTTGCAATCATATTTGCCGAGTAACTGATTGATAATCAGCAAAGAATCTCCAAATACCTCAACAAACTGAGCGCCGATTTCTTTAAGAATCTGGAGACCCTTCATCAATGCTTCATATTCCGCCTGATTATTTGTGCATTTTTCAATTGAAAAACCAAATTCAAACCATGCCCCCCGAGGCGAAATAATAATCAGGCCAATTCTGCAACCATCATTACAAGAAGAACCATCAAAGAATATAGTCCAAGGAACCGCGTCAACCACATCGGCCTTTTTCATCGGACCAGATACATCAAGCTCCATAGTGCATTGCTCAACAGCATCAATGTTAGGTCCACAATGATCAGCAACTAAATCAGCCATTATCTGCCCTTTTACCGCTTTGGCCGATTCGTATCTAAGATCAAACTCCGTCAGAGCAAAAACCCACTTGCCAATTCTCCCTTTCATGATTGGCATCGATAACATATATTTGATCACATCCTCTCTACAGACCACAGTACATTCGGCCGATAGCAAATAATGCCTTAATTTTGTACAAGAAAAATACAAACAAAGGCAAAGCTTCTCCACATATGAGTACCGAGTCTCAGGATCTAGTAATCTTCGGCTTAAATAGAATATAACTCGTTCCTTCCCATCAACCTCTTGAATCAAGACAGAGCCGATTGCATGATTAAAAGCCGATAAATAAAGCTTGTACGGCTTACCCTTTTGTGGTGGAATAAGAACTGGCGAATATGCTAAATATTGCTTGATTTCATCCAATGCCTTTTGATGTTTAGGTTCCTAAACCAACTCTTCTTCATCTTTCAGCTTCAACAGAGGAGTAAACGCCTCCAATCGGACCGACAGATTTGATATAAACCTCCTAAGGAAATTGATCTTTCCAATCAAACTCTGCAATTCCTTCTTGTTTACTGGAGGTTCAATATCATCAATCGCTTTGCGGTTCTGATCATTTATCTCGATTCCTCTCTTATGTACCAGGAAACCGAGAAATTGGCCGGCCGATACGCCAAAAGCACACTTGAGCGGATTCATCTTCAATCCATGTTGCCTTGTGCACTCCAGCGTTTCCTTCAAATCAGCCAAATGATCTTGATAACCTTTTGATTTGATCACCACATCATCAATGTAGATTTCAACTATCCTGCCGATCAGCTTATGAAAAATATAATTCATAGCACGTTGATAAGTAGCACCGGCATTTTTCAAACCAAAAGTCATAACAACCCACTCATATAAACCGAGAGCACCTGGGCATTGGAATGCAGTCTTGGGAATATCTTCTTCTGCCATGAAAATCTGATTATAACCAGCATTACCATCCAGGAAACTCATCACTTTATAGCCTGATGCTGCATCAACAAGCATATCGGCCACCGGCATCGGATACTCATCCTTCGGGGTTGCCTTGTTCAAGTTCCTGTAATCAATGCAAACACGTAGCTTTCCATTTTTCTTATAAACAGGAACTATATTTGATACCCACTCAGCGTATCGACATGGCCTGATAAACTTAGCTTCAAATAGTTTCGTTATTTCGGCCTTAATTGGTTCATACATCTCAGCCTTGAACCTCCTTGCATACTGCTTGTGTGGTCGATATCCTGGTTTGATGGGTAGCCGATGTTCAACAATATTACGGCTTAAACCTGGCATTTCATAATATTCCCAAGCAAAACAATCAGAATACTCTTTCAAAAGTTTTATTAACTCCTGCTTATACTCGGGATCCAACTTAGCACTGATATACGTCGGCCTTGGCCTATCACCAGATCCTATGTCTATCTCTTCTAATTCATCGGCCGACGTAAACCCAAATCCTAACTTACCGAATTCACTTCGGTCTTCAAAATCTTCTATACAATCGGCCATTTAAAATAAAGTCTCAGAGCCGACTGCTTGGATCGGCTGTAATCCCTGATCGGACACCTTGAGGAAGTCACCATCCCATGTTTTTCCTGATAGGCATTCAATCCCTTCAAATTCCCAAATCGTTGACTCGGCTGTTGCAATGCTAACCGAATCATCAGCTGGAACAATCTCCACATTGTTGCCTTGCCACTGGATCAAACACTGATGCATTGTGGATGGGATACAGCAGTTGGCATGAATCCAATCTCGCCCGAGGAGCATGCTGTAGGAACCTTGTCCATCAATCACAAAGAAAGTGGTCGGCAATGTCTTGCTGCCGATGGTCAACTCCACATGAATTGCCCCCGAGGCTCTGAAACATTACCGCCGAAATCTTTGAGCGTCATGTTTGTCTTGATCAGATCATCAATCCCCTTGCCCAACTTGCGGAATGTGGAATAGGGCATAAGATTGACAGCAGCTCCTCCATCAACCAGCATCTTGGTCATCGGCTTCCCATCAACATATCCTTTGATGTACAGAGGCTTCAGGTGCCGATAGCCATTCGCATTTGGCTTCTCAAAGATCGCCTTCTCTGAATCAAGAACTAAGCATGCGGCAGCTTCTTCTAACTCATAATCGGCCTCATAATCGTCCTGTTCATCAGGAGCGGCAAAATCAAAAGGCAACATTAAAACCATGTTTACCGGGGCCGATGCGCTTGCTTCATCATCATTGGCCATCTTAGCGCGCCAAACTTTCTCTTTGGCTAACTCTTGCTCCTGAATCTGCTCATGATAGCGCAACCTCTGAACACGTCTCTTTTTGGACCTAGAAATCCCTGATGGGCACCACTGTCCAGGCTTCATTTGAGGTTCTTTAATCCGATCCCGAACTGGAGCCTTTTCTTCCATTTTTCAGGGCCAAGAGCATCAACCTGGCCTTCGATATTTTTATGGCCATGAGCATCAACTCGGCCTTCATCTCCTTGATGATGATCATCAATCCTGACGCCGATCCGTTCATGAACTGATCGTCGACCTCTCTTGAAAGCTCTGTATTCTTCATACTGGAGGCTGCATTCAGGACAATCTGCTTTGGATGGTAATCTGAGTTTCTCGTTCCAGCAGAACACGAAGAAAGGACATCTCCAGTGACCATCATCTTGATCGTACTGCTCATAGGTCTGACGTCTGTCCATATGCCAATCGGACCTATCATCGCACCAGCGTTGTCCATCGGACCTATCATATCGACGTCGGCCATCGGTCCTGTCATCATATCGGCGTCGGCCATCGGACCTATCATCAAATCGGCGTCGGCCACCGGACCTGTCATTGTATTGGCGTCGATCATCAGACCCATCATCAAATCGCATCGCCTGATATTCGCGCCTCTGACGCCGTCGTTCCTCGCGCTCTTCCCATGCTCGAGCTGCTGCCTGCTGCCTTTCGTACTTATTAATCAGCATCTGGAAAGTCACACGTGGCCGATATCCACCAGGAGCATTAGATTCACGCCCAAATGCCTGATGATTCCTCCGCAGCTCTTCAACAGTAACTTGAACTGCAGGATCAACGGCACCAGAACTCTTGGCGTGGTCCGATGTAAGCACTTTAAACTTCCCCTTCTCATCAGTATCAACCATATCAATAGAAAAGGAGAAATCAGCAAAGTTATTAGGAAAGGGATGACCATCGATCTTCATGGCTTTCTTGTTGTCTTCAAATTTGATCTTGCCAGATTCAATTGCCAATTGGATCTCCCTCCTGAATACCTTGCATTCATTTGTCTCATGAGAAGTTGAGTTGTGCCATTTGCAATATTTGCGCCTTTTCAACTCATCGGCCGATGGAATAGAATGATTTGCAGAAAGTTGGATAAGTTTTTCACTGAGCAGCAAATCAAAAATCTTATCAACCTTTGTTATATCAAAACCAAACTTCTCAGGGTTCTGTTTGCTCCATGGTAATGATACTGGCTTTTTAGATTTGGTCCATTCAGCTATGTTGATATCAGCCTCTTCTTCAGAATCAGAGAGATAAGATACTTGTCTAGAAAACTTTGTGCGCTTCATCTCTTGATATCGGACCTCATGGGCTGACACCTTATGCACAAGTTGTCCCAGCGTCTTAAACTCCTGAGCCGAAAACCTTTCCTTGATCGGCGTGAGTAAACCCTGGAATACAAGTTCGGCCAACTGCATGTCAGATAGCCTCAAACTGTAGCATCAATTCCTGATTTCATGGAACCGTTGAATGTACTCTTTAACGGACTCATCATTCCTTTGCCTGACAGTAATTAAATCAGAAATCTTCATCTCATTGAGACCAGAAAAGAAGTATTTATGAAACTGCTTCTCCATATCGGACCATCCTGTGACTGATCCTGCTGGCAACGACGTAAACCAAGTAAACGCCGGCCCTGATAGTGACAGAGGGAAGAATCTAAGCCTGAGTCCCTCTTCTGAAGCAGCCTCACCACATTGAGCCAAGAATCGGCTCACATGTTCGATGGTGGTCATATCATCCTGCCCGGAGAATTTTGAAAAGTCCGGCACTCTATAACGCGGAGGAAGTGGCACTGCATCAAAGTAAGATGGGTATGGGTGCCGGTACAACCTCGCTTCATCTTTAGGCTTCAAGCCGAATTGATTCTGGATCACCTCGGCTATTTTCCGTGACCAATCGGACTCCTGTCCTCCGAGTGGTACTCCACCAGCTTGATTCACATCCGTCATGTAATTGTTGTAATCACCGACCATACGCTGATGTGGAGAAATCTCTGCACGTAGCCTTGCAGCTGCAGGTTGCTTTTCTTCTTCGTTCAGAGTCCTAGTATATTTTTCACCATGCGGGCCGACAATCGTCCCATCGGCCATCAATAGAAAACCGTTGGCCAGCTGAATAGGTAGTGGAATCGTTGGATTCTGCGGAGCAACAGTCATGGCATTATCTTCAGTCTCCTTGTCTTTCCCTGATCCTGATGCCCCTGCAGAATCTGCCATAAATACTGGGCCTTTCAAACAAATGGAATCATCCACCGCCTTCTTGATGAGATTATCTAAAGAATTCACCAAAGTGCCTGACTGATTGATCAATGCATGATGAACAGCCTGGTGAATCATCTCTGTCATGTTGACATGGTACTCCCGAGCATCAGTCGTTTTCTTGATCAATTCTGGATCTGGGAGAGCACCTTTGAGTATAGGTCCTGAACGATTACGTCCAAATTGGCCAAGGCAGAGCTTCTCAAATGCATCAATCTGGGCCTGAACTGCATCTAATTGAGCTTTAGACAGATCGGCCTTTGTAATTGGAATGGCCACCTCAGGCGTCTTATTCTTGTCATTCTTAGCCTTCTCAGCAGCTTCTTTTTCAGCAGCAAGTTTTGCTGCAGTTTCTTTCTCAGCGGCAAGCTTTGCTGCGGTTTCTTTTTCAGCATCAGACGACGACATCTTGGAATTTGCTTCTCGTGTCCCACCAGGCGTGCCAAAAATGTGTTGACGCGGAAAATCGGCGGTCGTATCCTCAGCGGTCAACACAAGAAGACCAGGGGGATCTGCTTCACTCCAGTGCCAGCCTGCACTTTGTATAGGTTCGCGGCGTGCCAGTCAATTTGACCTGAAATTGACAAGGGGATAAAACAGTTAAATTACTCTTTGATTGTGCCGGCTCTATTCCAAACGGCATAGGCACGTTGGATTTCAGCCAAGACCCAATCAGACTTGCGTCGGCCGATACCAATCGGACCTCAAAATCGGACTTCATAGACAACCTCAATCGGACCAATATAATCGGACCTTAATCAGTCATCCAATCGGACCTCAGAATCGGACCAATCAGGATCGGACCTTGTAACAGATCAGCCTTTAAATAAAATAAAGCATAAAATATGACCGATATGTAAATAATGGATCAGCTATGCCTTTGGACAAGATATTAAATAATCACAGTGTAAGCCGATACATCGTCCATCTTGCCTAGTTGCCAATTTGATTTATCTTATCAGACCATCTAACCATCCAATCGGACCAGAACCTTTTCAGAGAAATCTAGCTCCGACGTAGGGAATCTAGATTTCTCCAGCTATGATCAGATTAGATAGCTAAACAATCAAACTCGACTCACCAAGCTGTCAACTAAACAAGATGCTCGCACAAGTGTTAATCAGATTAAGCAAATAAACAGATAAAACATTAACAGGATCGTTCTGATTCTAAGGTATGCTATCAAATAATCAAGCAAGACCTAGCTCCGACGTAGGGAATCTAAATCACACTTAACATTCGAATAACAATCAGGTATAACCAAAGCTTCCTTTGACTAATCAAGATGAATCTAGCTCCGACGTAGGGAATCTAAACCAAGCATGACAATCAAAGATCAATCTTATCATATTATGAACATCTAGCTCCGACGTAGGGAATCTAAACAAACACAATACTCAAAGAACAACTAGATTAAACCACAAAGCATGGATCGGACCTAGAACGATACTGTAAGATAAATATTGCTTAAATCGGACCAAGACCAATGCTCAAAGCCGTTGAAGAAGTAGATTAATTCACATGGCGTAGATCTAAACCAATCTAGCAACTCCAAACAAACCGCAAAAGTTGCCTTTAAATAACCAAGATGAGTCTAGCTCCGACGTAGGGAATCTAGCCTAATCTTGATGATCTAGCTCCGACGTAGGGAATCTAGACATAAAGTGCAACCCAATAAATGATCAACTGTTGAATAATCAATAGTGATCTAGCTCCGACGTAGGGAATCTAGATCAATCTTGCTTATTCAAAGATAAATCGGTTGAACAGTGTAAACGAGAAAGGGCGATGCACCTCAATTCAAAGCCTATACTAGCTCGATAAATTGACTAACTTACTGGTAAGCCGGAGATCAGAACTGATGCAGCCCGTCCACCGATAAGCTTCATCGAGATACTACTCCTAGGGTTTTTGGCGTGAAGCCGGGTTGTATTGATTGTGAGAATAGTTCTTTACAATGGACGAGGGTTTATATTTATACCCTGGTCATGATGAGTCCTGATCGGACCAGACTAACTTGCAGATAAAGTAAACTTATTCTAAGATAGAATGGGACTTTTAATACGCCTTCTGAAAAGGAAATAGTCCCCGTTCATGCCACGCTTCCTTTTTAGCCGATGTATATTTTCTCATTCACCATCAGATCGGACTCTCTCTCTTCATCGGACCTCTATTCCGCATCGGCTCCCTTCTTCGGCATCAACTGTTTGACCATTCAACGGGCCCACTGCGCAGTTTCAACCTCACCACGTCACCATCTGACTCAGCATATCAGGTGCGAAAATCTGGTGTCAACATGACCTTTTCTGGCTCTCGTTTTCAAGTGATTATCGAGATATTTGCATATCCTAAAAACACCCAAAGAGCAAAAAGACCCAAAGACTACTTAAAGTTCAACCTTGTCTGAACAAGATAAGCTTGGGGGATACTGTTGAGGCCATAATACCAGGGTGCCCGATCACGTGGATTACTGACTACTGACTCTGAACGAAGAAGACTCCAAACAAGACACGACGACCAGATCACGGAAGGAAGGCCCGAAGATAGTTAGAGTCCTACTAGGTTTAGGTCTGTTTTGTCTTGTAAGGCACGTCTCCCTGGATATAAATAGTGGGGGGTCCTATACGTAGAGGGTATCTCCAATCTTAGCCAATACACCCGAGGGTACTTGTTACGCCATTGTAATCTGTACTCGCCAAAATAATACAAGCAGCAACTGGACATAGGGTTAAACTCGATCTCGAGGGCCCGAACCAGTACAAAATCCCGTGTCTTTCTGTTCATCCACCATGATCAATATTCGCACGAAGCGGGGTGTTTGCCGGACAAATATCTGCCGAGTACAACCTCGACAAAATGATTAGAGATAAACTCCTATATCTAATTTGGTGCTTGATATGTCACTGTTCTCTATAGCGGTTGACGGTCAGATTTGTCACTTACTGACTAAGGTGGAACATCTCCCCCATTTGGTATGATGTCCGCATATAAGTTATGTCAAGCCTCACTTATACCTGCGAACTTTGATGTGTCTACCATGCCATCTTGGGTGGTTGAGGAATGTAATGGATTAGAATCAAGTAATCTTTACTTCCCATACTCAAATAACTTGTGTTTTTGAAATATTTTAAAATCAAATAATAGACTTGCTCCTCAAATGATCCTCTCAGATCGCTCAATGTGTATATTTCCTTACCAAGACATTAATTTTTCCTCCTTTCATCCTACCTCTAATTAGGCTTTTGTGCAACACAAGATAAGGGATGAAAAGGAAGCATACTTGTATAACATATATTACAAAGTCAAAACCAGATCCGGGGAGAAGCAAGTCATACAATCTGATCAGTATGTGAAAGTATGTGGGAATGTGGATGAAAAGTATAGGATAACTCCTTTTTGTATGACTCTCTCTTTGATTTATTTATTTTTTAATATGGGCTACCTTCTTTTCTTTTCTTTTCTCTTTCTTTGCCCATATCTTTTTGCAAAAATGATTGGAGAGAGTCATAACACATATGGAGTTTTTATTTGATGAACGGAGGGCTTGTTTTGCAAAACTTCTACCATAGAAGTCAGCATATAAAGGTTGAGTGTACGTAATCTTGACGATGAAAGCATGAAAGTTTTCTCACAAGGGGCACAACAGTTTGACAAAGCTCAATGCAAAAACAAGTAATATATGTATAAGGTTTTCAATGAGATTAACATATGGCCTTGGTAGGAATTTAAAATCATTGAGTAGACAAGCTATTAATTTTAATTTTGCAAGATTAACTTATTAAGTACTTTGCTAGAAGAAGCAAGATTCCTTTCATCGTACCATATCTCATTCATCAGCTACTTACATGCTTTCTCTATGATAAATTGTTCACAAGTATTAGGAATATAAGCAACGAATAAAGAATATGCAAGCCAACCATAGGAAAGGCATGTTCAAAATGTGGAGATACCAAAGCTTATTGAGTTTAATTTTATAGAACAAGATCAAATTCATTTAAACTCAAGAACTTAGGGAGTTTGAGGGTTCTGTTACACAAACAATCAGTTTAGGATGAAGAGGGAGACAAGGGGAGCCAGGGGTTGTTCGGTAGATCTAGAGGTTTGACCGACCCACTGTGGAGTCCATGTGTCTTATTCTTCTTCATGTTGGATCATCCGATGTTGACCAACACATTGGTGGGAGATACCGAATGAGTATGCGCTTGGTAAGTGTTGACGCAGAAAATCGGCTGTCGTATCCTCAGCGGTCAACACAAGAAGACCAGGGAGATCTGCTTCACTCCAGTGCCAGCCTGCACTCCGTTCAGGTTCGCGGCGTGCCAGTCAATTTAACCTGAAATTGACAAGGGGATAAAACAGTTAAATTACTCTTTTATTGTGCCGGCTCTATTCCAAACGGCAGATGCACGTTGGATTTTAGCCAAGACCCAATCAGACTTGTATCGGCCGATGCCAATCGGACCTCAAAATCAGACTTCATAGACAGCCTCAATCGGACCAATTAATCGGACCTCAATCAGTTGTCGAATCGGACTTCAGAATCGGACCAATCAGGATCGGACCTTGTAGCAGATCAGCCTTTAAATAATAAAATAAAGCGTAAAACATGGCCGATATGCAAGTAACGGATCAGCTATACCTTTGAGCAAGATATTAAATAATCAAAGTGTGAGCTGATACATTGTCCACCTTGCTTAGTTGCCGGTTTGATCTATCTTATCGGACCATCTAACTAGCCAATCGGACCAGAGCTGTTTCGACACGGTTTCATAGACGGATGCAGCGAACTTACTCAAGCAATAATCGGATCAGATAGCTAAACAATCAGACTCAATTTACCATTCCAACAACTAAACAAGATGCTCGCAAAGGTGTTAATCAGATTAAGCAAATAAGCGGACAAAACATTAACAGGATCATTCTGATTCTAAAGTATGCCATTGAATAAATCAAGAAAGATTTAGCTCCGACGCAGGGAATCTAAATCAAGCCTAACATTCAAATAACAATCAGGTATAATCTAAGCTTCCTTTGACTAATCAGGATGAATCTAGCTCCGACGTAGGGAATCTAAACCAAGCATGACAATCAAAGATCAATCTTATCATATTATGAACATCTAGCTCCGACGTAGGGAATCTAAATAAACACAATACTCAAAGAACAACCAGATTAAACCACAATGCATGGATCGGACCTAGAACGATACTGTAAGATAAATATTGCTTAAATCGGACCAAGACCGGTGCTCAAAGCCGTTGAAGAAGTAGATTAATTCACATGGCGT
>CM014273.1:40197467-40215862 GCA_004135705.1 Alloteropsis semialata
ACCACATCATCAATGTAGATTTCAACTATTCTGCCGATCAGCTTATGAAAAATGTAATTCATAGCACGTTGATAAGTAGCACCGGCATTTTTCAAACCAAAAGTCATAACAACCCACTCATATAAACCGAGAGCACCTGGGCATTGGAATGCAGTCTTGGGGATATCCTCTTCTGCCATAAAAATCTGATTATAGCCAGCATTACCATCCAGGAAGCTCATCACTTTATGGCCTGATGCAGCATCGACAAGCATATCGGCCACTGGCATTGGATATTCATCTTTTGGGGTTTCTTTGTTCAAGTTCCTGTAATCAATGCAAACACGCAGCTTTCCATTTTTCTTATAAACAGGAACTATATTTGATACCCACTCAGCATATCGACATGGCCTGATAAACTTAGCTTCAAATAACTTCGTTATTTCAGCCTTAATTGGTTCGTACATCTCAGCCTTGAACCTCCTTGCGTACTGTTTGTGCGGCCGATATCCTGGTTTGATGGGCAGCCGATGCTCAACAATATTACGGCTTAAACCTGGCATCTCATAATATTCCCAAGCAAAACAATCAGAATATTCTTTCAAAAGGTTTATTAACTCTTGCTTATACTCGGGATCCAATTTAGCACTGATATACGTCGGCCTTGGTCTATCACCAGATCCTATGTCTATTCTTCTAATTCGTCGGCCGACGTAAATCCAAATCCTAACTTACCGAATTCACTTCGGACTTCAAAATCTTCTATACAATCGGCCATTTAAAATAAAGTCTCAGAGCCGACTGCTTGGATCGGCTGTAATCCTTGATCGGACACCTTGAGGAAGCCACCATCCCATGTTTTTCCTGATAGGCATTCAATCCCTTCAAACTCCCAAATCGTTGACTTGGCTGTTGCAATGCTAACCGAATCATCAGCTGGGACAATCTCTACATTATTGCCTTGCCACTGGATCAAACACTGATGCATTGTGGATGGGATACAGCAGTTGGCATGAATCCAATCTCGCCCGAGGAGCATACTGTAGGAACCTTGTCCATCAATCACAAAAAAAGTGGTCGGCAATGTCTTGCTGCCGATGGTCAACTCCACATGAATTGCCCCCCGAGGCTCTGAAACATTACCGCCGAAATCTTTGAGCGTCATGTTCGTCTTGATCAGATCATCAATCCCCTTGTCCAGTTTACGGAATGTAGAATATGGCATGAGATTGACGGCAGCTCCTCCATCAACAAGCATCTTGGTCATCGGCTTCCCATCAACGTATCCCTTGATGTACAGAGGCTTCAGGTGCCGATATCCATTCGCATTTGGCTTCTCAAAGATCGCCTTCTCTGAATCAAGAACTAAGCATGCGGCGGCTTCTTCTAACTCATAATCGGCCTCATCATCATTCTGTTCATCAGGAGCAGCAAAATCAAAAGGCAACATTAAAACCATGTTTACCGGGGCCGATGTGCTTGCTTCATCATCATTGGCCATCTTAACACGCCAAACTTTCTCCTTGGCTAACTCTTGCTCCTGAATCTGTTCATGATAACGCAACCGTTGAACACGTCTCTTTTTGGACCTAGAGATTCCTGATGGGCACCACTGTCCAGGCTTCATTTGAGGTTCTTTGGCCCGATCCCGAACTGGAGCCTTTTCTTCCATTTTTTCAGGGCCAAGAGCATCAACCTGGCCTTCGATATTTTTATGGCCATGAGCATCAACTCAGCCTTCATCTCCTTGATCATGATCATCAATCCTGACGTCGATCCGTTCATGAACTGATCGTCGACTTCTCTTGAAAGCTCTGTATTCTTCATACTGGAGACTGCATTCAGGACAATCTGCTTTGGATGGTAATCTGAGCTTCTCGTTCCAGCAGAACACGAAGAAAGGACATCTCCAGTGACCATCATCTTGATCGTACTGCTCATAGGTCTGACGTCTGTCCATATGCCAATCGGACCTATCATCGCACCAGCGTCGTCCATCGGACCTGTCATCATATCGGCGTCGTCCATCGGACCTGTCATCATATCGGCGTCGGCCATCGGACCTGTCATTATATCGGCGTCGGTCATCGGACCCATCATCAAACCGCCTCGCCAGATATTCGCGCCTCTGACGCCGTCGTTCCTCGCGTTCTTTCCATGCTCGAGCTGCTGCCTGCTGCCTTTTGTACTTATTAATCAGCATCTGGGAAGTCACACGTGGCCGATATCCACCAAGAGCATTAGATTCACGCCCAAATGCCTGATGATTCCTCCGCAGCTCTTCAACAGTGACTTGAACTACAGGATCAACGGCACCAGAACTCTTGGCGTGGTCCGATGTAAGCACCTTGAACTTCTTCTTCTCATCAGCATCAACCATATTAATAGAAAAGGAGAAATCAATTATTAGGAAAGGGATGACCATCGATCTTCATGGCTTTCTTGTTGTCTTCAAATTTGATCTTGCCAGATTCAATAGCCAATTGGATCTCCCTCCTGAATACCTTGCATTCATTTGTCTCATGAGAAGTTGAATTGTGCCATTTGCAATATTTGCGCTTTTTCAACTCGTCGGCCGATGGAATAGAATGATTTGCAGAAAGTTGGATAAGCTTTTCACTGAGCAGCAAATCAAAAATCTTATCGGCCTTTGTTATATCAAAACCAAACTTCTCAGGGTTCTGTTTGCTCCATGGTAATGATACTGGCTTTTTAGACTTGGTCCATTCAGCTATGTTGATATCAGCCTCTTCTTCAGAATCAGAGAGATAAGATACTTGTTTGAAAAACTTTGTGCGCTTCATCTCTTGATATCGGACCTCATGGGCTGACACTTTCTGCACCAGTTGTCCCAGCGTCTCAAACTCCTGAGCCGAAAACCTTTCCTTGATTGGCGCGAGCAAACCCTAGAATGCAAGCTCAGCCAACTGCATATCAGATAGCTTCAAACTATAGCATCGATTCCTGATTTCACGGAACCATTGAACATACTCCTTAATGGACTCATCATTCCTTTGCCTAACAGCAATCAAATCAGAAATCTTCATCTCATTGAGACCAGAAAAGAAGTATTTATGGAACTGCTTTTCCATATCGGACCATCCTGTGACCGATCCTGCTGGCAACAATGTAAACCAAGTAAACGCCGGCCCTGATAATGACAGAGGGAAGAATCTAAGTCTGAGTCCCTCTTCAGAAGCAGCCTCACCACATTGAGCCAAGAATCGGCTCACATGCTCGATGGTGGTCATATCATCCTGCCCGGAGAATTTTGAAAAATCCGGCACTCTGTAACGTGGAGGAAGTGGCACTGCATCAAAATAGGATGGGTATGGGTGCCGATACAACCTCGCTTCATCTTTAGGCTTCAAGCCGAATTGATTCTGAATCACCTCGGCTATTTTCCGTGACCAATCGGACTCCTGTCCTCCGAGTGGCATTCCACCAGCTTGATTCATATCCGTCATGTAATTGTTGTAATCACTGACCATACGCTGATGTGGAGTAATCTCTGCGCGTAGCCTTGCTGCTGCAGGTTGCTTTTCTTCTTCGTTCAGAGTCCTAGCATATTTTTTACCATGCGGGCCGACAATCGTTCCATCGGCCATCAACAGGAAACCATTGGCCAGCTGAATAGGTGGTGGAATCGTTGGATTTTGTGGAGCAACGGTCATAGCATTGTCTTCAGTTTCCTTGCTTTTTCCTGATCCTGATGCCCCTGCAGAATCTGCTATAAAGACTGGACCTTTCAAACAGATGGAATCATCCACCGCCTTCTTGATGAGATTATCTAAAGAATTCACCAAAGTGCCTGACTGGTTAATCAATGCATGATGAACAGCTTGGTGAATCATCTCTGTCATGTTGACATGGTATTCCCAAGCATCAGTTGTCTTCTTGATCAATTCTGGATCTGGAAGAGCACCTTTGAGTATAGGTCCTGAACGATTACGTCCAAATTGGCCAAGGCAGAGCTTCTCAAATGCATCAATCTGGGCCTGAACTGCATCTAATTGAGCTTTAGACAGATCGGCCTTTGTAACTGGAATAGGCGTGTCAGGAACCTTGTTCTTGTCAGCCTTGGCTTTTTCAGCAGCTTCTTTCTCAGCAGCAAGTTTCTCAGCAGCAAGTTTTGCTGCAGTTTCTTTTTCAGCATCAGACGACGACATCTTGGAATTTGCCTCTCGTGTCCCACCGGGCGTGCCAAAAATGTGTTGACGCGGAAAATCGGCTGTCGTATCCTCAGCGGTCAACACAAGAAGACCAGGGAGATCTGCTTCACTCCAGTGCCAGCCTGCACTCCGTTCAGGTTCGCGGCGTGCCAGTCAATTTAACCTGAAATTGACAAGGGGATAAAACAGTTAAATTACTCTTTTATTGTGCCGGCTCTATTCCAAACGGCAGATGCACGTTGGATTTTAGCCAAGACCCAATCAGACTTGTATCGGCCGATGCCAATCGGACCTCAAAATCGGACTTCATAGACAGCCTCAATCGGACCAATTAATCGGACCTCAATCAGTTGTCGAATCGGACTTCAGAATCGGACCAATCAGGATCGGACCTTGTAGCAGATCAGCCTTTAAATAATAAAATAAAGCGTAAAACATGGCCGATATGCAAGTAACGGATCAGCTATACCTTTGAGGAAGATATTAAATAATCAAAGTGTGAGCCGATACATTATCCACCTTGCTTAGTTGCCGGTTTGATCTATCTTATCGGACCATCTAACTAGCCAATCGGACCAGAGCTGTTTCGACACGGTTTCACAGACGGATGCAGCGAACTTACTCCAGCAATAATCGGATCAGATAGCTAAACAATCAGACTCAATTTACCATTCCAACAACTAAACAAGATGCTCGCAAAGGAGTTAATCAGATTAAGCAAATAAGCGGACAAAACATTAACAGGATCGTTCTTATTCTAAAGTATGCCATTGAATAAATCAAGAAAGATTTAGCTCCGACGTAGGGAATCTAAATCAAGCCTAACATTCAAATAACAATCAGGTATAATCTAAGCTTCCTTTGACTAATCAGGATGAATCTAGCTCCCACGTAGGGAATCTAAACCAAGCATGACAATCAAAGATCAATCGTATCATATTATTAACATCTAGCTCCGACGTAGGGAATCTAAATAAACACAATACTCAAAGAACAACAGATTAAACCACAATGCATGGATCGGACCTAGAACGATACTGTAAGATAAATATTGCTTAAATCGGACCAAGACCGGTGCTCAAAGCCGTTGAAGAAGTAGATTAATTCACATGGCGTAGATCTAAACCAATCTAGCAACTCCAAACAAACCGCAAAAAGCTGCCTTTAAATAACCAAGATGAGTCTAGCTCCGACGTAGGGAATCTAGCCTAATCTTGATGATCTAGCTCCGACGTAGGGAATCTAGACATAAAGTGCAACCCGATAAACGATCAACTGTTGAATAATCAATAGTGATCTAGCTCCGACGTAGGGAATCTAGATCAATCTTGCTTATTCAAAGATAAAGCGGTTGAACAGTATAAACGAGAAAGGGCGATGTGCCTCAATTCAAAGCCTATACTAGCTCGATAAATTGACTAACTTACTGGTAAGCCGGAGATCAGAACTGATGCAGCCCGTCCACCGATAAGTTTCGTCGAGATACTACTCCTAGGGTTTTTGGCGTGAAGCCGGGTTGTATTGATTGTGAGAATAGTTCTTTACAATGGACGAGGGTTTATATTTATGCCCTGGTCATAAAGAGTCCTGATCGGACCAGACTAACTTGCAGATAAAGTAATCTAATATTTAACATAGAATGGGACTTTTAATAAGCCTTCTAAAAAGGAAATAGTCCCTGCTCATGCCACGCTTCCCTTTTTAGCCGATGCACATTTTCTCATTCATCATTAGAATTAGATCAGATTCTCTCTTCATCGGACCTCTATTCCGCATCAGCTCCCTTCTTCGGCATCATCTGTTTGACCATTCAACGGGCCCACTGCGCAGTTTCAACCTCACCACGTCACCATCTGACTCAGCATATCAGGTGCGAAAATCTGGTGTCAACAGTAAGGTTGAGAGATCTCCCCCACACTTAATCTTGTACCTATTTTATTCAACAAAAGAACAAAGATGGACACAAGCAAGTACTCTACCAGTTTAAACACCAAAGAGTCTAAATCTTACTAAATTAATTCAAGGTGCGTGAAGAGTTTCGAAAGGCCTGAATTCCTTTTTGTTATTAATATTATTACTTTTTTTCTTTCTATCATGGAATGATGAGGGGTGGTAATTCATCATGGCCCTTATGTTTTCTTCACAATCTAACTTGGCCCTAATTAAATTTAGTCAAAAAATATATAGTATTTTAGCCCGGCCCTTATCCAGCCCTATCCTTAAAAGTAGTAGTCTAAATTTTGAGGCCCTTTACCACCCCATTGATGGGTAACTTAGCTTGGAGGATACTTTGGGAGAGGATGCACAAGGGGTTTTGGATACTTACCTGATCTCTCCATGCTCAAAACCAAATGTAAGACTTAAGATTTTACGAGTGCAACAAAACTTTGCATTTGTTCTGCTTGGTATCTTGTGCATCTTTCCTCCCCATAAGACCAAGGAGTATTGCAGGATTGTTGAATTATTGTCCATTGCTCCTTGGTTGTCATTATCTTCCCTACAAAAGGTTAGTGGACCACAAATACTCGAAGGAAGCTGAAGATTTTTGAAAGAATTTCACTATTGCCTTCAAGGTTAACATCCACACTTTAAGGAAAATCAGATTCAAAACTCAAGCAGCATGAATACCAGAATGATTGCTATCACTTTGTGGGATATGGGTACCCCTGGGCCCACTACTGACCGGGTACACAGTCAGTCTGGGCCCACATCTAACAGGGATGTGGGCCGTCCCCAGGCCAGTCCACAAGGATCCCTGGGCTTGATGGACAAGATTGATGAAGACTTAGCCCGCAAGGCACTCGGCGGGATACTCGGATCTCACCCAAGGATTACGTAGATTATGTTACAACCGACTCGGATTACTTTCCTAGTTGCAGCCGGATAATGCTTAGAGATAACCGACTTGTAAACCCTAGGCCATCAACCTATATAGGGCGGCCTAGGTCGACCCCTTAGGTCATCTTCATCTCATTCTTTCGCCCATTGTAACCACAAACTCACCATTGTTCTCTGGAACCTCGCCGAGCGAAGCAATACAAGACCCCCGAGCACAGGACATAGGGTATTATACCTCCGGGTAGCCCGAACCTGTATAATCCCTGTATCCCTGTGTTACCTCGAGCTCCCTAGTCCTGCGATTACCCTTTGCCTACAAATCTACCATCTAGGTACCCATGGGTGGACTGCCGGACTAAACCTCCGACAGTTGGCGTGCCAGGTAGGGGTAATCGCGGGGCATTATAGCTAGCTCGATGGCAGATCGTCGCTCCATCATCTTCCCCAACTCTGTCAAGGACTGCCCCACGCATCTTGAGGGCATCAGCTTCTTCACCGAGATCCACTCCGCCGCCTCCGACTCCACCACGTCGCCTGATGCCGCTACACCGACCAGCTTCGTGCTGACCGCTTCGCCGATCTCGATGTCGGTCATCAACCTGCTCCAGCAGTGGCTCGATGCAATCACCATCAACGACCAGGCTCTGGGCCTGACCACTCGCCAAAGAATCCCACCCTCGGACGAGCTCCTCGCCGAGTTGGATCGTGTTCAGGGCACCATTGCCGAGTGCATCGCCATGTCGGAGGAGGCCCTGCACCGACCTCGCAATGCGCTCCCGCTAGGGCTGCGTAACGCTCCAGCAATCTACTCGGCTCAACTCCGGAAGGACATGTCTCAGATCGGATCTGAGGTCCAACCCAAGCCCACCCAGTCCCTGGACTGCGGGGAGTTCCAGGTCGCCCCAAGCGTGCTTCTACCGGCTCTGGCGGACACAAGCAATGACTCCAGCTACACCAGACCCCAGGGCGTGAGGTCTTCGTATCTGAAGACTCGGCCACTCTGGATGGGGAAACCAACCTAGCCAGAGACTGTCGCCATGAGCGAAACATTGACCGAGCTCATCGGCGCAATGAAGGGATCCCACCGCCCCAGGCAGCGGTCGGGGATGCTGCAGCCGCTGCAGAAATCCCCACGGGAGCTCCACCAAGGTAGCAGACCCAGCCCAGGGGTCCTCGCGGTGTTGAGCCCCAGAATCTCGACAGCGCATTCGCCCGAGTACCCTTTTGTACGCCTCAGGCCAACATCGCAGCTGCGTATGCCGAGTTGGACCCTATGCCTGACACCCCCGAGGTGCAACGTGCCCACAGTCGCTTGGCGGCCGCTCAAGAACAGGTTGAGCGCTCGTACCGTGCCAGATCCCGATCTGGCCGGACTAACTTGGCTCGCTCCGCAAGCTACCGCTCTGCTCATAGCAGATCAGATCGGGATCAGCCTCACCAGAGGAACCCCCACTACCTGTCGTCGAAGAAGAGGTGGCCCATAACCACCATGAAGAAGAAGAAGAGGAATGGCGTAACCTGAGCAACACGGACCCCCGCCGCGACCGCTACCAAGACCGGCGCGACAGGTGCCAACAGCACCACCAACCCGACGATCTCCGCGATCGCCTGAGGGACTACGCCCGTGACATCCGCGCTGACCTCGACGCCAGGCACCGAGAACGCGATGCAGCCGAGCTCGAGCACCGCGAGCGGTATGACCAGGACTACGGCTGACCTCACCGCCAGCCGGTGGGGGTGGCAGGTGATACTGCAGCTGAAGAGGACGAGCACCGTGTTGTTCATGAGCTCATGGAGCGTGAGCAGTACGATGCACAGTACGACCCCCCGTGGGACAATCGCCGCCAATGGCGTGATGATGCTCGGCCGCGAGCCGACCAAGTCCGACATCCCCACCGAGACCATCGCAATGACGAGGAGGACGTGTTCGACGGGTTCGCCGCTTTCTCCGCCCGACTCCGTGCCATCAGTTGGCCCGAGTCCTTCAAGCCAGCCCTCGTCGAGAAGTTCGACGGTCGCTCTGACCCAAAGCTTTGGCTCAAAACATACCATACAGCAGTCAAAGCTGCTCATGGTTCCAACGATCAAGACGCCGCCTACTTCCCTGTGATGTTGTTGGTATTTCTTACGATCACAGATAAATTCGCAAGCGCACGGATACCGTTGTAGCTTTCACTCGGAAGTATTAAGGGTATCGAATCCACAGGGAACGTGTGTACTAGTCTTCTAACTAGATCGTCCAAGGACAACAAGAGAAATGATTGGCGAGGGCAGAGAGGATTCCTATGGCAAAGGACCTTGATGAAGAATAAGCTCAGTCGTCTATAGTTTACTTACTTTGGGCACCGGGGTATCCTAGGCCTCTAGGAAATTGCCGGCCAACAGCTCTACGCCGTACCCGAACGGCGAGGATTACAAAGGACGGACAGGGCTGTCACCACCTGCCACCTACCTCTGAATACGTGGGGCTACGAGGCAAACAAAGGTAACTTCTAGCCCAGACACCACGTCTATGCTATCAATTACTACTTTAGTCTTGTTCCTAGACCAAAGTATTCACTAAGCATTCACAAATGATTAATGAACGATGAACCCGCAAGCAACTATAACAGAGAACTTACTTAATCAAGAGAACTTAATACCATAAGAGATCACGAACACTTACTAGAAGAAGGAAGCATCCGTCGAGGTACAAGATCGGGGAAGAGTGCCGACAGACCCGGCACTTTCCCCAGACTACCCCTCACTCTCTCCCTATTCTCTAGATACTACACTGGAGTAGAGCTTCGCCTTGGAGTAGAGCTTGTGGCTTCTCAATCTTGTGTGTTCTCCATCTTGTGTGTCTTGAACCAAAGCCGGGTGCACCTATTTATAGCTTAGTAGGACGGTGGAGAGGTCGCTCGAGGCGGATGAGACCGTTAGGCCCCAGGACTAGGTCGGCCGATCCAAGGTGGTCGGCCGACCCTTCGATGCACCGCCTTGCCTCAAGCACGGTCCAGATGCGTTCCTGAAGTTGGTATGGAGTCGGTCGTCGAAGGTGGACCGGTTCTGTCGCCCGTGGGGGTTGGCCGACGTGCCCAGGTCGGCCGACCTGTGGTTGGCTTGACTCGGGCCCATCTTCCTCTGAGTCCCTTCCCTGTGGGTCCTAAGGTCGGTTCTGTGTGGGTTGGCTTGAATTGAGTATATTTAGTTCTCCTTGTGGGCCCCTCAATCCAAGTGATAAACACATGGCTTCATCTTGTCCTTTGATCGAAATCGACATCTAACCAGTGGTCAAGATGTTCCATGGTTGTGCTTCTTTGCATTGACGGAAGATTGGCTTCATTGGGCTTGGGGCCAGGCTCGGCCGACCGGCCCAGGTCGGCCGACATATCTTTTGTGCCTGATTGGCCTCATCTTTTGCCAACCATTATATTGTAGGCCGTGGAGTCCCACCCTAGGTGACACCACTCCATTTGAGTATGTGTACTTGTGGATGTGGCCCCTTTGTTCTTCTCTTGAGGTCCTTCTCCCACATGGGCTTGACCCAACCTTGGTGCATAGGCAAGGGTTGGTCTAGAATGGCTTTCCTAGCACATATCCAAAGATAGAGTCATTTGGCCTTGGTTGGGCGTCGGCCGACCTGGCTAGGTCGGGCGACCGCCCACCGAGCCCGTTTTGCCTCCAATTTCACCTGTTGCCTCCTGCATACACATAGTCACCAAAACTAGTTGAACATGTTAGATATAAGCCCTATAGCTATGGTGAATATATATCTTTATGTCAGAGTTGACGGTCTGTGATGTGCATTAATGAGCGTCAACAAGCTCCCCCACACTTAGCCTTTACTCGTCCTCGAGTAAAGCTTTAGGACTAAGGTGGAAACCATGACTCCTTCTGATATGAAGCTAACATATAAGTTATTCCAAGACATACCTGCACTTGTGAATTTGGAAGTTTCTAACATGCCATCTTGGGTGGTTGAGGAATGGAACGGCCTTGATTCAAGTCATCTCCACTCCTCTGTTAAGTAGCTTGGGTTTTTGATAAATTTTCAAAAACATAACCTTATCTAGCTCCTCAAGTGATTCTCTCATATCTCTCAAAGTGTATAATTCCTCACCAAGGCATTATTTTGCCTTCTTTCACCCTACTTCTAAAGGCTTATGTGGAGCTCAAGGTAGGAGTAACGGAAAGGCACACTTACATCACACATATTGCAAAGTCAAAGAGTGGATCCAAGAAGAAAACTATTCATACAATCTGATCAAGATGTGCATGTGTGTGGAACAATGGAATTGTAGCTCCTTTTTGTATGATCTCTCTCCTCTTGAATTTATTTTTAGAACATGGCTATCTATTTTTTTCTCATGATACTTGGGCCTTCATATGCCCACATTTTTTTCTTTTTTTCTTTTTTTATGCTTGGACCTTCATGTGTCCATATTTTTTTTATAGCCCATGTCTCTTTTGAAATAACACTTGGAGAGGAGATCAACACTTTAAGTGGAGTATTTATTTTGTGGATGGATGCAATGTATGTTGCTAACTTCCAGTGTAGAAGTTTAGCATATGTATGTGGAGTGTACGTGATCTTGATCATGAAAGCATGAAGAGAATCTTACAAGGGTCACAACAATTTGACAAAGCTCAATGCAATAAACAAGCAGCATATGTATATGGGTTTTTCAATGTGAACATCATATGGCTTTGGTAGGAATAAGGCATCACTGAGGAGCTTTGTAAGGCTATTCATTTTAAGGTTTTACAAGAAAAACATCCCAAGCACTTTATACAGAAAGAGCAAGATTTCTTTTATCATACCATATCTCATTAATCAACCACTTAGATAAACATGTTTCCTAAAGATATATGTTCACAAGCACCAGGTGTATGTGCAAGGAATAAAGTATATGCAAGCCAATCAAGGATAGACATGTAAACCAAAGGAGCATCCAAGTTCATTTTAGCATGAGTTTAATTTCAGTGATCATCTCAAGATAAGGCTTATTAAACTCATGAATCAGAGAGGGTGAGGGACAGGATGTGCAAACCATCGCTCTGGATGAAAATGTGGACGAGAGATGCCAGATGGCCTTCGGCCGAGGATGTGCAAACCATCGCTCTGGACGAAAATGTGGACGAGAGATGCCAGATGGCCTTCGGCCGACCAGGGGGATCGGCCGACCCCTTCTGGGCTTCGCTCACCTTGATCTTTCTTGAGCTGACCTGTGCGATGTTGTACAACCTGTCTATGGGTGGTCTCGATCATGTGCACGTCAGGAAACTCGGGAGACCCCCACACTTGATCTTGTACCTGCATTTATTCATACATGGTGGAAACAAAACAATGGCTCTTTGGTTTTGGGAACCGAGAGCCTTTATTGGATTCAAAAATTTCTTTTAGTTATGCAATTTTTATAGAACATTTTTTTAGAGCAAGATGAAAGAACTAGCATAACCTGAAAACCAAGATGAAATTTTGTACAAATGGAACATGTTGCGAAATACTTACCGACCTCCCCCACACTTGGATTTTTGTGTCGCGGGACACCAAAACTCAAGTGTGTTGGCCTCCTTCGAAATTTTGTTCCACGAACAAAACTTACCAAGGTGTTACTGCTGATATAGCTCCATGTTCTTAAGCATCACCTGTCCATCGTTCTTCTCAATCTCCACCTGAAATGGTTAGCGACCAAAAATACCCGAAGGAAAGTTTATCCTAAAAACATGTTCTTGCTTTTATTTGAAAGGAAAAATAAATAATAATCCGGGCCATCTCCCGGCAGTGCTTTGTTTATGGTCTGAAGCTAGACCATGGGGATCCTCACATTGCAGCTGTCATTGGCGACGTTGTTCCCATGATTATCGCCAATTGTTAATGTACCGTTGAAGTTCTAGCTGCAATGTTGATGCCAAAGATGCAAAACAAAATCTGCAATGTTTATGATAAATGAATACATCCACAACCAACCTCCTAAACATTTTAGAAATGAGGACCTTAAGGTGGTTGTAGCCCTCGTGTGCGCTCGGGGCACAAAACATGTTTGACTCTGGAGATTCATTAAATGAGCATGACTCTTGTGGGATTTCGAAAGAGAAGGTTTCATGCTCATTTATAGGATCCTTTTGCTCGGACTCCAGAGTCGATACTCCAAACGTGTCCATGGCCCTTGGGTTCTCCAACTCAAGAGGTTCATCATTGAAAATCGGAGTTGTTTCTCGACCATTATCGAGAATAACTTCCTGAGGGCCTAAGGGACACGGCTTCCGCTTGATTGAAGGTGATGATGAAGGTCGCTTGTGTTCAAAGAGATGAGAAGTATGTTCTAATGGCGACACAAACATTACCTTCTCGAGCAGGCTATGCTGGGGAGGAGGCTTTGCTCTTGGAATTTTTGCGCAAGGGATAGGATTGGCAAAAGCAGCATTCCCAAGCGTGTCATGAAGGCTCCCATGAGATGCTTCTTTTTGGAGAAGCTTTTCTAGTGGGAAGCCTATGAGAAGATCAAAATCGAGGATATCGAAGATATGGAAGTCTAAGTCTACCTCGATTTTGTCTAACATGATCATCACGGCACTTGCAACCCCCCGACATTGAAGGATGTGTCCAAAAGGACAACTTTTTAAAACTGTGTCGGATGACCTTAGCGGAACATTTCCTAGGAGAGCACACGCTAGGTGCCATGGCATGACATTGATCTCCATGTTGGGGTTGAAATGGGCTTCTACGACAGTTCCCTTTATATAACATGGAAGGATTATAGAAGGTGAACTATTCCAAATTGCTTCGGAAAAGTGCCTCCCTCCATCCGACCACTCCTCCATTATGGCTTTCACGAGAAATGCTTTGTTGGGAGGATCGGGAGGATGAGAAAAAGGAAGTGTCATAGCCTTCTTGTGCCTAGTGTGATCTGAGGGATTTCCATAATCCTCGGATGCCGAAGGTAGAACTTTTTCTTCCTTCGGTGGCTTTGGTTCGGGTGTGGGCTCTAAGACTGGATCGTGCGAGGTAAAAAGGTTTGGCTCAGGTCTTGTCTTGGAGCTGTGCTGGGGTTCGTGCTGTGTTTCGGTGGAGGGAGTGTTTTCCAGAATCTTTTCTAGAAGAGCTCTCCCTTCATCCAGGGTTACGTGCATGAACGAACCACCGGCGGCACCATCTAGGATGAAAGCAGCTTCTTTTTTTAGGCCCGATCGAAAATGTTGCATGAGCATGAAGTTGGGTATGCCTAAGTCTGGGCCAAACTTGTTCAGTGAAACAAATCTTTCCCAAGCTGCACCTAGAGTTTCCTTCTCACCCTGCCGGAAGCAAACGATCTCTCTCTGAAGGGCACATATACGGTGAATGGGAAAGAAGTAGAGACAAAACTTGTCCCGTAGTTTTCCCCAATTTCCATTTACATCCCTGACAGTTTGGTAGTACCATCTCTTTGCCGTCTCATCGAGAGAGAACGGAAATAACTTCCATTTGATGGTCTCTTGTGTCATGCCTGAGATTCTCAAACATGAGCACAACATCTCGAATTCTCGCAGGTGGTCATAAGGATTTTCGTTGTTGGCCCCTGAGAAGGTTTTATTCCGAACCATGGCTATAAAGCCGGGGCGGAGTTCAAAGCTAGATGTGGTGATTGGCTGATCAGAAGGGGGTAGCTCAAAGAACTCACGCCTTGGAGCAGAGAAGTCTATAATAGAATATTGCTCCATGGTAGAGGGGGTAACTGGTAAAAGAAAATAAAAAGAAAAATAAAAAGATACGAGGACGAACAAGGTTCGAAGATAATACAGCAACCGTTCCCCGGCAACGGCGCTAGAAAGCTTGTTGGTATTTCTTACGATCACAGATAAATCCGCAAGCGCACGGATACCGTTGTAGCTTTCACTCGGAAGTATTCAGGGTATCGAATCCACAGGGAACGTGTGTACTAGTCTTCTAACTAGATCGTCTAAGGACAACAAGAGAAATGATTGGCGAGGGCAGAGAGGATTCCTATGGCAAAGGACCTAGATGAAGAATAAGCTCAGCGTCTATAGTTTACTTACTTTGGGCACCGGGGTATCCTAGGCCTCTAGGAAATTGCCGGCCAACAGCTCTACGCCGTACCCGAACGGCGAGGATTACAAAGGACGGACAGGGCTGTCACCACCTGCCGCCTACCTCTGAATACGTGGGGCTACGAGGCAAACAAAGGTAACTTCTAGCCCAGACACCACGTCTATGCTATCAATTACTACTTTAGTCTTGTTTCTAGACCAAAGTATTCACTAAGCATTCACAAATGATTAATGAACGATGAACCCGCAAGCAACTATAACAGAGAACTTACTTAATCAAGAGAACTTAATACCATAAGTGTCGGGGGTAGACCCCCAGGGGTACCCAGCAGGCGGATTGGCCCAACCAGCAAGGGGCGGCCCAATCCGAGTGCAACTGGGCTGGTTTGTCAGACTGGGTGGCCCACCAGTCGGGAGGCCCACCAGTCGGGCGAACCGGATGGGCGCGACGGCGCACGCGGCAAGGAAGAAGACGGCGTATCCCGCAAGAAGCTCGGAGATCAAGATAAACTAGCCGGAATTATAGGGAAAGATATCTGTAATCGTTATAGGATCGAATCCTTGTATTTCAGGTAGGTTACGATCTCTAGCCGACTTGTAACTCAAGGCAGCCGGACTATATAAGGCGCCTTGAGACCCCCCTCCAGAGCACGATACAACCGACGACATCTTCAACCCACGATCATACACAACATCTATGAAACCTAGGACAGAACCCAACTACGGAGATCCTTCAGGAACTTCATACACAGCAATACAATCACCCCCAACACAGGACGTAGGGTATTACGTCATCTCGACGGCCCGAACCTGTTCAATCCTTGCGTCTTGTGTTACCATCGTCTTGTGATCCTCGATATGTCCCTCATCAAATCAACCACGTAGGCTACCCTGTGTGGACTGCCGGGTCCAAACATCCGACAGTTGGCGCGCCAGGCAGGGGTTGATCGACGAGATCAATCTACAAGCTCGATGGCATCCGCTTCCGCCGTCATCACGCCGGCATCCATGAAGATTTCCATCGCTGAGGGGGCTATGTTCTTCTTCGGATCCATGGTCTTCACCGCCGGACCCGAGGGAGAGCTCTCCTTCACTCGTGACGCCACCCCGGAGGAGACGGCGCCTCGACTTGACGCCACGCCAGACGGGATCGTCACCATCACCGCTCCATCGCCAGCCATCGCCAACAACTCGGCAACTGCGACGGCCAGCGTCGTCCTCCCGCCATCCGGGGGGAACATGTCTCCTCTTGCACCGCCGACTGCTTCGTCCACTCCGCCTCCGCCACGCAGGGCGCCCGAGACGCCCGAAGAGCGAAGGCGCCGATGGGCTGCACGCCAACACCAGTTTGAGGCGGACATGGATCACGCCATTGCTTCCATCGGTGAATGCATCGAACTCACCGAATCCGCTCGTCAAAGCATCGCCTCGCCGACACGATTCCCGCTGGGACTCGGGAACAGCGGGGCCGTCTACCAACAAGCACTCGGCGAACGCATGAACTCCGACTACTCTCCAGATGCGATCAGGGCGGTCGATCCCGTCGCGGCCGCCCAGATCGGATCTGCTCCGGACGTTGCGCCGACTCCGCCTGAACCAGAACCAACTCCGACTTTCCCGCAGGTGACACGTGTCCTCCCTCCGAATAAGAGGATCACGCCTGCCAAGCGGGAGACGTTCGTCTCCGACATATCCGCCGACGAGCCAACAGTCCAAGGCGAAGATCAAGCGCACCGCGACGCCAGGATCGGGCGCAACGGTGAGAAGCAACGACGCCGCGACGCGCGGCAAGAACGCCGGAACCCTAGGGTCACGCGTAACCTCCAAGACGATTTCATCCAAGAAATTGGCGGTGTGGGTGTTTACGCCACCCCGTCGGCTAACCTTGCCGCCGCGCACCAAGAGCTAGAAGGAATTCCGGAAACCCCGGAGCTCAACCGGATCAAGGTTAGGCTGACTGCAGCCGCAGGCATGATTAATGCCCACAGGGCTCCTGCTTCCTCGTCTCGCCACTCCAAGTCGGCCAGCCGCCGAGAAGCTGATCGCGACGTGGTCGAGCAGCCAGATCTCCGTGAACAACTCCGCAACCGCGATCTCCGAAGGAACCTTGACGACCGTCATCGGCGAAGGGACGAGGAAGAACTCCGACGGCGCGCCGAGTACAACCGTGAACACGGCCCCCAGGGCTGGATCGCGACGCGCGCCAACGCCGAGAGCTTGAGGTCGCTGAGGCCGCACGCCGCCGAGAGTTCGACCGCAAGTACGGGCCTCCACTCGGACAAGACAGGCCGCCCCGGGCTAACACCCCGGAAGACTACTCCGCCGACTCAGGACACGCGGATGCCGGAAACCTCAACGACTGCGACGGCTTCCCGGCATTCACTGCCCGGGTAAGATCCATTAGAATGCCTGCTAACTTCAAACCTACAGGCATAGAGAAATATGACGGGAAGGCGGACCCGACGATGTGGCTCCGGACTTACAGCATCGCCATCCGCACGGTGAACGGCGACCACGACTCCATGTGCGCCTACTTCCCCGTCGCCATGACCAAGGTAGGGCTGACCTGGCTTCACAGCCTCGAGCCCGGCTCCATCGACAGCTGGGGCACTCTCTGCGACAAGTTCAAAAGCTACTTCCAGGGGAGTTCCATCCGACCAGGCACCGCCTGGGACCTGGGCAAAGTGAAGCAGAACCGCGGGGAGAGCCTCCGCGACTACACCAACTGGTACATGGAGAACCGGAACCTAGTTCCCGGCTGCTCCGAGTCCGAGATCATCAGCTACTTCCTCGATGGCCTCGCCGACTCCGCCGTCTTCGAGCGCCTCTGCGAGGACATGCCAAAGACCTCCGGCGAGTTCTTTGCCCGGGTAAACAAGATGGCGAACGCCAAGGAGGCCGTCCGTCTCCACTACGGCAAGAAAAGCACTCGGGACGATGATCGTCCCCCTCGCCGAGAAGACCGCCCGAAGAAGGAGGACACACGCCGCTCCCGTCCTGAACCAAGCAGGAGGGATGACCGAAAGCGCTCAAGAGACTTCACCGTCGCCGCCATGGACCGTAGCGGCCCTCACCGCGGTCCAACTTTAGCGCTGACTTCGAGAAGATGCTCCAAGGACCCTGCCCCATCCACAAGCAGTCCAAACATCGCATGATCGACTGCATGGGGCTCGCCGAGGCCTACAAGAAGAAGGAGGGAAAGCTGCCGCCGCAAGACGACGACAAAGGCGACAAGGGAAAAGGGGCTCCCGCGAACCCTGCTTTCCCAAATGTCGACAGGCAGGTGAACTTCATCCTCGGAGGACCGCCGCCCGTAGATGACAAGCGCCGGGAGAAAGTACGTGATCGGGAGATATTCTCCTGCTACACATCGCC
>CM014273.1:40216862-40281887 GCA_004135705.1 Alloteropsis semialata
GTACGCCTACGCTCCTACGCGTGCACGCGGCCCGGCTCCCTGCGCTATGGACTACGGCTATCGGGGATCAGGTGCATAAACGTAACAGGCTAACTCCCCGGGGAAATTAAAAGACTTAAAAGCAGGGAGCGGAGTTCATTAATATTTATATCGCCGAATGCCTTCTCCTCTCGAATTTCTACTTTGTTGCAGGGTATGGGCGACCACTCGGCTGGGCGCTGGGCGGCTATTCGGCGTGCCTCGGACAGCTCGACCCGGCCCTCACGCTCGGGGGCTGGGCGCCGAAATTAACGTCGGATGATCTAGCCAGATGCTCCTTGACTAACCCTTGGACCGATTCCTACGGAATCGCTTCAAGGCTCGGGGGCTACGGCCAACGGACGCACCTCGCGGCGCATCCGTTGATTGTCTGACGACCTCAGAAGAAGACTACTAACCCTTGGACCGATTCCTTCGGAATCGCTTCAAGGCTCGGGGGCTACGGCCAACGGACGCACCTCGCGGCGCATCCGTTGGGAAACGGCTCTTTTCTCTCCAGTATCACGCGGTTTCGTTTCCAACTGCAGCAGGCTCGACGCTCATCAGGCAGCACGACCTCGCCGACTTGTCCCTCAACCACGTACTACTCGGGGGCTTGTCGGGGGTAGACCCCCAGGGGTACCCAGCAGGCGGATTGGCCCAACCAGCAAGGGGCGGCCCAATCCGAGTGCAACTGGGCTGGTTTGTCAGACTGGGTGGCCCACCAGTTGGGAGGCCCACCAGTCGGGCGAACCGGATGGGCGCGACGGCGCACGCGGCAAGGAAGAAGACGGCGTATCCCGCAAGAAGCTCGGAGATCAAGATAAACTAGCCGGAATTATAGGAAAAGATATCTGTAATCGTTATAGGATCGAATCCTTGTATTTCGGGTAGGTTACGATCTCTAGCCGACTTGTAACTCAAGGCAGCCGGACTATATAAGGCGCCTTGAGACCCCCCTCCAGAGCACGATACAACCGACGACATCTTCAACCCACGATCATACACAACATCTATGAAACCTAGGACAGAACCCAACTACGGAGATCCTTCAGGAACTTCATACACAGCAATACAATCACCCCCAACACAGGACGTAGGGTATTACGTCATCTCGACGGCCCGAACCTGTTCAATCCTTGCGTCTTGTGTTACCATCGTCTTGTGATCCTCGATCTGTCCCTCATCAAATCAACCACGTAGGCTACCCTGTGTGGACTGCCGGGTCCAAACATCCGACAATAAGAGATCACGAACACTTACTAGAAGAAGGAAGCATCCGTCGAGGTACAAGATCGGGGAAGAGTGCCGACAGACCCGGCACTTCCCCCGGACTACCCCTCACTCTCTCCCTATTCTCTAGATACTACACTGGAGTAGAGCTTCGCCTTGGAGTAGAGCTTGTGGCTTCTCAATCTTGTGTGTTCTCCATCTTGTGTGTCTTGAACCAAAGCCGGGTGCACCTATTTATAGCTTGGTAGGACGGTGGAGAGGTCGCTCGAGGCGGTTGAGACCGTTAGGCCCCAGGACTAGGTCGGCCGATCCAAGGTGGTCGGCCGACCCTTCGATGCACCGCCTTGCCTCAAGCACGGTCCAGATGCGTTTCTGAAGTCGGTATGGAGTCGGTCATCGAAGGTGGACCGGTTCTGTCGCCCGTGGGGGTCGGCCGACGTGCCCAGGTCGGCCGACCTGTGGTTGGCTTGACTCGGGCCCATCTTCCTCTGAGTCCCTTCCCTGTGGGTCCTAAGGTCGGTTCTGTGTGGGTTGGCTTGAATTGAGTATATTTAGTTCTCCTTGTGGGCCCCTCAATCCAAGTGATAAACACATGGCTTCATCTTGTCCTTTGATCGAAACCGACATCTAACCAGTGGTCAAGATGTTCCATGGTTGTGCTTCTTTGCATTGACGGAAGATTGGCTTCATTGGGCTTGGGGCCAGGCTCGGCCGACCGGCCCAGGTCGGCCGACGTATCTTTTGTGCCTGATTGGCCTCATCTTTTGCCAGCCATTATATTGTAGGCCGTGGAGTCCCACCCTAGGTGACACCACTCCATTTGAGTATGTGTACTTGTGGATGTGGCCCCCTTTGTTCTTCTCTTGAGGTCCTTCTCCCACATGGGCTTGACCCAACCTTGGTGCATAGGAAAGGATTGGTCTAGAATGGCTTTCCTAGCACATATCCAAAGATAGAGTCATTTGGCCTTGGTTGGGCGTCGGCCGACCTGGCTAGGTCGGGCGACCGCCCACCAAGCCCATTTTGCCTCAAATTTCACCTGTTGCCTCCTGCATACACATAGTCACCAAAACTAGTTGAACATGTTAGATATAAGCCCTATAGCTATGGTGAATATATATCTTTATGTCAGAGTTGACGGTTTGTGATGTGCATTAATGAGCGTCAACAGATGTTAGGCAAGGAGGCACTACTGTGGCTTGAGGGCGTCCCTTGGGACATCATTGATAGCTGCGTAGACCTCTGCCACGCCTTCACCAAGAATTACCAAGTGAGCTACACTCGGCCAGGCTCCAGATTCGATCTGGACAATGTCAAGCAGAAGAAGGGTGAAAGTCTCCGAGACTACGCTGACCGTTTCTTCAACAACCGGAACAAGATCACTAATGTCGAAGATCGCGACGTCATCGACGCATTCCGACGAGGCCTTATCGACAACCAGCTGTTCCGTACGCTCTTCAAAAACAACCCAACCACGGTATCTGACCTGATGGATGTGGTCAATCTGGAGGTCCGTGCGGACCAAGCTAAACAGGCCCAATTCAAGAGCAAGCAGAAGCGCCCGGAAGATGATGATCGGGTCGAAAGCTCAAAGCGGTATGGGCCAGCGTCAATGTTGTCAGGCCTGACTCAGCAGGCACCAACTAATTGGCGTTGAACTCGGCCGCCTGCCGCAGCTCCAACAGCTAGGCCCGGAGCCCTGCAAAGGCATCTGCATAAGCACTCCGACTTGACCGAAGCAACAGAAGACTCGCCAGAAGACACTTACCATGCATGGCCTGGTCTTGCTCATCCTTTAAGCGCTGGTTGGCCTCCACCAGGTGCTCGGACTCGACCGCCAGACGCAGATTGGCCGCCTTGAGCGTCTGTACCTCCTCTTCAAGCTTCTACTTGGCCCCGGCCAGCTTGTCCAACTTCCCTTGGAGCATGTCCTCCTTCTTCTTTGCCTTTGCAAAGAAATTTTCATGAGTACAAGCTGCTCAGACAGAGATTCACACAGGCGAAGCACAATAACTTACCCTCTGACAAGACCTTCATGTCATTTATGAGCCCCCCATTGGTCTTGATGACGTCGGCAAGCTCCTTATCCTTCTTCATAAGGAACTCCTTGACAGCATCAACCTCATGAACTCTTTCCACATGAATCTGTGCCAAGGCTCGGTGATCCTCCAGGGCCCACCGCTTAAAGTTGACATCCTTAATGGCACATGCTGAAAAACCCTGCCACAAGGTAGTCGGCGCCGTATCAACCCACGCCAAACAACGACAACAAGCTAACAGGAAGACATACCTGAATGACACGATCCAAGACACCGGCCACATTCTGCAACTTCCGGAGCTCGCTTTCATGGTCAGCGATGTCGAGCTCCAACCGCTGCTCCAGGGTCAATTCTGATGACTCAGGCCCGGCCCCGTGCTCGGCCGCAAGCACCTCCACCTGGGGTGGCACGACAGTGCTAGCCCCACCGTCCAGTTGCTCCCCGAGCAGCTGGTCATCATCATCCTCCAGTTGCGGAGGGCCACCGGTCGGCTCCTCCACCCCTGCAGGGTTCTCTGGGCCCTTCTCCGTGACTTCAGCCTCGGGCACCTCGACCTGTCGGTCATCCACTGGGGAACTCGTCCCCAAGGTGATGCGCAGAGGACTCGGCGGATGCAGTTGCTCCGGATACTGGCTGATATCTGCTCCGGCAAGTTTGGCGCAGCGCCGGACCCCACCTCCGCCTCCGTGATGGCTGGTTGACCCGGCAACATCTTGCCACCAGCTCCCAGGTGTGGCAAAATGCCAGCACCACCCCCTGGCTCTTGAGCCTGCAACCAATGCATCCACAATTCAAGCCCTACAAATGCAAACCCAACTCAAGGTGACTTACCCGCTCTTGCCTGGACGTTTAAACTCCACCCACTTCAGCAGCAGTGGGGGCATTTGACTCGGCACCAAAACAGAATCCAATCGCAGTTGCGGCTGAGCAAAGAGGCTCCCTTGGCCCCCCGTAATCTCCTAGGCAGGTTGCGTGAGATCAGGGCCTGAGGAAGATCCGTCAGCTCCATCTTCCGCCTCGCTTGTCGGGGATGACAACTTCCTCTTCCTCCGCGCCTCGGCCTCAGCCCGAGCGGCCTGCCCCAACTTGGGTGGTGGCTTGGGGGACACCCCTCGAGTCACCATCTGGGACATGGTGAGCTTACGAACGGCCTGGCGCGTTGGCTGCCCTGAACCAGCAGCTGGCACCTGGGCCACTTGGTCTTCATCTGACTCCTCCAGGGGAGCCAGGATGAAGTCGGCCACTTCCCACTCAGCCTGTCCCTCATCCACGACATGAGGAGCTCGAGATGCTTCTTCCGTTGACATAAGCTTCTCTGGCCGGATATCGCCCTCGGGCAGTGGGGCTAGGCAGAAATATTTTACCGCCTGATCCTTCAAGTTAAACAAACAACGACATGTAAGAAACTCAACTGTTTAGCAATCAAGTATATAACTTATAAGCAGCCAAGGTACTGACCGGCAGAGGCGGATTGTGCAATGAAAAGGGCACAGGAGTACCCTCATTGAAGATTTTGCCCCACATGAAGCCCAAAATTCTTTCCATTGTCTCGGGGATGGACACTGTCCGGACATGCGCCCAAGTCGGGTCCCTGCCACCTGAGAATTCATACCCGGTGTGCACCCAGTCCTTGATGGGCTGCGTTAGACTCCGGACGAAGGAGATCACCACTGCCACGGCGGTCAATTTCCTCTCTTTCGCCTCAGCGATCAACTGAAGCAGCTTGTTGGCTTCCTGCAGTTCCTTGCCATCTGGAAACGAGACCCAGTTGTCCTTCTTCTCTGGTCGGTGTCCAGTCCGAGCAGGCAGCGCAGGGGGATGGTTCACGATATAGAGCCATTCAGATCTTCACCTCTTGTTGGAGTCATTCATGTCCAATGCAAAGTATTTCATCTAGCCGGACCCTATGGTGATCCTAGCCGGACCCTTACCAGCGTCCTCGCCAATGGGTTTCATCTTATACAGATGCCGCCAAAGACAAAAGTGCAGCAGAATCTCGAGAAAAGCCTCACTGTTGACACCAGCGGTGGCAAACAGAAAGTCCGCAAGCGCACGGCTATCGAAGTAGCTTTCACCCGTGAGTAAACCAGGTATCGAATCCACGGGGAACGTAAACGAGTATCTAATCACTAAAGCTGAGCCGGATCGATCGAGTGTATATAAAGGCTGGGTAGAGAGGATAACTTAGTATTAAGGTTCTGATGATAGTTAAGAGAATTCTCCTATGCTTGCTTTAGGCACCGGGGTATCCTAGGCCTCTAGGAAATTGCTGGCCAACAGCTCTACGCCGTACCCGTACGTGGAGGATTACAAAGGACGGACAGGGCTGTCACCACCTGCTGCCTACCTCTACTAATCCGTGGGGCTACGAGGCAAATGAGGGCAGATATACACCTAAGCACCACGCCTAAGATAATATCAGCTATCCTAACCTTGATCAGAGATTAGAATACTTTATATAAATAAAGCAATGAATCCACAAGCACAATAGAGAAATTAACTTATCTATAACTCAGTCTTAATTACTAGTTGAATCCCGGATACTCACTGAGCAGCTCGCATCCGTCGAGGTACAGGTGGAGGGTCACCGACATGCCGGGACTCCTCCAGACTCTCCCTCACTCTCTCCCTACTTCTACTCTGGATATGAGGAGGGCTTTGCCTTTGGATCTTCACTTCATCTCGATGATCATTAGCCCTGCCCCGAGATCAGCTACTTATAGCTTGGAGAGGCGGTTTAGAGTCGGTGTGCAGCGGTTGAGGCGGTCTGGAGGTGGGCCCAGGTCGGCTGACTATGGGGGATCGGCCGACCATCAGATGCACCGTCCTTGATGATGCATGGCACAGATGAACTCCTGGAGACGGTTTACAGTTGCTCCTGAAGGCTGTGGCGGTTTGGACGCGCGGCTAGGTCGGCCGACCCAGGGCTGTGGCCCCTTGGCCCCACTCTGTCAGGGTCACTTCCCAGTGGGTCCTTTGGTCGGTTTCCGATGGGTATTGGTGAAGATGTGTCAGTTTAGTTGGGGATGTGGGCCCATGAATCCATGTGATTGCCACATGGCCCAATCCCATCTCTTTATTCCCACCGATTTGATCTCAACGCTCTTGATCACTCCTTAGTGTGCTTTTGCTGTTGGGCTAAGGCTGGACCTCATTGGGCCTGGTCCCAGGTCGGCCGACCAAGGTAGATCGGGCGACCTGGCCCTGGGCCCATTTTGGCTCTTCTTTTGCCACTTTATTCCTGTAAGCACATACACACCAAAACTCGTGGAATTCATTAGTAAATCACCCTATGTCTATTTGTTTTAACACTTTTTATATCTTTGTTGGCAATAATAATCTGTCATTAAGAGCCGCCAACAAGCTCCCCCACACTTATCCTTTACTCGCCCTCGAGTAAAGTCTAAGCTTCATCATGGAGATCATTAACAGACATATAGGTTATTCCCAAACATTCAGGCTTAGTGGAGTTATATAAGTGGCTAATCATGTCTTCTTGAATAATTGCAGGAAGGAACAACATTTTATATGACATGATACACTTCACTCTCAAGTACTTGGGGTTTTGGAATTTTGCAAAGAAACCTATGCCTTGCTCCTCAAAGAGTTTCTCTCTGGATAAACATGTTGGTTAGACAACACTCAAACTCTCCAAAATAGAACTTTTTGTGTGGAGCTCTCAAGATACATACCTTTTCTCACTTATGTTGTCATTCCAAGGATTGGATCCAAATCAGAGACAAGTCATGTAATCAAGTCAAGATGTGCAAGTGTGTGATATGAGGTGGACATGTAATGATACTCCTTTGTTTTGACCTTTCTTCCCTTTTTCTTTCTTTTTGATATGGGCTATTGCACTTCACTTTTTTTTTCACTCAATGCTCTTTTAGCATGAGTCTTTTTATTTTTCTATGCATTTAGCCCATATCTTCTTTCTATTTTAGTTTTGGGAAGAAGAGTCATTTTTTTTCAGGAGTATTTACTTCATGACCATGAGACAAAGGCATATTTTGCTTCATCCTCAGTGTAAGGACTTAGCTTTTATGGTGGAGTGTACGTGATCTTGACTTTAAAAACATGAAATACCTCTAATAAGGGTCACAAGACTTGAAACAACTCAAAGCTCAAAGGTAAAGTTTGATCATATTTGTAGGTGTTTGTCTCTCAAACTCATGAGGAGCATAGCAAGGTAAACAATTTTAAAACTTTTCATAAATTCCAAGTACTTAGATAGTAAAGGCATCTTTCATATCAAAGCCATATCTCAAAATGGAATTACTTAGATGACATGAGATCCTATAAATATGAGGATTTCCACAAGCCAAAAGTTATAGGGAATAAAATATATGTACGTTAATAAGAATTTCCATGTGATGGTAAGGTGCAACAGGGTTGATTTTACTAAGTTTTTAAATTTCAGGATCAGGTTCATGAGATCCTATAAATATGAGGATTTTCACAAGCCAAAAGTTATAGGGAATAAAATATATGTACGTTAATAAGAATTTCCATGTGATGGTAAGGTGCAACAGGGTTGATTTTACTAAGTTTTTAAATTTCAGGATCAGGTTCGGCAACAATTCAGCTGAAACGGAGTTTAGGATGACCAAACCAGCGTGCAGGAAGAAGCAGAGGCCAGGTGGGACCCAGACCAGGTCGGCCGACCTGGTGGGGTCGGGCGATCTGGGGGTGATTCCCCTGGTTCTGATCTCTCTCGTGCTGTTCTGTAACATTCTGATGATCTCTGTTTCGCGTTGGATCACTCTGTTTTCCCGTTGCAGGTCTCCCCCACACTTGTACCTTGAAGAGGTTACCTTCATCATCTTGGAGTGTGATTGCCCCATGCGATGAAGTCTCCACCACAACGAATGGTCCTTCCCATTTGCTTCGAAGTTTTCCATGTCCAAAGAGCTTCACCCTGGAATTAAAGAGTAATACCTTATCCCCGGGGTGAAACTCCTTCACCTTGATCCTCTTGTCGTGCCATCTCTTGGTTCTATCCTTGTAGATTCTGGCACTGTGGTATGCTTTGTCTCTCCACTCTTCCAATTCTGATAGTTGCATCCTTCTCATCTGCTGGGCTGCTGGCAAGTCCATGTTCCACTTTCTTATGGCCTAGTGTGCCCGATGCTCTAGCTCAACTGGTAAATGGCAAGTCTTGCCGTAAACCAGCTAGTATGGGGACATCCCGATCGGCGTTTTGTACGCCGTTCAGTAGGCCCATAGAGCATCTGGTAACTTGCTCTTCCATCCTTTGCCCATTTCTGTCACGGTCTTCTGCAGAATGTTCTTGATCTGTTTGTTCGATGTTTCTGCTTGACCGCTTGTCTAGGGGTGGTACGGTGTAGCTATGTTATGCTTTGCCCCCAGTTCTGCCAGAAATTTCCGGAAGGTCTTGTCGATGAAGTGCGACCCTCCATCACTGATCACCATCCTGGGAGTTCCAAAACGTGGAAAGATGATCTCATGGAACATCTTTCGCGCGTGTTTGGAGTCAGCGGCTCGACAGGGCATTGCTTCAACCCACTTCGAGACGTAGTCCACTGCCACCAGGATATACTCGCTGTCATAGGATTTGACGAAGGGTCCCATGAAGTCAATGCCCTACACATCAAACAACTCAACTTGTAAGTTGTTTGTGAGTGGCATAGCATCTCTTGCAGTGATCCCTCCGTGTTTCTGGCACTGCTGGCATCATCGAATGAATTCCTTTGTATCCTCATACATTGTGGGCCAATAGAATCCACTCTGCCAGATCTTCGACCTTGTCCTGAACGCCCCGTAGTGACCTCCATATGGGGCTGCATGGCACTGCTCGACGATCTTTCTTGCTTCGGTTGTTGGTACACATCGCCTGAGCATGCCATCTGAACACACCCTGTACCGGTATGGTTCATCCCACAGATGGATTCTACTCTCATAGATAAGCCCTCTCTTATTCTCCCCTGGCGGTACATATCCTACAACCATAAAGTTCACAATATTTGCATACCAGGGGTCGGAGGCGGTCACCTTGAGTAGGGTGTCGTCACGTAGAAAATCATTTATCGGTAGATCCTGCATGTCAGTAAACTGCATACGCGACGAATGATTGGCTACTGAATTCTCCACTCCCTTTTTATCTTTAATTTCTAAATCAAATTCTTGGAGTAGGAGAATCCAGCGGATAAGGCGAGGTTTAGCATCTTTCTTGGTAAGCAAATATTTCAAAGCAGCGTGATCGGTGTAGACAATCATCTTGGCTCCTACCAAGTAAGATCTAAACTTGTCTATAGCAAAAACTACTGCCAAGAGCTCTTTTTCAATGGTAGCATAGTTAAGTTGAGCTCCTGTCAAAGTTTTACTAGCATATGAGATAGCATGATGATTCTTATTTTTGGTCTGTCCAAGGACAGCACCAACAGCATAATCATTGGCATCACACATTATCTCAAAGGGTAGCTTCCAGTCAGGGGGTTGAATGACTGGTGCTGAGATGAGAGCGTTCTTTAAAATGGTGAAAGCATGTAAACACTCATCATCGAAATCAAAGGGCACGTCCTTGGCTAAAAGGCTAGTGAGGGGCCTGGCTATCTGAGAAAAATCTCTGATAAAGCGCCGGTAAAACCCCGCATGACCTAAGAAGCTACGGATCCCTTTAACATTGGTGGGAGGTGGAAGCTTTTCTAGACTTCTATTTTTGCTCTATCCACCTCTATTCCTCTTTCGGACACCAAGTGTCCTAGCACTATACCCTCTCGGACCATGAAATGGCACTTTTCCCAATTTAGCACCAGGTCCTTGTCTCGGCATCTTTGTAGCACCCTATCTAGGTTCTGCAGACAATGGTCGAAAGTCTTTCCGTAGACTGAAAAATCATCCATGAAGACTTCCATAATCTCTTCTATCATGTCTGAGAAGATAGACATCATACACCTTTGGAACGATGCTGGTGCATTGCATAACCCGAACGACATTCTGCGGTATGCATACGTCCCATAGGGGCAGGTGAAGGTGGTCTTTTCTTGATCATCGGGGTGGATGGGAATCTGATGGTAGCTGGAATACCCATCAAGGAAACAGAAGAAGGAGTGGTTTGCGAGTCTCTCCAACATCTCATCGATGAAAGGGAGCAGAAAGTGATCCTTCTTTGTCGCCTTGTTGTGTCGGCGATAATCAATGCACATCCGCCACCCAGTAACGGTACACTGAGGAATCAGCTCATTTTTCTCGTTACTTACGATGGTCATACCTCCCTTCTTGGGTACTACTTGGACAGGGCTAACCCATTCACTATGAGGGACGGGATAAATGATCCCGGCGTGCAGAAGTTTTAAAACTTCTTTCTTTACGACTTCCCTCATCGCATTGTTTAGCCTACGCTGAGGCTCCCTAGAAGGTGTAGAAGCTGGGTCTATGGGAATGCGATGGGTACAGAGTGCAGGGCTTACTCCCTTCAAATCCTTGAGGGAGTACCCGAACGCCGAGCGGTGTTTCTCGAGCACCTTTACGAGTCTATCACTCTCGTCCTGCGATAGCTTGTCACTAATGATGACAGGGGTGTCCCTGTCTTCATTTAGAAAGACATAGCGAAGGCCAGCGGGCAAGGGTTTTAGCTCTACGTGTGGCTTAGGTGGCTCCTCAGTTTCAAGCGGCTCAGAAGCGTCATCCTCTTCTTCTATAAAGTCGTGAACATGTTCTTCGAGAAATGACTCAAATGGGTCGCTACGTAGCAGGGATTTCACTTCCTCAGCTGGGTTAGGTCCTTCCAAAGGCTCAACTATGGAATTCTTGACCCTGGCTAAAGGTATGGTGAGAAGATTTCTTCCTATTTTGGCTAGGAGGTTTCCTTCCGAGGTTACATCTTGAAAGAGGCCCTCGATAGGGTGTCCTACCAGGAGGTCAAAATTTAATGTCTCAAAGATGTAAAAGTCCAGAGCCATCTCAATCCCATGGTGAATGAGGAGAAAATGTCGTACTATGCCGAGACTCTCGAGAATTTGACCTGAGGGTGTTCTAAGAAGTTTTGACGTTGGGGCCATCTTTTTACGGCGTCCAAGGACATAAGCGAAAGAACTGGACATGATGTTTGCCCCAACAGTCGGGTTGTACAGAATGTCTACGGCCACCTTACTTACGAAACCGCGAATAGTCTGCGAAGGTGAGTTAATCCAAATGACTTCGGAAGAAGACTCAGATTCGTTTGACCATTCCGTGTTTAGGATGGGAATGAGCTCCCTAACGGTTTCGTCTAGGAATTCTGTCTCCATATAAATGGAGGGGGTCTTTACTGTAGGTTTTTTCTGTGTTGTGTAGTTCGAGGTATTCCCGAAGTCTTCAAAAAGATCTTCCTCGAACTCAAATGGCAATCCGAGGGGTTGAGTTTCCTCTTCCGCAACGGATGGGGTCTCAGGAACTGGACTGGGCAAGTCTATAGGTTCTACCTCGGGGTCTTCTTGCTCAGTTTCGGTCGCGTCGGCAGGGGAGTTTTCCCGGATGGCTGCTAGGATTTCTTGTGCTCTGGCCGGGGTTATGTGTAGGAATGAGCCTCCGGCTGCAGTGTCTATGTACCGGGCGGCTTCACTATTCAACCCAGACCGAAAATGCTGCATGAGCATGTAGTCTGGGATGCCTAGATCTATTCCGGTCAGACATGAGTCCTGGAACCGGTCCCATGCTTTGGCGATCGTTTCCTTCTCTTGTTGCTGGAAGTTAATAATCTCCTTCCGCAGTGCACAGATCCGGTGAACAGGGAAGTATTCAAGACAAAACTTGTCCCGTAACTTTTCCCATTCACCGTTCGTTAGCGCAACGGTGTGATTGTACCACTTCCTCGCTTTCTCTTTGAGAGAGAACGGGAAGAGCTTCCATCTAATCGTTGCCTGCGTCATGCCTGATATGACCAGACACGAGCAAAGCAACTCGAATTCATGCAAGTGACGGTATGGGTTTTCACCATCACTTCCTGAGAAGGATTTGTCCTGGACCATAGCTATGAAGGCAGGGCGAAGCTCATAGCTATCGGTTAAAATAGGATTTGACGAGGGGTGCGGCTCCAATAATTCGCCCTTTGGAGCAGAGAACTCATGAATTTGGGTGGAATTCATGGTTGATAAAAAAAAAGAAATATAAAATAAAAGATATACGGGCAACCTTAGATCTTAGATAACTGCTACCGTTCCCCGGCAACGGCGCCAGAAAGCTTGTTGACACCAGCGGTGGCAAACAGAAAGTCCGCAAGCGCACGACTGTCGAAGTAGCTTTCACCCGTGAGTAAACCAGGTATCGAATCCACGGGGAACGTAAACGAGTATCTAATCACTAAAGCTGAGCCGGATCGATCGAGTGTATATAAAGGCTGGGTAGAGAGGATAACTTAGTATTAAGGTTCTGATGATAGTTAAGAGAATTCTCCTATGCTTGCTTTAGGCACCGGGGTATCCTAGGCCTCTAGGAAATTGCCGGCCAACAGCTCTACGCCGTACCCGTACGTGGAGGATTACAAAGGACGGACAGGGCTGTCACCACCTGCCGCCTACCTCTACTAATCTGTGGGGCTACGAGGCAAACGAGGGCAGATATACACCTAAGCACCACGCCTAAGATAATATCAGCTATCCCAACCTTGATCAGAGATTAGAATACTTTATATAAATAAAGCAACGAATCCACAAGCACAATAGAGAAATTAACTTATCTATAACTTAGTCTTAATTACTAGTTGAATCCTGGATACTCACTGAGCAGCTCGCATCCGTCGAGGTACAGGTGGAGGGTCGCCGACACGCCGGGACTCCTCCAGACTCTCCCTCACTCTCTCCCTATTTCTACTCTGGATATGAGGAGGGCTTCGCCTTGGATCTTCACTTCAGCTCGATGATCCTTAGCCCTGCCCCGAGATCAGCTACTTATAGCTTGGAGAGGCGGTTTAGAGTCGATGTGCAGCGGTTGAGGCGGTCCGGAGGTGGGCCCAGGTCGGCCGACTATGGGGGATCGGCCGACCATCAGATGCACCGTCCTTGATGATGCACGGCACAGATGAACTCCTGGAGACGGTTTACAGTTGCTCCTGAAGGCGGTGGCGGTTTGGACGCGCGGCCAGGTCGGCCGACCTGGCTAGGTCGGCCGACCCAGGGCTGTGGCCCCTCGGCCCCACTCTGTCAGGGTCACTTCCCAGTGGGTCCTTTGGTCGGTTTTCGATGGGTATTGGTGAAGATGTGTCACTTTAGTTAGGGATGTGGGCCCATGAATCCATGTGATTGCCACGTGGCCCAATCCCATCTCTTTATTCCCACCGACTTGATCTCAACGCTCTTGATCACTCCTGAGTGTGCTTTTGCTGTTGGGCTAAGGCTGGACCTCATTGGGCCTGGTCCCAGGTCGGCCGACCAAGGTAGGTCGGGCGACCTGGCCCTGGGCCCATTTTGGCTCTTCTTTTGCCACTTTATTCCTGTAAGCACATACATACCAAAACTCGTGGAATTCATTAGTAAATCACCCTATGTCTATTTGTTTTAACACTTTTTATATCTTTGTTGGCAATAATAATATGTCATTAAGAACCGCCAACACTCACAGAGGTGGATAAAGATAGAAATCGACAGAATGGATATGGGATTCAGATGAGTCAGTTCCACACCATAGAAATGAAGCAGACCTCAGAAGAAGTCCCCCATTGGCACTCCGAATCTGCGCTCGAAGAACGGTGCGAAGACGGCCATCTCGGTCTCCGAGCGCTCCCACGGTCGGGTGTCATCCCCAAGGGGCCGCCACAGCAGTACTTCCTAGGGCCCGAGCACGCCCCGCCGCACCATGTCTTGGAGATTTGCCTCGGCCATGGAGGACTGACCCCAAGCCAGTTCTTGAGGCGGTACTCCCCTGGGTACAGAGGTCAGCTCCACGGCCTCGTCAAATGACGCCACCGCCTTCCCCTTGGCGTCCGCCCCGGCGGCGCTGCCATAGCGCCACCCCCGCCGGCGGCAGCATCCCCAGACTGGTCCACGGGGGATGCCACCTTCTGGTTCGCACCAGCACCCACGCGTCTCATGGAGATGCCTGCATTGATCGCCTTCGTCACCGGCGGCACCTCTTCTCCTGACACCGGCATCCTCCGCGACTCCGTGGGGTCCGCCATCTCCGCCAACTGCACAAGCGTGACACGGACAGGCTGTGGCGGCGGCGATGGCCAAACTCCGGCGGTGGCGCGTGTGCTACCGACTCTCACTGACGGCGGCGCTAAGCGGTGGCGGAGGGGCGGAATGAATTTTGATTTCGAAAATGACTGTGGTAAAAACCGCCGGTGGCTAGATCTGATTTATCCCCTTTTTCGCCGATTCGAATTACCTTAACAGTGCCGTAACTAACGGACGGAATCCGTGGAGATTCCGTTAACTGCGGTCTAACGGCTTTCCGCGCGTCAACGGGTCTCCGCGACTCGGCGAGCCCCGACGCTCGGGGACTCGGCGCTTTGACTCCGGTCAACGGGTCTCCGTGACTCGGCCGGCCCCGACGCTCGAGGACTCGGTGCTCTGACTTCGGTCAACGGGTCTCCGCAACTCGGCCAGCCCGATGCTCGGGGACTCGGCGCTCTGACTCCGATGAACGGGTCTCCGCGACTCGGCCGGCCCCGACACTCGGGGACTCGGCACTATGACTCCGGTCAACGGGACACCGTGACTCGGCCAGCCCCGACGCTCGGCGACTCGGCGCTTTGACTCCGGTCAACGAGTCTCCGCGACTCGGCCGGCCCCGATGCTCGGGGACTTAGCGCTCTGACTTCAGTCAACGGCCCCACGACTCGGCCAGCCCCGATGCTCGGGGACTCGGCACTCTGACTCAGTCAACGGGACTCCTCGGCTCGACTGGCCCCGATGCTCGGGGACTCCGCACTCTGACACCGGTCAACGGGTCTGCGTGACTCGGCCAGCCCTGACGCTCAGGGACTTGGCGCTTTGACTCCGGTCAGCGGGTCTCCGCGACTCGGCCAGCCGACGCTCGGGGACTCGGCGCTTTGACTCCGGTCAACGGGTCTCGCGACTCGGCCAGCCCCGACACTCGGGGACTCGGCGCTGTGACTCTGGTCAATGGGTCTCCGCGACTCGGCCGGCCCCGACGCTCAGTGACTCAGCGCTCTGACTTCGGTCAACAGGTCTCCGCGACTCGGCCGGCCCCGACGCTCGGGGACTCGGCGCTTTGACTCCGGTCAATGGGTCTCCGCAACTCGGCTGGCCCCGACGCTCGGGGACTAGGCGCTTTGAATCTGGTCAATGGGTCTCCGCGACTCGGCCGGCCCCGACGCTCGGGGACTCGGCGCTTTGACTCCGGTCAATGGGTCTTCGCGACTCAGACAGCTACAACACTCAGGGATCTTGGGACTGCGAACCTACTTTTTGACCTATGCTGCCGATTGGCCCCTGGGTCTGGGAATACAGAAATTTCATCTTCAACCACACTGTGCCGAAGGATTCATTGGAAAACTATACAGTTACAAGAAGAGCCGGTCATAGGCTGGTTTCAAGAACAAAAAGCATTAACCGTCAAGATGACAGCTTGGGGCACTCGTCGATCCGAGAATTGGTGCATACGCAACAAGCGTCGTCCACATGAGCTCATCGCAAGCTCTCTTGTAGCACCATGGTAACCAACGATGGGTGAAGCCCACTTGAGGGCAGGAAGCGAATGCCCCCGGGCTTCCCTTTGGCTCTACAAAGCATTTCACCCTACAAGGCCCTGGGCCCAAGGCCATGCTGGGAGTCAATGGGGCAGCACACAAACGCTCATCAACACCTCAAGAACTTCGCAAGCACTCTTCTAGCACCAAGCTCTCAAGTCCCCATAATTTCTCCCCGGTTGATGAATCCAATAGCAAGTCCCAAACATGTTCAAACTTGGTGGGTGATATGCCTATCTTTCGATGAGTGCAAGGCTCCGAGCCTTGGCGCGTATTTATAGCCCCGCGCTAGATGTTTGCATGTGACCCTGGTCGCACTGTTCGACGTGAGCTCTGTGTCACGCAGTGACTCCTTCCTTCGAGGCGTTCAGTCCGCCCTTATCATCTTTGGCTTCATCCGACCACAGGTACGCTCTGTGTGCTCACGTGTGTACTATTATTGTCACGACATCTGAAGACGTGTGTGGCGAGATTATCCTGTGGGCGGCCTGATTGCCCCGAAGCTCAGTGACTTCTCTTTCTTGACCGGTAGCCCGATTTTTCTAGTCGGCCCAATGCTTGGGGACTACTCCATATGGAGAGCTCCTTGCGTCGCTCTCCATATGCCCCATTAGGATGTGTCACTTTCTCAAAGTGGTGCAATCCCTTATGGTGTCTGACTCGGCCACTACTCGGCATCACGCCACTCGGGGCTTTGCCCCCGTGTCTGTCCAGGGTCATCCCCGATGGCCTGCGGTTTTCTTTTTTGAGCACCACCCACCCTTGTGTCGGTCTGCCGACCAAGATGCTTCGGCCGACCATGGAGGCTTCGTCTCTTCATCAACATTCTGCCACGCGCCTGCACGTTGCTCGAGGATTTGTGGGATATGGGTACCCCTGGGCCCACTATCGACTGGGTACACAGTCGGCCTGGGCCCACATCTGACAAGGATGTGGGCTGACCCCAGGCCGGCCCACGAGGATCCCTGGGCTTGATGGACAAGATTGATGAAGACTTAGCCCTCGGCGGGATACTCGGATCTCGCCCAAGGATTACGGAGATTATGTTACAACCGACTCGGATTACTTTTCTAGTTGCAGCCGGATAATGCTTAGAGATAACCGAATTGTAAATCCTAGGCCGTCAGCCTATATAAGGCAGCCTAGGTCGACCCCTTAGGTCATCTTCATCTCATTCTTTCACCCATTGTAACCACAAACTCGCCGTTGTTCTCTGGAACCTCGCCAAGCGAAGCAATACAAGACCCCCGAGCACAGGACGTAGGGTATTATACCTCTGGGTAGCCCGAACCTGTATAATCCTTGTGTCCCTGTGTTACCTCGAGCTCCCTAGTCCTGCGATTGCCCTTTGCTTACAAATCTACCATCTGGGTACCCCTGGGTGGACTGCCGGACTAAACCTCCAACACACCTTATTTCATCATTTGTTTTCAAGAGTGTTTTTTTCAAAAGGTTTTCCAGAGGCTTAGAGCTGAGGATGCTGTGTGGGCCCCCCCAATCTCTCGTTTGCGCATAGGCTTAGAGCATGGCAACTGTTGCGCATAGGCTTAGAGCACATCATCTATTGCGCATCCGTGACCCTCCCTAATCTCTCATCTGTGCATCCACGTCTTTCCCTCGTCCGTGTATGGCGCATCTGCACCCCTACCATGCCCAGGTTTCTCTTTTCCCTTTGCACTACCACCGTTGAGATTGGTCATGTCGAGCAGCCACTTGCTGAGGCCACGGCACTCCGGCTTGTTGCACGTGCTGCCTCTTTCCGGCCAAGCTCAAGCTATCACTGCTGAGGCGCCCCTTGCCACCCCTTGATCCAGCCACGGCCGCCGCCGCTTGATGTGGCCTTGCTCCCCGGTGTGCCGATCCTTTTTGGCCGAGCCGAGCAGTCAGGGTCCCTTGGAGTTTTGGAGTACGGGGCTACCACCCTGGATGCCATAACTATAGGATCAACCCTGGGACGGGAAATCCTATATATTTTCCTTACATAACTTCTAGTGTTTGATATCCGTACTATTGTAGATAGATGGCTCAGATTGGTTGGGAGAGCAAACAAGACATAAATTAATCAACCATCGCCAAGCCAACTATACATTAGTCAATGACCCCATTAAATGTTGAATTAGCATATTCAATTTATTTTATCGGGGTTCACTGATTGTTGAACTAGTTGTAAGGAAACATTGAGGCACATATCAGGCAGGAGAAAACCTATGTGAGCTGGAGGAGAAAGACAACCATTAATAAACAACCCCTATGAATGTTGAGTTAGCTTATTACAAATGTTAAATGTGGTTTCATAGATTGTTTAATCAACTATACAAAAATATTGAAAGACATCTACGGTGGGAGGTTGGCGGCATGCAATAGTTGAGCGAGATGGGCCTATTGGGCTTTAAAGATACAACACTTAGCCATCTACTGGAAGATATATCAGAGCCCACTGACGATTAAATAAAGATTTTTAAGTTATTTGGATGTTAGCATTACTCTTATTATCTTGGTTGATTCAATACTCTGTAGTTAAGGATCATTGAGAATAGTCATGGGGATGGACAAAGGTCGGCTTCTCACCAAAGAACATGGTGTACATGATACATGATTCATCGTGGAAGGATATTTTTGGTGTTGGACACCGATGCATCAGATTTGGTAAAGCTCAGAACCTCCCTTCAAATGTCTACTTCCTGCCGATCAAGGGTGACTAGGAAGATGATTGATCCTATGACAGACGAAGTTACTTGCTGCTGATGACGAGGTCATTGTTTTTAAAGATTTCTTTACTGCTGTCCATAGACTTCCTTGTGATGTGAAGGTTGTGGAGATTCTAGACCATCGAGATACAAGTTTAAATCAACTTACATCTAACTCATTTGCAGGATGACGACGTATGGTGGTGAGAAAGGAGTTCATACCTTTGTTTGGTATTATGAACTCAATTTCTAGAAGAGGCGCACTTTATGCTTGATAGCACTGAGGTTGAAGCTCAATATTGTACCTAGACTTTCCATCATTTTATTTCCACTGAGGAATGAAATTCTACTAAAAAGCTGGGACTCTGGCAGTGGAAGATGTTATGGAGTCCGGAAGAGATATTTTCTTGTTGGTTGTGAAAGATAATAACCCATGGAACAGTCGCTATGGAAGAGAAGCTTCTCTGAAACCTTGCAAAAGGAGGATGGTGCAGTGGTGCCACCATTACCTAGCATTGGAGCTGCCAGTTTCTTGACCACATCAAAAAGCTATTGGAGATGCTAGTTTCTCGAACACATCACAAAACTATATGATAACCCTTTTTCTTTTGAAAAAGTGGGTAGAGTGCCATTTCAATCGCAGATTTTCGAAAACTAATTTATCCCATGGGATGTGCAACTATTAAAGAATTAGTGAAGATTTCTGAGAAGCAGTGCACCACTTTTGGAGCAACAGGCGAAACCATGAGTTATTGGAATACGAGAAATTATATTTTTTAGATTTATTTATGAAAAAAAACATTTGGATATTTTTTGTGTAGTACATGGGCTAGGTTGACATACTGACATACATACGGTGGTTGAAAAGGTACCAGGAGATACCACGAGGTACCGGGAGGTACCTTTCCTATTTTGGTAAGGTACCAGGAGGTACCAAAAGATACCTTTCCTATTTTGGCATTGGTCCAACCTATTTTGGTACCGTTTGGTACCTTTTTCTAGGTACCTCTTGGTACCTCGGCGTACCTTTTATGTTTCAACTGATGAATTTAGCTTGATGGACGATCCAAATTTGTTTCAACCATTGCAAAATTCCAAGCATATAGTGATCCTAATTTTTCATGTGCATTATTGAAATTTTTTGCCTATCACTTGTTGTGTATTTACCCTTGCGTCTCTCACAACTAGAATAAGTGGATTCAGTACCACTTAATACTAAGAGTCTTAGCACTGAATCCACAACAAATAGTGACTAAAGGGGTGGAGTATTTACCCACCAACTATAATAGACACTTAGTACCTGTTCGAGACCCCAACAAGTACTAAAGATTAGAAAATCTCAAAAAATATTAAAATTAGGGGAGTCATATTTTTCGAGTGGAAAATATGGCGTGTGTCGAGGATTCAAACCCAAGACATCTCTCATCTCGAGAATAGCTCCTTGCCATCCATTGCACAGGTAAGAGATAATTTCCCTATTGAATCTACCCGTGGAGGACCTTTTAGTACGGATGGTAATACAAACCAGTACATTTGTTCTAGTTGGCAGAACCAACATGTACTAGTTTGTTCGCTTTAGAACCTACCAAGCAGCATTGATAGGCCTCTAAGCATAACCTCCTTTAGAATTAGTACAACTCTAACTCATATGGGGATATATGCGGTGGGGGCAAGCTAAGTTAATGTATAGTTTCTCTATATTAGTGCCTTTTCATTTATAGGCCTTTCTACATATTACATTAGTCCTTATATAATGTTATCCATTGGGGATTCTTAGCTAATGACCACTCAAGGAAAATACACAATAATTAAATATACTAGATAATGATAAAATTATTTTATTTGATAGTTTTTATTATTTCAATGAGTCACATGCGATGGCTTGTCAACTTTATTATTGGTTACAAGAAAATGACATCTATCTAGAATGGAACACCAACAAAGGGTTGCTGGAAGAACATAGGCGGGATAGCCGTAGCCACAGGGTTGAACATGAACGAAAGCTGCAATTGCTGCATAATCTGCAAGGTGGCACCACAGTGGCATTGTGACATGGACAACATGCTCGACATCATCATCTGAGACCAGTATTGCTGAAGCATGATTGAAGCCAGTGAGGCCATGCTGCCCATGGCAAATGGTTGTTGCATCATGCAGTATTGCATGCACGGGTGCTGCAACATCATTGAAGCCAGCGAGGCAAAGCTGCCGATAGCAAATGGTTGTTGCATCATGCAGTACTGCATGCACGGGTGCTGCAGCATCATCGAAGCCGGTGAGCCAAAGCTGCCCATGGCAAATTGTTGTTGCATCATGCAGTATTGCATGCATGGATTCATGGCGCCCAATGGCATTACTGGGTTTAAGTGCCATGGGACATGGGTAGCAGTAGTGACGCTAGCACAAAGAGCAATAATGGCAAGCAATGCAAACATCTTGGCTGCCATGGTGTGGCATCCCTTGCTTCCTAAGAACATAGTAGAATGTTGCTGCTGTTGTTAAATGTGTGGTATGATGTACTGAGGATCCATCTAGGTCCTATTTATAGATGCATACCTGCTGTAAACACCTCATGGGCAGCGTGGCCAGGTAGATCAAGTAAAGTTTTTTGCATTTGCAAAACTGATGAAAGTTGTGGGGTCGAAAAGCTTGAGGTGACATGGCATTTGGTCAAATTTGGAGATTTTCATATCTATTTTTGGGTGCATATGATTGTCTCCATGATAATCTGCATGGGATACATGGAAAAAGTGTTTTGTTCTTCTCAGTTTTGATCATAGGGTTTGGATGGCCTTGCAAGTTTATTGAGGATTTTGTTGGCCACGTCAGTTCGCTTTGCAATGCTTTTGCTAAAAGTAAGTTTGGCACATTCTTACTAGCTGAGGCTTGAGGTGGATTGAGATACTTCAATAGCAGAATTTGTCCAGGGCTGACGTGCTTAACAAGTCATAACTCATTACACATACATGTGACTCTTCATTAACAAGTTAAGCCAGTAGCGATGGAGCCTATGGTGGTCTTGGTGCCTTTGCTTTATTTCGTGGACAAAACTAAGGTCCTTATTGACTGTCCATAAAAGTAGTAACGTAAGAGACGATGCTTTAATTTTCTCATAGACTATTTTGTATGAATAACAATTTTACACATGAAAGATTTAATAATTATTATCTCATAGACATCTAAAATCATTTGGTGAATCTTACCAGGGTGCTAGGAACTTGGGATTGACATAGCTCCATTTTTGAAAACTAATTTATCCCATGGGATGTGCAACTATTAAAGAATTAGTGAAGATTTTTGAGAAGCAGTGCACCATTTTTGGAGCAACAGCTGAAACCATGAGTTATTGGAATATGAGACTTTATATTTTTTTAGATCTATTCACGGAACAAAAACATTTGGATATTTTGTGTGTAGTACGTGGGCTTGGCTCACATACTGACACTAAAAGATACATTTCCTATTTTGGTATAGGTCCCACCTATTTTGGTACCATTTGGTACCTTTTCTAGTTACCTCTTGGTACCTCCAGGTACCTTTTATGTTTCAATCGTTGAATTTAGCTTCATGGATGATCCTAATTTGTTTCAACCATTGTAAAATTCCTCAATAAATAAGCATATAGTGATCCTAATTTTTCATATGCAGTATTGAAATTTGCTGCCTATCAGTTGTCGTGTATTTACCCTTGCGTCTCTCACAACTAGAATAAGTGGATTCAGTACCACTTAATACTAAGAGTCTTAGCACTGGATCCACAACGAATAGAGACTAAAGGGGTGGAGTATTTACCCACCTAGTATAATAGACACTTAGTACTCGTTCGAGACCCCAACAAGTACTAAAGATTAGAAAATCTCAAAAAAATATTCAAATTAGGGGAGTCATATTTTTCGAGTGGAAAATATGGCGTGTGTCGAGGATTCAAACCCAAGACATCTCTCATCTTGAGAATAGCTCCTTGCCATCCATTCCACAGGTAAGAGATAATTTCCCAATTGAATCTACCCGTGGAGGCCCTTTTAGTACGGATGATAATACAAACTAGTACATTTGTTCCAGTTGGCAGAACCGACATGTACTAGTTTGTATGCTTTAGAACCTACCAAGCAGCATTGATAGGCCTCTAAGCATAACCTCCTTTGGAATTAGTACAACTCTAACTCATATGGGGATATATGCGGTGGGGGCAAGCTAAGTTAATGTATAGTTTCTCTATATTATTGCCTTTTCATTTATAGGCCTTTCTACATATTACATTAGTCATTATATAAAGTTATCCATCGAGGATTCTTGGCTAATGCCCACTCAAGGAAAATACACAATAATTAAATATTCTAGATAATGATAAAATTATTTTATTTGATAGTTTTTATCATTTCTATGAGTCACATGCGATGGCTTGTCAACTTTATTATTGATTACAAGAAAATGACATCTATCTAGAATGGAACACCAACAAAGGGTTGCTGGAAGAACATAGGTGGGATAGCAATAGCCACAGGGTTGAACATGGACGAAAGTTGCTGTTGCTGCATAATCTGCGAGGTGGCACCTTAGTGGCATTGTGACATGGACAACATGGTCGACATCATCATCGGAGGCCAGTATTGCTGAAGCGGTAAGGTCCACAGTTGCTGCAGCATGATTGAAGCCGGTGAGTGCCCATGGCAAATGGTTGTTGCATCATGTAGTATTGCATGCATGGGTGCTGCAGCATCATTGAAGCCGGTGAGGCAAAGCTGCCCATAGCAAATGGTTGTTGCATCTGCATGCACGGGTGCTGCAGCATCATCGAAGCCGGTGAGGCAAAGCTGCTCATGGCAAATTGTTGTTGCATCATGCAGTACTGCATGCATGGATTCATGGCGCCCAATGGCATTACTGGGGTTAAGTGCCATGGGACATGGGTAGCAGTAGTGACGCTAGCACAAAGAGCAATAATGGCAAGCAATGCAAACATCTTGGCTGCCATGGTGCGGCATCCCTTGCTTCCTATGAATATAGTAGAATGCTGCTGCTGTTGTTAAATGTGTGGGATGATGTACTGAGGATCCATCTAGGTCCTATTTATAGATGCATACCTGCTGCAAACACCAAGTAGATCAAGTAAAGTTTTTTGCATTTGTAGAACTGATGGAAGCTGTGGGGTCAAAAAGCTTGAGGTGACATGACATTTGGTCAAATTTTGAGATTTTCATAACTGTTTTTGGGTGCATATGATTGTCTCCTTGATAATCTGCATGGGATACATTAAAAAAAGTGTTTTGTTCTTCTCAGTTTTGGTCGTAGGGTTTGGATGGCCTTGCAAGTTTATTGAGGATTTTGTTGGCCACGTCAATTCGCTTTGCAATGCTTTTGCTAAAAGTAAGTTTGGCACATTCTTATGAGCTGAGGCTTGAGGTGGATTGAGATACTTCAATAGCAGAATTTGTCCAGGGCTGACGTGCTTAACAGGTCATAACTCATAACACATACATGTGACCCTTCATTAACTGGTTAAGCCAGTAGCGATGGAGCCTATGGTGGTCTTGGTGCCTTTGCTTTATTTTATGGTCAAAACTAAGGTCCTTATTGACTGTCCGTAAAAGTAGTAACGTAAGAGACGATGCATTTAATTTTCTCATAGACTATTTTGTATGAATAACAATTTTACACATGAAAGATTTAATAATTATTGTCTCATAGACACCTTAAATCATTTGGTGAATCTTACCAGGGTGCTAGGAACTTGGGATTGACATAGCTCCATTTTCGAAAACTAATTTATCCCATGGGATGTGCAACTATTAAAGAATTAGTGAAGATATATGAGAAGCAGTGCACCATTTTTGGAGCAACAGGTGAAACCATGAGTTATTGGAATATGAGACATTATATTTTTTTTAGATCTATTTACGGAACAAAAAACATTTGGATATTTTCTGTGTAGTACGTGGGCTTGGTTGACATACTGACACCAAAAGAAACCTTTCCTATTTTGGTATAGGTCCCACCTATGTTGGAACCATTTGGTACCTTATTCTATGTACCTCTTGGTACCTCCAGGTACCTTTTATGTTTCAACCGTTGAATTTAGCTTCATGGATGATCCTAATTTGTTTCAACCATAAAATTCCTCAATAAATAAGCATATAGTGATCCTAATTTTTCATGTGCAGTATTGAAATTTGTTGCCAATCAGTTGTCGTGTATTTACCCTTGCGTCTCTCACAACTAGAGTAAGTGGATTCAGTACTACTTAATACTAAGAGTCTTAGCAATGGATCCACAACGAATAGAGACTAAAGGGGTGGAGTATTTACCCACCTAGTATAATAGACACTTAGTACTCGTTCGAGACCCCAACAAGTACTAAAGATTAGAAAATCTCAAAAAAATATTCAAATTAGGGGAGTCATATTTTTCGAGTGGAAAATATGGCGTGTGTCGAGGATTCAAACCCAAGACATCTCTCATCTCGAGAATAGCTCCTTGCCATCCATTCCACAGGTAAGAGACAATTTCCCTATTGAATCTACCCATGGAGGCCCTTTTAGTACGGATGATAATACAAACCAATACATTTGTTCCAGTTGGCAGAACCAACATGTACTAGTTTGTATGCTTTAGAACCTACCAAGCAACTTTGATAAGCCTCTAAGCATAACCTCGTTTGGAACTAGTACAACTCCAACTCATACGGGGATATATGCGGTGGGGCCAAGCTAAGTTAATGTATAGTTTCTCTATATTAGTGCCTTTTCATTAATAGGCCTTTCTACATATTACATTAGTCCTTATATAAAGTTATCCATTGAGGGTTCTTGGCTAATGCCCACTCAAGGAAAATACACAATAATTAAGTATTCTAGATAACGATAAAATTATTTTATTTGATAGTTTTTATCATTTCTATGAGTCACATGCGATGGCATGTCAACGTTATTATTGGTTACAAGAAAATGACATCTATCTAGAATGGAACACCAACAAAGAGTTGCTGGAAGAACATAGGTGGGATAGCCGTAGCCACAGGGTTGAACACGAACGAAAGGTGATGTTGCTGCATAACCTGCGAGGTGGCACCACAGTGGCATTGTGACATGGACGACATGCTCGACATCATCATCGGAGACCAGTATTGCTGAAGCGGTAAGGTCCATAGTTGCTGCACCATGATTGAAGCTGGTGAGGCCACGCAGCCCATGGCAAATGGTTGTTGCATCATGTAGTATTGCATGCATGGGTGCTGCAGCATCATTGAAGCCGGCGAGGCAAAGCTACCCATAGCAAATAGTTGTTGCATCATGCAGTACTGCATGCACGGGTGCTGCAGCATCATCGAAGTCAGTGAGGCAAAGCTGCCAATGGCAAATTGTTGTTGCGTCATACAGTACTGCTTGCATGGATTCATGGCGCCCAATGGCATTACTGGGGTTAATTGCCATGGGACGTGGGCAGCAGTAGTGACGCTAGCACAAAGAGCAATAATGGCAAGCAATGCAAACATCTTGGCTGCCATGGTGCGGGATCCCTTGCTTCCTAAGATTATAGTAGAATGCTGCTGCTGTTGTTAATTGTGTGGGATGATGTACTGAGGATCCATCTAGGTCCTATTTATAGATGCATACCTGCTGCAAACACCAAGTAGATCAAGTAAAGTTTTTTGCATTTGCAGAACTGATGAAAGCTGTGGGGTCGAAAAGCTTGAGGTGATTTGGCATTTGGTCAAATTTGGAGATTTTCATAACTGTTTTTGGGTGCATATGATTGTCTCCATGATAATCTACATGGGATACATGGAAAAAGTGTTTTGTTCTTCTTAGTTTTGGTCATAGGGTTTGGATGGCCTTGCAAGTTTATTGAGGATTTTGTTGGCCACGTCAGTTCGCTTTGCAATGCTTTTGCTAAAAGTAAGTTTGGCACATTCTTACTAGCTGAGGCTTGAGGTGGATTGAGATACTTCAATAGCAGAATTTGTCCAGGGCTGACGTGCTTAACAGGTCATAACTCATAACACGTACATGTGACTCTTCATTAACTGGTTAAGCCAGTAGCGATGGAGCCTATGGTGGTCTTGGTGCCTTTGCTTTATTTCGTGGACAAAACTAAGGTCCTTATTGACTGTCCGTAAAAGTAGTAACGTAAGAGACGATGCATTTAATTTTCTCATAGACTATTTTGTATGAATAACAATTTTACACATGAAAGATTTAATAATTATTATCTCATAGACACCTAAAATCATTTGGTGAATCTTACCAGGGTGCTAGGAACTTGGGATTGACATAGCTCCATTTTTGAAAACTAATTTATCCCATGGGATGTGCAACTATTAAAGAATTAGTGAAGATTTTTGAGAAGCAGTGCACCATTTTTGGAGCAACAGGTGAAACCATGAGTTATTGGAATATGTGACATTATATTTTTTTAGATCTATTTACGGAACAAAAAACATTTGGATATTTTCTGTGTTGTACGTGGGCTTGGCTGACATACTGACACAAAAAGATATCTTTTCTATTTTGGTATAGGTCCCACCTATTTTGGTACCGTTTGGCACCTTTTTCTAGGTACCTCTTGGTACCTCCATGTTCCTTTTATGTTTCAACCGTTGAATTTAGCTTCATGGACGATCCTAATTTGTTTCAACCATTGTAAAATTCCTCAATAAATAAGCATATAGTGATCCTAATTTTTCATGTGCATCATTGAAATTTGCTGCCTATCAGTTGTCATGTATTTACCCTTGCATCTCTCACAACTAGAATAAGTGGATTTAGTACCACTTAATACTAAGAGTCCTAGCACTGGATCCACAACGAACAGAGACTAAAGGGGTGGAGTATTTACCCACCTAGTATAATAGACACTTAGTACTCGTTCGAGACCCCAACGAGTACTAAAGATTAGAAAATCTCAAAAAAAATATTCAAATTAGGGGAGTCATATTTTTCGAGTGGAAAATATGGCGTGTGTCGAGGATTCAAACCCATGACATCTATCATCTCGAGAATAGCTCGTTGCCATCCATTCCACAGGTGATAATTTCCCTAATGAATCTACCCATGGAGGCCCTTTTCGTACGGATGGTAATACAAACCAGTACATTTGTTCCAATTGGCAGAACCAACATGTACTAGTTTGTATGCTTTAGAACCTACCAAGCAGCATTGATAGGCCTCTAAGCATAACCTCCTTTGGAATTAGTACAACTCTAACTCATACCGGGATATATGCGGTGGGGGCAAGCTAAGTTAATGTGTAGTTTCTCTATATTAGTACCTTTTTGTTTATAGGCCTTTCTACATATTACATTAGTCCTTATATAAAGTTATCCATTGAGGATTCCTGGCTAATGCCCACTCAAGGAAAATACACAATAATTAAATATTCTAGATAATGATAAAGTTATTTTATTTGATAGTTTTTATCATTTCTATGAGTCACATGCGATGGTATGTCAACTTTATTATTGGTTACAAGAAAATGACATCTATCTAGAATGGAACACCAACAAAGGGTTGCTGGAAGAACATAGGCGGGATAGCCGTAGCCACAGGGTTGAACATGAATGAAAGCTGCTGTTGCTGCATAATCTATGAGGTGGCACCGCAGTGGCACTGTGACATGGATAACATGCTCGACATCATCATCGGAGACCTGTATTGCTGAAGCGGTAAGGTCCATAGTTGCTGCAGCATGATTGAAGTCGGTGAGGCCACGCTGCCCATGGCAAATGGTTGTTGCATCATGCAGTATTGCATGCACGGGTGCTGCAGCATCATTGAAGCCGGCGAGGCAAAGCTGCCGATAGCAAATGGTTGTTGCATCATGCAGTACTACATGCACGGGTGCTGCAGCATCAACGAAGCCGGTGAGGCAGAGCTGCCCATGGCAAATTGTTGTTGCATCATGTAGTACTGCATGCATGGATTCATGGCGCCCAATGGCATTACTAGGGTTAAGTGCCATGGGACATGGGTAGCAGTAGTGACGCTAGCACAAAGAGCAATAATGGCAAACAATGCAAACATCTTGGCTGCCATGGTGCGGGATCCCTTGCTTCCTAAGAATATAGTAGAATTCTGCTGCTGTTGTTAAATGTGTGGGATGATGTACTGAGGATCCATTTAGGTCCTATTTATAGATTCATACCTGCTGCAAACACCAAGTAGATCAAGTAAAGTTTTTTGCATTTGCAGAACTGATGAAAGCTGTGGGGTCGAAAAGCTTGAGGTGACATGGCATTTGGTCAAATTTGGAGATTTTCATAACTGTTTTTGGGTGCATATGATTGTCTCCATAATAATCTGCATGGGATACATGGAAAAAGCGTTTTGTTCTTCTCAGTTTTGGTAATAGGGTTTGGATGGCCTTGCAAGTTTATTGAGGATTTTGTTGGCCACGTCAGTTCACTTTGCAATGCTTTTGCTAAAAGTAAGTTTGGCATATTCTTACTAGCTGAGGCTTGAGGTGGATTGAGATACTTCTATAGCAGAATTTGTCCAGGGTTGACGTGCTTAACAGGTCATAACTGATAACACATACATGTGACTCTTCATTAACAGGTTAAGCCAGTAGCGATGGAGCCTATGGTGGTCTTGGTGCCTTTGCTTTATTTCGTGGACAAAACTGAGGTCCTTATTGACTGTCTGTAAAAGTAGTAACATAAGAGACGATGCATTTAATTTGCTCATTGACTATTTTGTACGAATGACAATTTTACACATGAAAGATTTAATAATTATTATCTCCTAGACACCTAAAATCATTTGGTGAATCTTACCAGGGTGCTAGGAACTTGGGATTACATAGCTCCATGCTATTTGGAGGCAAGCCAGCTATGGGCAGCAAAGGATGGCAGGTGGGCCGGAGTCATCCTATATATACATCGCATGAAAGAACAGAAGCTATCCATCACATGGCCCAATTGGCCCACCACAATTTTTCTTCTTCATCCATTCTTTTCACAAGTCGCCATCACCGTTTGCGTCTTCTCCATCTTAAGGGTCTTTGCATAAGATAAGGTCAATCTCTACTTGCTCATTTCGGGCACTGGTTCAAACCTGTTCTACAAGGCAACTCCTTGAAGGACTACAAAGGATGTACAGGGTTGTTGTTGGTATTTCTTACGTTATGAATAAATATGCAAGCGTACGGATAACACTGTATCTTTCACATATGAGTATTCAAGGGGTATCGTATCCGCAAGGAATGTGTATACTAGCCTTCTAGCTGGTTCGTCCAAGAACAACAAGAGTAGGTAGCGAGGGTAGAGTGGATTCCTTTGGCTTAAGAGTCTTTGGATAAAATGGATTAGCCTCTACTTGCTTACTTCGGGCAACGGCTCACACCTAGTCTGCCAGGCGACTCTGGCCCATAGCTCTATGCCAAACCCGAATGTGGAGGAATATAAGGGATGGACAAGGCTGTCACCACCTGCCGCCTACCTCTTGGACCGTAGGGACGAGGCAAACATAGGTAACATCTAGTCTAGACACCATGTCTATGCTATTGGTTAGTACTCTAGGGTCGTGCAGGAACTAGAGCATCCATCACGAGGATGGACGATGAACCAAGAGACTCACCAGCTTAGGAGATCATGAACACTTACTTAGAAAAGAAAGCAACAATCGAGGTAGAAGGCTGGAGAAGAGCGTCGACTGGCCGGCGCTTCCCTCAAACTACCCCTCACTCTCTCCCTAATTTCTAAGCACTACGGAGGTAGGATTTCACCTTTGGAGTGGAGCTCTTCTCTTGTGTGTTGTGTGGAATAGGGGCTCTCCTCTTTCTTATATAGGTTCTTAGGGGCGGTTCCTTGGCTCCTTTAGGTGGGAAACCTGGTGGGCCACCCATGGGGGAACGCGGGAGAGCTTCCCGCCAAGATTGGGCACGAACGGAGCCTTCCTAGGGTCATCGGAACCCTGGGTTCACCTCTCTAGACACCCTTTGTCCTACCATCTGGTGATTTTATTCTCCGAATATTCCTTGGGGTCCCGCGGTGGACTGGTCAAGTTTTAACTATCATATGTGGCCCTTTTATCCCTTCTGCTTGTACATGGTGTGTTTGTCAGTATGTCGAACATGATTTCTCCCTGTTTGCACATGTGGTTATCCGTATACAACAATTAACCAAACCTCTTTGAAAATTTAGGATTAGCTCCTATCTATGTGTTGGTGTTTGTCATGATGTTGTTTTATTGTGATAGTTGACGATTGGTCATGACACTTAAGGACCATCATCAGCTATCACCACCTACCACCTACCTCTTAGACCATGGGGAATGAGGCAAACAATGGTAACATATAGCCTAGACACTGCATCTACGTAATCGATTAATACTCTAGCATCTATTAGGAACATCCGTCTCAATTAGGAGTCCTCTACTAGAGCACTCATCACAAGGATGAACGATGATCCTGCATAGCCAAGTAAAGAATAGAGTTTACTTAATAAAGAGACTCACCACCAAAGGGGATCACGATCACTTACTTAGATAAGAAAGCATCCATCTAGGTACAAGCACGGAGAAGAGTGCCGACAGGTGGCACTTTCTCGAGCTACCCATCACTCTCTCCGTATTTTCTAAGCACTATGAAGGTAGGCTTTGCCTTGGAGTGGAGATCTTATTCTCTTGTGTTATGTTGAATGAGGGGCTCTTCTCCTCCTTATATAGGTGCTAGGGGGCAGTTCTCGGGCAAATATTCAATGGAATCAGTGAGCACCGCCTTGGGGGATGTACCAGAGGTAGCCATGTGGAAGATAGCACTACTAGAAACCCCCCCCCCTCTAGCTACGTTGTAGTAGTCACACAGGCTTAAAGCGTCTCTACGTCGGCTCGTTGTTACGATTTTTGACATGATGTTGAGAATGTGTCAAATTGTCACGATATTAGACACGCATACCGCATTAGTAGTCTTATAAAAATGTTTTTTGACACAATATTAAAATCGTCTCAAAATGACACGAAGTTAGACACGCTTTTGAGCATCATTAAAATATAGACACATTGTAAAGCGTGTCAAGCAATTGTCTATAGCCAATTAAACATGCTTTTTCCCATTATTATGTAAATATGGAGATGTCGTCATGCTTGCATGGCTGGCCAACTCATCGATTAATCAGCTTGCCACCTTAGCAATCTAAGTAGCGGATAATAAAAAATACAACGTCGCAAGCTCGTTGTTATGCTTTTTGACATGATGTCGAGAATGTGTCAAATTGTCACGATATTAGACAAGCATACCAAGTTACTAGTCTTATAAAAACGTTTTCTGACCCGATATTAAAATCGTCTCAAAATGACACGTTGTTAGACACACTTTTGAGCGTCATTAACATATAGACACATTGTAAAGCGTGTCAAGCAATTGTCTATAGCCAATTAAACATGCTTTTTCCCATTATTATGAAAATATAGAGATGTCGTCATGCTTGCATGGGTGGCCAACTCATCGATTAATCAGCTTGCCACCTTAGCAATCTAAGTAGCAGATAATAAAAAATACAACGTCGCAATTATAAAATGGGAAAAATGACTTTGGAGAAAGTAGAAAATAAAATGGTACCGAGATAATAAAAAAATTCTACAGCTGCCTGCATTCGAACTGTGGTCCCAAAGGGACAAACGAATTGATAAACCACTGAACTACATATGCATCTTCAATAGTTGGTGAGCTGAAAATTTTATTTTTGTTAGGCTTGAACAAGGCTGGAAGCCTAGACCAGGCCTGCACGCCCGACTTGGGCCCAGCGTGTATTTCAATCTCTTTTGAATCCATCATTATTTCGGGAAAAAAATCAGGAAACATCCATCATTATTTCAGTCTAAGAGCACACGTCAAATAATATTGGGAAGCTACAATAATTACAGAGTAGTTCAATGGTTTGGCTGTAGTGCTGGAGAGCATAGGCCACGGTTCGTTTCAATGGTGCAGCACCGTTTTTTTGCAGTTTCTAGTTTTCACTTTCTTCTAAACCTGTGCAATATACAAGTCCAATAGACATCATTTTTCTTCTAAGCATGTACAATATACTGGTCCTGTACATATCCTTTCTTCTAAGCCTGCAATATACAATTCCAATATATATTCTTTTGAGTACTAACATATTGCAATACACAATTCCAATGGATATTCTATGGCTATTGAAAAACATATTTCCACCTTAAGTATCTATGTGTCGACTACCAATATTAGGGATACCTTAGTAAAAGGGATCAATAGACGATAAACCCGGATCAGCCAATCGTAAACAAATGTGACCCGACCTATGACCGGCTTTGACTCGCCAACCCTGGCCATGCAGAGGTCGGAGCTCATCCGGCTCCGTGTCGTCCGCAGGACAAAGAGACCGGTGGGGACCTACGCGATGACTAGGAGAGCCAGAACCAACCAGGAAGGTTCTCTCTCTCTCTCTCTCTCTGCATACTTGATCATGTAATTTTTCATGTACTATCTTGTTCTGAACGAGTGTCACTCAGAAAGCCATTGTTCAAGTATCATGTCCACTCACTATATCAATTTAGTTTTCTCATACTCTTCCTCCGTATAAATATTAATACGGAAAAATTAGAGATTTCCTATGCTTTTGAAGAAAATCATAGCTCGAACTTGTGGGTAGTGATAAACTTATTGATTGGACTATTTTTTAGAAATATGTGTCGAGATATATCTTTAGGTATTTCCATGCACAAGTGATAGTCTCGAACATGATAAAAGTCATATTTATATCAATAAATATTTAAACTATCCCTATGTAGCATCAACACGACCGAAAACTTCATTTTGCCGCCTAATCTCCCGTAGTACTTTCATTTCCCCGCCAGTTTTATTAGCGATAAAAGCGCATCTCAGTTTGCGGTCAAACCCACTCCAGGTTTTTCTGGACCGCAAGGGCGAGAACCGCCCGCCTCCCATCTCTAGGACTGCGACCAAGCGACACCGCTGCTCTCCATCCACGCAGGCACATCAAGCTGCTGCTCAACCTAGCCCCATCCAAATCCATCTCCGACTCCTCATCTCCTCATCCCAATCGACAACCTGTCACCAACCGTCAACGCCGGCCACTCAGAAGATGCCATGTGCGAAGACGACCGTGGCAGCCAAGGTTGTGGACGACCACGCCTGCACTGTCGCGGTGGACGTCGACGAACAGGACAGCTGTGCCGCCGCCGTCCACGAACAGGGCAGCCGTGCCGCCGCAGCGGTCCACGACCAGGACCGTGTTGCCGTCTTCTTGTTGTGATGAAAGATCCGTTCTTAACATTTTTTGCATTCAGGTACCATCCTTGGATGTGTAGTAACAATTTAAAATGAAATTTGTCAATTATAGTTTTCCCCATAACTTTAATAGTTATCATCTGCAATGTCTACTTGCAGTGTTATGATAAAAGAACTGTGTTACCCTCTTTCATAGTGTCCTGTGATCTCAAGGTCTAAAACTGTAATGCTCTGATTATAGAACCTGTATGTAGTCGCATATGATTTAGGAAAACAAGAACATGGTACCTAATTTGTTTGGTTTATTGGTTCTAGAAACTGATATCCAGATTGCAAGGAGTAACTTTTGTGAATCTAATTTGCTGCTACCTTTAGTTACTGATGTCTTGCCTTTGTGTGTGGATAAACAAAAGTTCCTTACAAAGTCATTATGGGTAGTTTCCTTTAGAAAACCATCATCTGTGTGCAATGTATTCCATTTTATTTAAAGAAACAGTTGCTGGTAGTACTAAATCTGAAACCAGACCTTGCTTTGCTTTGCTCCATGTTGCTATTTTTTTGTTTGTCTTCAGTCAATCATGTCCACATTTATGTGTCACCATTTGGCACTGTTTCATGACATACTAATCTCCTTCAATAGAACTCTCAAGGTTCTGAATTAGCATGTACATTAATTACAGATATGATGACTTGAATTAGCATGTATGTAGTCTTTGAAAGACTGTCATGGTTCTGAGTTAGCATGTCTGTTTCAGAAAAGCCATCATTTGTCCACAACTTTTAATTACCAATATTTATACAGTGAATTGTCTGTTACTATGCTCGATCTGAATGCATGTAACAAAATGCCCACCACTTATCCTTTGTATGCTATCGTGTATGCAACTAGCTAGATACCTGAAAATTATTTTTTCTTATCTGAATGCCTGTGATGAAGCTCTGGGTATATTGATTAATTCTGATACTTTTAACCAGCCATTCAGTGTCTCAACATGTTTTTAAGAGTCATCAGATGTTTATTTCATTTTGCTAAAAGCAACTGTACTGTATGCTCATTTCCATTTAGGCTACTATGCTCTACATGATAATGAAGTAAGCATATGTTGGACCATCTCTCTCTCTCATCTTTACTGTCCTGTACAAGTACATGAATACTAATCTGTTGTCCTGCACCTGTACATGACTACTCTACTGTTTGCTTCAAACATTTCTTTGATTAAATTTGTGCAGGAAGGTGATTTTGATAACAACCTTGAATACTCAAGTGATAATGCCTACTCTAATATTGATGATGTGCAGGTAATAGAGTATTAATTTATTTCTAATATGCTTAGCTAATGTAATGTATAAATGGTTGATGGTACTTTGTAGCAGACACCTGTCCAGATCAATAATAGAGCTACTAGAGACCACACATCTCTACTAACTGAGGAAACAAATGAAAAGGTATGCTTGCGTTATTCCAAGCTTAGTCATTGATAGTAGACAGAGCTTTCTACACTTAGCTATATACCATTATCTATTTTCCATTTCTTTGCCTCGCCGGCTTCAATGATGCTGCAGCACCCATGCATGCAATACTACATGATGCAACAACCATTTGCCATGGGCTGCGTGGCCTCACCAGCTTCAATCATGGTGCAGCAACTATGGAACTTACCGCTTCAGCAATATTGGTCTCCGATGATGATGTCGAGCATGTCGTCCATGTCACGATGCCACTGTGGTGCCACCTCGCAGGTTATGCAGCAACAGCACCTTTCGTTCGTGTTCAACCCTGTGGCTACGGCTATCCCACCTATGTTCTTCCAGCAACTCTTTGTTGGTGTTCCATTCTAGATAGATGTCATTTTCTTGTAACCAATAATAAAGTTGACATGCCATTGCATGTGACTCATAGAAATGATAAAAACTATCAAATAAAATAATTTTATCGTTATCTAGAATACTTAATTATTGTGTATTTTCCTTGAGTGGGCATTAGCCAAGAACCCTCAATGGATAACTTTATATAAGGACTAATGTAATATGTAGAAAGGCCTATTAATGAAAAGGCACTAATATAGAGAAACTATACATTAACTTAGCTTGGCCCCACTGCATATATCCCCGTATGAGTTGGAGTTGTACTAGTTCCAAACGAGGTTATGCTTAGAGGTTTATCAAAGTTGCTTGGTAGGTTCTAAAGCATACAAACTAGTACATGTTGGTTCTGCCAACTGGAACAAATGTATTGGTTTGTATTATCATCCGTACTAAAAGGGCCTCCATGGGTAGATTCAATAGGGAAATTATCTCTTACCTGTGGAATGGATGGCAGGAGCTATTCTCGAGATGAGAGATGTCTTGGGTTTGAATCCTCGACACACGCCATATTTTCCACTCGAAAAATATGACTCCCCTAATTTGAATATTTTTTTGAGATTTTCAAATCTTTAGTACTTGTTGGGGTCTCGAACGAGTACTAAGTGTCTATTATACTAGGTGGGTAAATACTCCACCCCTTTAGTCTCTATTCGTTGTGGATCCAGTGCTAAGACTCTTAGTATTAAGTGGTACTGAATCCACTTACTCTAGTTGTGAGAGACGCAAGGGTAAATACACGACAACTGATTGGCAACAAATTTCAATACTGCACATGAAAAATTAGGATCACTATATGCTTATTTATTGAGGAATTTTATGGTTGAAACAAATTAGGATCATCCATGAAGCTAAATTCAACGGTTGAAACATAAAAGGTACCTGGAGGTACCAAGAGGTACATAGAATAAGGTACCAAATGGTTCCAACATAGGTGGGACCTATACCAAAATAGGAAAGGTTTCTTTTGGTGTCAGTATGTCAACCAAGCCCACGTACTACACAGAAAATATCCAAATGTTTTTTGTTCCGTAAATAGATCTAAAAAAAATATAATGTCTCATATTCCAATAACTCATGGTTTCACCTGTTGCTCCAAAAATGGTGCACTGCTTCTCATAATCTTCACTAATTCTTTAATAGTTGTACATCCCATGGGATAAATTAGTTTTCGAAAATGGAGCTATGTCAATCCCAAGTTCCTAGCACCCTGGTAAGATTCACCAAATGATTTAAGGTGTCTATGAGACAATAATTATTAAATCTTTCATGTGTAAAATTGTTATTCATACAAAATAGTCTATGAGAAAATTAAATGCATCGTCTCTTACGTTACTACTTTTACNACATTTTTTGCATTCAGGTACCATCCTTGGATGTGTAGTAACAATTTAAAATGAAATTTGTCAATTATAGTTTTCCCCATAACTTTAATAGTTATCATCTGCAATGTCTACTTGCAGTGTTATGATAAAAGAACTGTGTTACCCTCTTTCATAGTGTCCTGTGATCTCAAGGTCTAAAACTGTAATGCTCTGATTATAGAACCTGTATGTAGTCGCATATTGTAGTCGCATATGATTTAGGAAAACAAGAACATGGTAGCTAATTTGTTTGGTTTATTGGTTCTAGAAACTGATATCCAGATTGCAAGGAGTAACTTTTGTGAATCTAATTTGCTGCTACCTTTAGTTACTGATGTCTTGCCTTTGTGTGTGGATAAACAAAAGTTCCTTACAAAGTCATTATGGGTAGTTTCCTTTAGAAAACCATCATCTGTGTGCAATGTATTCCATTTTATTTAAAGAAACAGTTGCTGGTAGTACTAAATCTGAAACCAGACCTTGCTTTGCTTTGCTCCATGTTGCTATTTTTTTGTTTGTCTTCAGTCAATCATGTCCACATTTATGTGTCACCATTTGGCACTGTTTCATGACATACTAATCTCCTTCAATAGAACTCTCAAGGTTCTGAATTAGCATGTACATTAATTACAGATATGATGACTTGAATTAGCATGTATGTAGTCTTTGAAAGACTGTCATGGTTCTGAGTTAGCATGTCTGTTTCAGAAAAGCCATCATTTGTCCACAACTTTTAATTACCAATATTTATACAGTGAATTGTCTGTTACTATGCTCGATCTGAATGCATGTAACAAAATGCCCACCACTTATCCTTTGTATGCTATCGTGTATGCAACTAGCTAGATACCTGAAAATTATTTTTTCTTATCTGAATGCCTGTGATGAAGCTCTGGGTATATTGATTAATTCTGATACTTTTAACCAGCCATTCAGTGTCTCAACATGTTTTTAAGAGTCATCAGATGTTTATTTCATTTTGCTAAAAGCAACTGTACTGTATGCTCATTTCCATTTAGGCTACTATGCTCTACATGATAATGAAGTAAGCATATGTTGGACCATCTCTCTCTCTCATCTTTACTGTCCTGTACAAGTACATGAATACTAATCTGTTGTCCTGCACCTGTACATGACTACTCTACTGTTTGCTTCAAACATTTCTTTGATTAAATTTGTGCAGGAAGGTGATTTTGATAACAACCTTGAATACTCAAGTGATAATGCCTACTCTAATATTGATGATGTGCAGGTAATAGAGTATTAATTTATTTCTAATATGCTTAGCTAATGTAATGTATAAATGGTTGATGGTACTTTGTAGCAGACACCTGTCCAGATCAATAATAGAGCTACTAGAGACCACACATCTCTACTAACTGAGGAAACAAATGAAAAGGTATGCTTGTGTTATTCCAAGCTTAGTCATTTATAGTAGACAGAGCTTTCTACACTTAGCTATATACCATTATCTATTTTCCATTCATGTAAATGACATCACAAATAAACAGAGAATGACATTTCAGTAAAAAAACCCCGTTGTTTTCATTACTGCATAGTACAGCGGCTCTCGGCCTCTTGTATAACTTTTGTGCGATCCTTCTGGTTGCTTGCCTGGAGCTGCTGTGGGCTCATGCAGCTGCTGTATTTTTTCAATTGTGAGGTAAACTAAGACACTAATATATGCTATATTTTTGCAGGAAGCACATTTTCAGAGTTCTACTCATGCAGATAAGGGCGATGCAGACACCAATAAGACATGTGATCCAATACTGAGAAACATGGTAAGATGTCTTTGCAATATTGTTTTACATACATATTACTGGTGAACTTGCTTAAGTGATGCTATGTTTTCATTATTAAAATTATGTCTTCTGTAGAGAACTCGAAGAGTTAAAGTTCTCGTCCAGCCAGAATCAGTATGCTTCTTTTGACCTTATTTCATTTCAAATAAGTTTAGTTAAATATTCAAAGCATAAATGTTCCATGTATTCCAAAATGGTAGAGCCAAATGGAAGTCTATCTTATTTCACTAAGAAACTGGAAGAGTTGTGGCCAAAGAAAAGTTGGTGACGGATGATATATAGTAGAAGAGAAATTGGAGGAATCAGGCTTGGAAATCAATATGTCGGTGTTTATCTTAGTTCTCTTGAAAATGTTGAACATGGAAATAAAGGAGATGAGGAGTTGCCTAGACCCCTTTTTGAGATGAGTGCACTACTCGATGCTATTGGCTTTGTTATTGCTTGGCCACATTCAAATGTAAGTTTTATTTTTTGTCCATTCAAGAGCACTCTACACTTGGTTTAATGTCTTCTAATTCTGTTATTCATCTAATTAACCCTATGCCCTATTGCAGGTGAAGAAAATAACAAGTTCAATTGAAACCTAAACCAACTTGTTGGTATGTTTCTTTCTTCAATTGTTTGATATATTTGATCAACATGTTTGTGCTCCAAGTTACTCTCCTTCAACATGAGTGTCCTTTCTTAATGTAATCTAATATGTCCTTCACTTATCATTATATGTCTCTTGCATATTGTTGCACATAGAAAGGACTGCACCACACTGCATACATACATATGATTTCATGAGCATTCATGAGCAATACTATCTTGTGGTCGTGGCTCTGTAGTGCATTTAAAATTACGTAGTTTCAGTTACGATGCTTGACCACTAGCTGAACATATTAGTGAGTTAAATTTTAAATATAGATCATCTGATCAAGTCATGTAATGCGGGTTCTCATTACTATACTTATATCAGGTTTTTCACTTCAGTTGTTTCAGACATTTGTTGATGTTAAATTTCACAGGTACTCACACCTGGTGGTTGACAAGTTCAAGCAGCGAGTTGAAAGAATGGGCTTTGAAAGATAGGTTTTAGTTGTTAGAGAAAAATTTCAGATCACATTTGTATGATATTGCCACATTGACTATGTTTCTTTATGAACACAATTGTCTTGTGTGCTTTATTAATGAACCAGTTAGTTGTATTTTTGAGTATCTCAATTTGTGCAATTTTACACGTGCAAGGCTATGGTTGATTTACTTTTGGATTATTAATATACAAATTTAAAAATAATTTGAAACCAATTAGTAGAATCATTTTATTTCCAAATGTGAAATTACACAAAAAACTAAATTTATGAAAGCAACAAAATAAAAAATTACTACATAACGTGTATATATCAATACACACAAAATATAAATGAATGTATAAAATTGTATCTACATTTGTTAACACACAATAAGGTGTTTCTATACAACGTAGCTACTTCTGTAAACTCGTAATAAAACGTGTCTACAATATTGTTGCTATAGTTGTGAACACGAAGTTGGATGTTACTACAAAGCATGTCACCTGCTACCTCACCTGCCATGTCACACGCCACGTCAGACGCCACGTCACATGCCACGTCATCTGCCACATCGCCTACCACATCACATGCCACATCATCTGCCACGTCGCCTGCCACATCATATGCCATGTCACCTTCCATTTGTCTCCACATATGTTAACACGACATGAAGTGTTACTATACTACGTGTCTACAACGATAGACATGCTTTATATATGTGTGTATAAAAATGTTACAATATATATATACATGCATCTAACGTGTCAATGAAGCGTCTTTTCTTTGATAGACACGCTTAAAGAATTCGTCTCTACAAAGCCTAACACGGTCCATACGAAGACGCTTCTGACACGTTTTTTGAATGCGTGCCTACAAAGCTACAGAGATGAAATAAAGCGTGTCTAATTCTAAATATGGCATAGCTAAAGGGGGGTATTCTAGTAATAGGCGCCGGGGGAGCCTTCCTAGGTTTGGCGGATCCCCTGGTTCAGCTGAACCAGAGATTTGTCCCCCTAGATGCCTTTTCTCCCACAGTCGGTTGCGAAGATGCTTGGAATATTCCTAGAGCCTGATCTTGACTAACTTGTGGGCCCTTCAATCCAGGCTACGATTCTTCTATTTTGAGCACGTTCTACCGCCCTATGCAGACTTGGTCTCCTGCGAACAATGATTCACCAAGACTCATGGAAATGATTTGAGATAAACTCCTATATCTAATTTGGTGCTTGACATGTCACTATTCTCTGCAGGGGTTGATGGTCAGATTTGTCACTTATTGACTAAGGTGGAACATCTTCCCATCCGGCATGATGTCTGCATATAAGTTATTTCAAGCCTCGCCTATACTTGCGAACTTTGATGTGTCTACCAGACTATCTTGGGTGGTTGAGGAATGGAATGTATTAGAATCAAGTAATCTTTACTTCCCCTACTCAAATAACTTGTGTTTTTGAAATATTTTAAAATAAAATCATAGACTTGCTCCTCAAATTCGCTCAATGTGCATGTTTCCTTACCAAGACATTAATTTTTCATCCTTTCATCCCACCTCTAATGAGGCTTTTCTACACAACAGGACAAGGGATGAAAAGGAAGCATACTTGTGTAACATATATTGCAAGTCAAAACCAGATCCAAGAAGAAGCAAGTCATACAATCTGATCAATATGTGAAAGTATGTGGAAATGTGGATGAAAGTATAGGATAATTCCTTTTTGTATGACTCTCTCTTTGCTTTATTTCTTTTTGAATATGGGCTACCTTCTTTTCTTTTCTCTTGCTTGGACCGTCATTTGTCCAACTCTTTTTATTTCAACTAATGCTTTTGAGCATGTACATATTTTATTTTATTTTATTTTATTCTATTACTCTTTGCATAGCCCATATCTTTTTGCAAAAATGTTTGGAGAGAGTCATAACACATATGGAGTATTTATTTGATGAATGCATTGCATGTTTGGCGAAAGTTCTAGTGTACGTGATCTTGATGATGAAAGCATAAATGTTTTCTCACAAGGGTCACAACAATTTGACAAAGCTCAATGCAAAAACAAGATTTTTGTTAAGATGATTAATTGCATCTCATTTAATTTTTTGTTGGAATTAGATTTTAAATATAGAAGGTCCAGTACTTCAAACATTTAAATTATTGCTTTCTGGGTACATTTATGATACCAACATATAATCATATTTTGTTTCTTTATCTTTAACATGTCAAACGTTGTGATGTCATGATAGGCGCAACCAATCCACATCTACACTGAAGCCTTGCCCACCGTGGACTCCCCGGATGTGAAAGCCGACTGGCCAGACATGTGTGCAGCAAAGCTTGTGGAAGATGTGGTGAGTGGCTGAACATACTACACAAAATTGTGGTTTTTTGGTGCTAGTTTCTCAGTTAAGGGCTTGTTTCCTGTGCTATATATATAACTGATTATACATGTTATTGTGTCTAATTTAACCCTATTTTTCTTTTAATGAAGGCCACCGGAAAGGCTTATGAGATCTGCTTCTACAAGATCTCATTTACGATGGAGCTGAATGCTTCAAGAGATGATGAGGACGACGTGTCTGAAGTGTCTGGACGCGAGGTGATGTTAGTTCCCTTTAAGTTAATCAACAATATGTTCCTTGAGATTTGAAACCCATGAGATGTTGATTCTGTTTTTGCCATTGAATGTATGCTAGATTCGGAAGAAGGCGGAGGAGCTTTTCCTTCTTGTCAAGAAGAAGATGCAGCTGGGACATTTCAATGACAACCAAGTCCACATTAGCATCACCAACATTATTACCAGTGTCCTCTCGTTTAGGCATGGCAAACAGGGTCCTTTGTTTCATTCTGAGGACACTGCACCAATTAGCTTTCTTTCCACATTTCAAATAACACACTTGCTCCACTTGAATCGCCAGTATGTATGGATCATCTAAATAGCAAAACCGAGAGGTATCAAATTTATCTTTGTTGTACCCTTTGGATTTGTTCAAAGTTGGTGCCGGAACATCATACCATTCCATATGTTAGAAAAATCAAGGATGATGATTTTTAACCACTCCAAACCATTCCATGTCATCGCCCTTGACAACAACACAATTGTTCTATGTTGTTAGACTTTTCTCTATATGCATTGTCTGGAAGAAAATTCCATTGATGGAGCACCTGTTAATCACGGTAACTCGATGATCTGGACCACGAGATAGAGCATAGATCATATCATTTGCAATTTCCCTCTGCATGTTGCTTCCTGATCTGCACTCATATATGTTCTCGACAAATTACAACAATATTCAACTATGATGCATTAAACTGAATGCAAATATAAATGACTCACCTTACGCTCGAACCATGAAACAAATTCTTTCTTGTGCCTTGTTTCAACATTCTGCGGGTTCTTTTTCCTCAATTAGTCCATATGCTCACTTCAATGAAACAAAAACTTATCTCAGTTAGATAATGAACACAGTATTAGAGATAAACTCATAAACATGTAGCTTACTTTATCCATAGAATGGCCTCATCAGTTGGTTATTATGTAGTGCCTCATTCTCTGCAGTTCATCATAAGATGCTATCTCTGTATTATGCCTAGAAGATTTCTTTCTATCACAGTCCATGCTCGCAAATACACTTAGACCAGTAGGTGGTTCACTAACTGTACTCCTTTATTGATGCTCAGGCCGATTCAGCTTTGTAGAAATGCCTTCAAAGAATTGAAATAGAACGTAAGGCACTCCTCCGAGATGTATCCCTTAGCGATTGAACCCTCCGAGGAAGCTTTGTTCCTCGCATAGCCCTTGAGGGTACGTAGGTACCTCTCAACTGGATACATCCATCTATAGTTTACAGGGCCTCAGAGTTTAGCCTCCCGAGCAATATGAACTGGGAAGTGCATCATAATATCAAAAAATGCTGGAGGGAATACCATCTCAAGCCGTCAAAGGGTCTCTCCAATCGAATTATTAGGTTGTTCCATCTTAGTATCGCCAAGCTCCTTTGAACATATGGAGTTAAAAAACCTGCTGAGATGGATCGATGGGATCACAACATCATTAGGCAATATGTGGCGCACCACCAAGGGTAAAAGTTTTTGTAATATAACATGATAGTCATGACTTTTCAGTCCAGCAACCTTGCAATCACTGACATCAACACATTTTTTAAATTTGAGGCATAACCATCTGGCATCTGCACACCTTGAAGAAATTCGCACAGAGCTTTCATCTCAGAATCATCTAATGTGTACAACGCTGGTGGCAAAGTGTATTTTCCTTTCTCGATGAACGCATGCTGATCCTTCCTTATACCCAATTCTTGTATATCAAATCTAGCCTTCTCAATGTCCTTACATTTACCTGCCAAACCAAGCAAAGTCTCTAGCAAGCTCTCACATATTCTTCTCAATATGCATCACATCTAGATTATGGCGTATAAGCAAGGAATCCCAGTAAGGAAGATCAAAGAAAATACTCTTCTTCCTCTAGTTGTGCCATCTATTATCTTCGTCACGCTGCTTCCTCTTCCTAGAAGTAGTCGCTCCAAAAGTGAGCTGCTCGAAACTCTAGTACTGCTCCAGTACTTGTGTGCCACTGAATGGCTCTGGAGCATCCCTCATTTCAACCTTGTTTTTGAAGCTGACCTTGTTCCTTCGCCACCCATGGTTTCTAGGCAAAAAATAGCGATGCCCCATATAGCAATGCTTAGGACCGAATTCTAACCACAAGTAATCAGTATCCTTGTGACAATAAGGACAAGCAAACCTCCCTTTTGTGCTCCAACTAGACAACATTGCATATGCAGGAAAATCATTAATTGTCCAAAGTAGCATTACACATAGAGTAAAATTTTTCTTCAACTTTGCATCCCAAGTATCAAGTCCATTCTCCCATAGCTCTTTAAGCTCATAGACCAGAGGCTGCAAATATACATCAAAGTTAATTCCTGGTAGTTGAGGCCCAGTAATTAGCATCGACAACATTCAATATGATTGTTTCAAGCACAACCAAGGAGGCAGGTTATAAGGAATTTGGATCACTGGCCATGTAGTGTAAGTCACATTCAACATCCCAAAAGGATCGAAGCCATCTGATGCAAGTCCCAACCTGACATTACGTGGATCCAATGCAAATATGTCCTTATACTTCTCATCCATGCGCTTCCATGCCTCAGAGTTAGCTGGGTGACGCATTTTCCCATCTTCAACCAATTCCTCCTTGTGCCAAATGCATTTACGATGATGTGGTCTCATTCATGTATAATCTTTGCAGTCAAGGAATCAGTGGAAAATACTTCAGAATTTTTCGAGGAAAGCGCTTCTTCTTTACTGCACCAGTATCATCAGCACGATCCCCTAGGCCCTTTGAATCTGTATTTTTCCACATACTCTCCCCACATGTTGGACATGAGTCTAGGTTCTCGTACTCTTCTCCATGGAATAGCACACAATCATTGACACAAGCATGAATCTTTTGGTAGTCTAATCCAAGGTCTCGAATTACCTTTCAAACTTTATCCATGGTATCTGGTATACAATGTCCTTTGGGGAGCACAAGAGAGAATAAGTGAATTGTGTGCTCCATTGCATTGTTCGTAATACCAAACATGCACTTAATTTGGAAAAGCCTGACAATGAAAGATACTTTGGAAGCCTCCTTGCAAACTGGGTACAAATCCATTCGGGCTTCTTCCATTAATTTGAAATTTTTCTTTGTTGCCTCATGTGGCTCCTCAATATTACCATGTATGGCACCACTGATTAGCGATGAAAGCAGATTATTGGTGGAGGGCCCATCATCATAATCATCAGACGCACCATCACCAAAGTCACGATCATCATCCATGGGGATAGATGTAGAAGCACGGGGTCTGTGTTGTCCTTTCATGAAAGCCTTGTCAAACCCATTTGCAAGCAAGTGTTCTTGGACGTCTTCTTTTTGTCTAAATACCATGGCACGACATCTACTACATGGACAGGGCGCAGTCTCTCCTTCAAAGGTGCCTTCAAAGGTTTTTTTCAATGAATTTGGCATATCTATCTTGCCACACATCATCTGTTTGAGGCAATAGCATCCAACTACAATCCTCACTTGCCATTGGAAAATCAACCGCAAATAGAGCGCGGGTTTAGAACTCTCCTGAGCCAGGCTCCTGAGCCAGGGGAAAAAAGGGTTCTCATAAAATCAACATTCAAACATGATTTTATATACTAAAGAACTCAACAGTTTCACGTGCAAGATCGGATCGATGATACCTAGAGGATGCAACATGGATTCTTCCTGTAGGTCGGCGTCGTCGAGAGATGTTCAGCAGATTGCACGAAGGAGGTGAGTCGTTGCGTTGCGTGATGGGATTGATCAAGGTTAGGTTGTGAGAACAAAGGCCTGCCATGTATATTTCTATAGCTAATGTCTATTCGACTTAGGCCTGATTTTCAAGGTAGGAGTTGGGCCAGTTAAATGCAAATTTCATTGTAAACAAAATAAAGCCCCACGGACTAAACCCGGCCTGGTGCACGCACCCACAAAATAAAGACTTCATAATGATTCATGCGAGCGTTGCAATATCTAAGACCAATTTGCAACATATTCGATTTTTATTGCTATATCTAGACCTACTTGCAACGCTTTTATGTTAGCGTTGCAATATCTAAGACTCATTTGCAACACCATAGTTTTTTGCTGCTATATCCAACATCTTAGTCGCAACCATTGCAAAATATCGTTGCAATAACAACATCAAAATTGCAACAAAACATTATGCGTCATGATATATCCTATTTATTGCAACGAAAGACAATTTAATCGCAACACTACACATTTGGTGGCGATATACCCATCTATTGCAACCAAAATCAGCAACTGTCGCAACAACTCTATGCATTGCAACGAAAATAGAGTGTTGCGTTAAAAAGTCCGTGGCATTAGTGCCAAAACCTTGTAGTATAATTTGTGTCACTTGGTCCATAAACTGTGATGAAGCCATTGCATATATCAAGTAAGATGCCATTTATTAATTGATTTATCTTCCTTTATGTATTGTCAAGATTTTTAATAAATTATTGGATCGCTCTTTTTTAAATTTAGTGAGCACAAGGATGAACTTAGAAAAATTAATCCACGAAGTGTTGATGAATGACACAAGGACGAGTTTGTAGGCCGGTTTGAGAATAAGGCAAGTAAATAATTAATGGTATATGTCATGGTTTGCAACTAAGATGTGTATTAGTTCTCGAATAATTGTATATCCACTCTAATGGGGATTTGTTCATGGTTACCGTTCAACATTCTCTATGCACAAGGAAAAGCTAGTGCAAACATCTATGCCCTTTCGCAAGGACCAGATCATCGGGCACGGATTTTCAACAGATGTTTCCTCAATGGATTTCTGTTTCAAACAGCCCACATTGAGAAGAACCTGAGTACTCAAAATAGTGGTGTTGTTGTGAAAGGAGATGAGAGTACTGGCAATATAGAATGGTATGACCGTATTAAAAGCATTATCTCACTGGAATTCCCTAATGAAAAGGAAGTCATCTTGTTTTAGTGTGACTGGTATGATGTGCCTGCAGCCACAAAGACCAAAGGTAGAGGTTATAGTAAGGATCAGTATGGTATTATCGACATTGATACATCAAGATTTTGATATTTCAATGATCCTTTCATTTTGGGTATACAAGCTGAGCAGGTGTTTTATGTCAAGGCCAAGAGAAACAAACCGGATTGGGCCAATGTTGTTAGAATAGCTCCTAGAAATCTCTTTGCCATGCCAGAAGCAGAAATTAAGGAACAAAACGATGTAGACTCACTGGTCATGGGAGTAGAGGACATGAGCCTTTCACACACAAATGTAGAGTTGACAAATTGGAGAAGGTCCGACATGGAAGGGATAAGTGGTCATGCTTCCATCATTGACAAGGCGATTGCTGAATGTGTACCAGAGCCAAATGATGCAGACTTAGATATATTAGCTGATGAAGAACATAATGAAGATGATACCTACATCGAGGATGGCATTGTAGCACCTGTGAATTCTTCAAGTGAAGAACATGATGATGAATTTTTTTGTATAGATAGCCTACATTATATATTGTTTTGTTTTTATTCCTATACTGACACTTGTCATATTTCATAGTTTATCTTGACATATTAATTAGTTAGTATTGCTCTGTCTTGTGTACTATTTAAATTGATGTCAGCACACTAGCTAGTACTGCTTTATATCTTGTCGCTGGTTTTGCCCTAAAAGAAATCCACACATACCTCATACAAATTGTGTCATTATTGCAAATATATTAGATTAAAAGCTTAGATATTCTGTGGGCACTAAAATTAGAAAATATATAAGGTGACTGAGTAAATTTTAAACAATAGAGGCTTTTATGCACCATGATTTGGGGTCGACAATGCTTTCAATCATAACAAGCTAGCCTTCTCTAGTGGTAGTTGGTGCATGTTTCATACAGATAGCAGGTCATAGGTTCGAACCCAACTTTCACATATTTGTTTGGCAAAATATGCAATAATTAGCAGCTAGAGAAATTATTAATGGCCACAAAATGTTTTGGTTGCAATATGGAGCAACCTTTTGCAACGGAAAGACAAGATTATTACAACGCCAGACAAACATGGCAAAATCGACAACAAGTTGTAACCATTTAGTTAGGGTTGCAATATGGAGCAAGCTTTTGCAACAAAAAGACAAGATTATTACAACGCCAGACAAACATGGCAATATCGACAACAAATTGCAACCATTTAGTTTTGGTTGCAATATGGAGCAACCTTTTGCAACCGAAAGACAAGATTATTGCAACGCTAGAGAAACATGGTAAAATCGACAACGAATTGCAACCATTTAGTTTTCGTTGCAATATTGAGGAAGCTTTTGCAACCTAAGGACAAAATTAGGACAACGCAATAATTTCATGGCAATATTGTCAACTAAATGCAACCAAAATAATTTTTCGTTGCAGTATGGGTAGACCTATTGCAACAAAATATATTGTTATGACAACGCAAGACATTAGTGGCAAAACTATTCACTATCGCATCCATTTTGAAATTCATGGCTAAAAAGCCTATCTCTTGCAACAAAACTAAATATTATCAGAACCCAAAGAACTCGTGGCAATATTTTTTTCTTATCACAACCAATTTTGAAATGGTGGCAATAACATCGATCTGTTGCAACGATATTTGGAAATGGTTGCAATAAAACTTAACTATTGCAACCGAATTTGTGTCATTATAATGCATTCCGTGGCATTAGACCCAAAACCTTGTAGTGTATCTCTCTCTCTCTCTCTCTCTCATGTCCCTGTTTTTACTCGCAGGCATGGCCACTAGATGTGGAGCTAATGTCGACACTATCCTGATGAAGCATGTCGACGCTGCTGTGACTTGTGCTTTGGATACTTTTGAACTTCACTAATCTGCATTCATTACTTGCTAATCCTTGTTGTCATTTTGAGCCTGCCTATAGCTCCACATACACTTCTGTCAGCACAGGTTCTTTTCTTGCATCTCTTACACCCAAGCTTGACAACAGATTGTGCCGCCCTGTTGGCTTTGGTTAGAACACTTGTAAGACGGTGGTAAGCTGCTTGAGATATTGCTTTCCACTTTCCACCACCACGACCACCACCATATAGTCGCTGTTATTTGATAGGGTTAATACTTTTGTGTTGTCTTTTTCTGTCTTCTAACCATGTCAGGGGCAGAGTCTCCAACAAGTTTCAAGGATTGTGTGGGCAAGGATGAGCTCACGCGACTTCTTGCTGATGAGCGCACCTACATGACCGGACGGTTTGATGAGATGATGCGCAACATTACAAATCTAGTCACTTGGGTGGAACATGTTGAACAACGACCCCTCCTGAGCAACGCCGTCCTCCTCCTCCTCCTGAAGATGAAGAAGAAGAAGAGGAGGAAGAGGAAATTCCTCGAGATGACCGTGACAGGGATCGCCTTCGTAGCAACCATCAAGGCATGGGAGGTAACAATCGTGGTAATAATGATCCTTTTGCTAAAGCTAAATTTACCATGATTCCTTTTGCTGGTAATGCTGATCCTGAAGCATATTTAGATTGGGAACTTGTTGTTGAAAAGAAATTAAATTCTCATTTAGTTCCTGAGGAGCATAGAGTTAGACTTGCTACTAGTGAGTTTACTAGTTTTGCTTTATTCTGGTGGAATGATCTTTACACTGCTAATCAACCAAATGCTATACCCCAGAATTGGAATGCTTTGAAGGGACGCATGAAATCTAGTTTTGTTCCTCCTTACTATCAGTGTGACTTGAGATTAAAATTGCAAACTTTGACTCAAGGTACTAAAAGTGTAGAGGAATATTATCAGGAGCTTATCATTAGTTTAGCACATTGTGATATTCATGAACATGATATGGATACTTGTGCTAGATTCTTTGGTGGTTTAAATCGTGAAATTCAGGATATTCTTGATTATAAAGACTGGACTCGTTTTGGACAATTGTATCATCTTGCTCTTAAAGCTGAAAGGAAAGTACAGGGATGAAGCCAACAACACTCTTTCAGTTCCAACACTATTTGGACCTTTTCACCACGCCCGGCAAATGACAAGTCCAAGACCCCTGTTGCTAAGCTACCAGCAACATCGACTGCCACTACACCTGCTTCCGATGTGAGTAGTTTGTCGCCTTTGCTTCCTTTGTAGTTTCAGGCACAGCAGAAAGGTGTTTCACCTGGTGCTACTACAAGCCGCTCTTTCAACATCGTGTGCCACCGCTGCAAGGGAATGGGACATGTCATGAAGGATTGCTCCAGTAAACGTGCCTACATTGCAACTGCTGATGGTGGATATGTAAGTTCTAGTGATGTTGAAGATGAATTGGCTCTTGCTGCTAACCTTGATGCAGATACAGATGGTGAAAGAGAGACCATTCAAATTGATTCTACAACTGCAGCTGCGGGGTTCAAAAGTATTCTTGTGCAGCGTGTATTGAGTTCACGTGTGGGACAAGAGGAAGAGACGAAGCTTCAACACCACAATTTGTTCCACATGTTTCTCATCATCAAGGACTGCCGTGTCCTCACCATAATTGATGGTGGGAGCTGCAACAACTTGGTTAGTTCAGACCTGGTCGAGAAGCTTGGCTTGACCACACGACAACATCCACATCCATACAAGCTCTAATGGTTCAACAATTGTGGTAAGACAAAGGTAACTAGAGCAGCACACATCAATTTTTCCATGGGTTCATATCATGATTCTGCTGATTTTGATGTTGTTCCCATGCAAGCTTGCTCTATTTTATTAGGTCATCCATGGGAATTTGATACTGATTCTTCACACCATGGTAGAACTAATACATACACTTTCATCCATAAGGCCAAGAAATTTACTTTGCTTCCTTTATCTCCTGCGGATATTAGGAACCATGCTAATGCAATTAAGAATAAACCTCCATGAGACCTTTCTAAAAGCAATGGAATTAAGTTAAAAGGAGGTGCTTTTCTTGCTACAACTTCTACTACTGCTGAGTTATGTCCAGAGCTTGAATCCCTCTCATATTCGCTTTATACAGATCTACAATTTCAGATTGCGTATTTATCATTCTCTTGCTTGTGTTCTTCGATTCGCTTGCAGGAAAAGCCTTCTCGGCGAGGTCAATCAAGTTGTGCTTGGTTGATAACCAATGGAGCAGTGGTGTAACGGTTGCAGGGTTCGAATCATGTCTGATTTGAAGCCGAATCACCAATGTCGAGTTCTCCACCAATCAAATTTACCCTCTATCTCTCGGAAGATCAGCCAGCCCCTTACCACCTAGCCGCCATGGTTGGCCCTGCGTGGTGAAGCCATGGCGGAGCTCCGAAGCCATGCCTTGAACTCATCAAGGCATATGTACATTCGATGGTGATATCAATCTACTTATCTTGTTTACTTTGATCTTCTAAGATGCATGCTTTCTCTCATATGTCTAGCTAGCATATGTTCTTAGTAGGAATAAATCTAATCGTGGTTATTAGTCTTTGCCCTGCGGATACATCTTAGTAGTGCGTAGGAAGTCGGCATGATTATCCTCGTGTGGTGATAGCATGCGGGAGGAAAAAGGTCAAACGATTGCGTAATGTTGAGTAAGATCGACGGCGAGTACCATGGGAGTTGTTGCGCAGCCACCAAGGAGGAGGAGCTTCGAGTAAAGAGCACTTGGTGGCCATTTGAGGTAAAGCTTTGGGAAACCTTAGGCGTTGATGCGCACCTCGCAAGGGCGCCTATGGGAAAGTTCTTAGAGATAACTCTTTATCTTTGTATGAGATTAGATTGATTATCGCTTTGGCCGGAGTTGCAACTAGAACACGGTAGGCTTGTGCTACCTTTGGTCATGTTACCTTGTGTCGTGGGGTTGTCATCCATTCATTACATTCATCAACTTCACACACATGTTTAACCTCGTATGCAATCTATGCTTCATGATAGGATTAGATCTGTTCGGCTAGATAGAAAACCCTATGTAGTTCTTTGTCGATCCACGGATTGATAAACCTTGGGGGAATACTCTAAGCGAAAAGCTACCAACGATCCGTGCGCTTGCGGTTCACAATGGCGCGTCTGAGGACCGTCAACACAGTTGCAACGCATTCGTTTATGTTGCTATATCTATGACTCTATTGCAACAAATGATAACACTAATAGCAACAGGATATAATCGTTGCTACATGGCCACCAATTCCAACCATTGCAAAATATTGTTGCAATAACAACATCGAAATTGCAACAAAACATTATGCATTGCGATATATCCTACTTATCACAACGAAAGACAATTTAATCGCAACACTACACATTTGGTGGCAATATACCCGTCTATTGCAACATCAGCAACTATCGCAACAACTCTATGTATTGCAACGAAAATAGAGTGTTGCATCAAAAAGTCCGTGGCATTAGTGCCAAAACCTTGTAGTGTAATTTGTGTCACTTGGTCCATAAACTCTCTCTCTCTCTCTCTCATGTCCCGGTTTTTGCTCGCATGCATGGCCACTAGATGTGGAGCTAATGTCGACACTATCCTGATGAAGCATGTCGACGCCGCTGTCATGGCCTTCCTAGGTGGTGATCTCGAAGGCCGTGTTCCCAACCATACTGCACCTCAAGTACACCCTCGTTGTGGTTAACAAACCCCATGAGTTCTTTTTTTTCTTTGTCCATGAGTAGTCATGCGGCCACGGACGTGCCCACAAAGGTCGACATGATGTTGTTGTCCATGAACATATGCTAACCTCTCAACGAGAACCACTTCGGGTTAACCCGATTCTAGCGTTGTCATGACCTTCTTCACTACGATGCCTGACAGCACGCGCACATGCCAGTGTCGGGTGCTGGACCTAGTGCGTTTGAGGGAAACAGTGCTGTATTTTTCTTATCTTGTCGAGTTTTTATTTAAAATTATTTTTTCTTAAGAAACTAAAACATATTTAGCAAAAAATGGCTCATATATTGAACCTAACTGCTTTCATGTTTTGTTTTCTTCATGTCTTGTGGTTGGGGCTTTTCACATGACCCATAAATTCTCATTACTGCATTACGGGACAATTGATGTATTGGGTTCCATGCATACTTTACTTTGACATTTTAAATTTTCAGTCTAGCTCTTTCTCATGATCTTTTATTTCAGATGGATGCCATAAAAAGAAATCCATACTGGGTTCTGTATCTGGCTGCATGGGCATGTTTAGTTTGCCAATTTGTTTGCAAAATGCACGCACAAAATGCCTAATACCATCCAATGAAAGAAAATTAATGAGCATAATTATATATGAAGAATAACATGTGAAAAGTATATTGTTTGATATTTTCTTATTCCTAACGAGAGTCACATGCGATGGCATGTCAACTTTATTATCAGGTACAACATAAGGACATATCTGTATCTAGAATGTAACACCAGCAAAGGACTGCTGGAAGAACATTGGGGTCGCCATGGCCATTGGGTTGAAGATGAATGGTAGTTGTTGCTGCATAATCTGCCACATGGCTGCACAGTGGCACTGGGGTAGCATCATCATTGATGTCAAATACTGCTGAAGTGGTAAGGTGAACGGTTGTTGTAGCATCATCAAGGCCGGTGAGGTAAAGCTGCCCATGTTGACTGGATATTGCATTGCGCAGTACTGCATGCATGGGTTCAAGGCACCCAATGCCATCGTTGGTGGGAAATACCCAGGGATAAAGGTAGCAGAAGTGGCGCTTGCACAAAGAACAAGGAGAGCAAACAATGCAAACATCTTGGTTGCCATGGTGTTGAATTGCTTGCTTCCTAGATTATAATAGATATGTATATGACTATATGTGATCTTGATGATGGACTGATAATTGTTATAGGTTGTATTTATAGATGCATTTGGCAACAAATAAAGGTCATATTCCTGAAAAAAGCTGTCGTTTGCACAACAGTATCTTAGAGGCTAGCTAGATGAGCTGGAGGTGACTTGGCATTTGGTCAAATTTCGAAAGTTCCCTACCTGTTTTTGCATGTATATGATTGCTGCCTCCATGATAATTTGAACTTGATATTCCAAAAGGTAATGTTAATTTAGTGATGCTTTCATGACTAGTTTATGGAAGATGTGACCGCCACGTCAGATTGGTCTTTTGCTGAAGTAAGTTGGTGGAACTATTGCTAGCCGAGGTAGTTTGACAAACTTATGCAACGGAATTTGTCTTGGGCTGATGTGTTGACATGTCATAGCACACACATGTAACCTAGCGGAATTTGTCTACGACTGCAGTCTGGTGGGCGGTGCCTCTGCAAGGGGGCGCATGAACTCCACGCTTGCTCACCAGTGGCGGAGCTAGGAATCAATCCCAGGGGGGGCTGATTGCTCCATCGAGAAGCATCACAACTCTCAAACACGCAATTCGTCGAACACCATTTGTGCAGTCCTATTTGTAAGGTGGATATTTGGGTCAGAATTCATAATTGCTGCTTACATGACATTGTTACACACTACTACAGAACTGCTATCATAGGCGGTCCGGTTCTCCCCATCACAATCGGTTTTCGAAGTCGGCACTAATAAAGTGGCACGCAGTCGGTTTTTAACAAGAACCGGCTGTGAAAATTGACTTTCACAGCCAGTTTTGGAAAACCAAAAATCAAATAAAAATGTTAAATTGGTGCAAAAAAAAATTTAACCACATGGGAGGCCTCCCCATGATTTTGCACTTGCTGCATTTGAAAAAATTTTAACCATCTCCTCTGGTGACACAATTTTTTGTACTTGTTGCATTTTCCATGATTCGAACTCATGACCTCTTGCTTTGCACGTAGATCCACTTACCACTGCACCACACCATTGCTTGTGACTTAATGAGTTATGCACTCCTTCTATATTAACTCTGCCGAACTTTTATAAAATTCTAGAGGCCACCCCATTGATCCCATTAGGTTGACAATTTTTGTGGTAGTTCCTTACAAGTACATACCATCAGAAAAAATATCAGAAAAATAATATAAAAATAAAGAAATAGTTGTATAAAAATTGATTTGTAAGTGCTGAAAATTCATTTAATTCATAGAAAATAGCAAATCATTTCAAAAAATTCCTAAACTCCTCCATGGCAACTGTAGGATCTAGGATACCGACTAGAGGGGGGTGAATAGGCGGTTTTAAACTTCAATCACAAAACTCAACAAGTTTTATTAGTAACACAAGGTGAAACCTATTTCTACCAAGTCTATGCCTATGTCAAGGTTTGCAACCTAGGGTGACAAGATACAAATTAATCTCTAGGAAAGTAAATTGCTCAAATTAAATGTGGTAAGCAAGTAGAGCAAAGAAATAACCGAACAAGAGAGACGAATTTTATCCCGTGGTATCGATGACTTGCCGGTCACCCCTAATCCACGTTGAGGTGGATCCAAAGCTTCAACCGCTCCTCTATCAAGACCTCTCTTGATGTATGAGCCGGCTTGAATCAATGAACCTCTCCAAACCTCGATTCCACTAGTGTTGCTCTTCCCACTCCGGTGAGGTGAGCACAAACCTCTCACAATCAAGGCGGGAGCAACTTCACAATCTTCTTCGAAGTGCTTCAACCGGCCACAACCACCAAGCCGTCTAGGAGGCGGCAACCTCCAAGAGTAACAAGTCGATGACGCTTGCTTGATGAACTTCTAGTGCCCCAAAGCTCAAACTCTTGATGCAATGCACTAGAACTCTCTCACACTCACAAGGATGCTACTCTAAGCAATAGGAGTGAATGAGAGGTGGAAGAAGGCTGAAGTATTGCAAATATGCTTCAGAAGTGCCAAGAGAACTTCTTCCAACCCGTGGGTGGAGTATTTATACTCCCCCACCTCCAAACTAGCCGTTACCTTCAAATCCCGTGAAAACAGGGGACTGGCGGACCGTCCGCTACCCACTTGGCGGACCGTCCACCTAAGCCCCAACGGCTACTGTCCAAAAAGTCAAACGTGTCAGAGATAACCGTTACGCAGCTGGCGGACCGTCCGCCCCCTCAGGCCGGACCGTCCGCCTCAGAGTTAGAAGCTCAGCTCTCCACGCGACTAAGGACCCAACATCCATAACTACGGACCGTCCGCTATACAAAAGAGGCCTGGAACCCCCAGAACACGTTCCTGCGTAAACGGTCCGCCACCTACGGTCCGCCTCACAAAAATGACAGGCGGACCGTCCGCCATTTCCAGCGGACCGTCCGCCTCCAAAGACTCGGCAGACCATTCCAACACTTAGTCAAATTCACATAAAGATAGATGACATGCGGACCGTCCGCTTGCCACCGGCCGGACTGTCCGCCACCCGCGGACGATCCGCCGGTAGCCTGCGGACCGTCCGCAGTACCACATTCAGCACTAGATCTTTTCGCTTTTTCTTTCCCACTTTCTCAACGGTGTTAGCTCTCATGCATGCAATGCAACCATTTGAGCAAAGTGGCACTAGAAACTCGTCATGCAAATGAAATTGACCCCTCTTGATAGTACGGCTATCTAGCCTATCAATCCGGTCAAAAATCTTCTCTAAAACACCTCATGACCGGTAAAAGAAAATATCCTATCTTTTACCTTTGCCTTGAGCTTCCTTGGTTCCAACACACATATCCAATGTTAATTCACCGTTGAAGCTCAACCATCTCACCGGACTAACCTATTCTCATATCCTCAATGAAATAGTTAGTCCAATATGGTTATCATTAATTACCAAAACACACTTAGAGGGCCTAGATGCTTTCAATCTCCCCCTTTTTGGTAATTGATGACAACCATTGAAAGGAGTGATAAGAGAAGGTTTTTGAACTTTGAGAACGCTTACCCATTTCAATGAAACCAATATTTATGAATGGATAAAAGAACTCAAAATTCATTTTGTAGAGAAGAACTCCCCCTACATATGTGCATGTAATTTTGCATTTGGAATATCTTCATATGCATTTGATAAGAAAATTCTGGAGTTTCCCCTACAAAAAGGGCAATCGAGGCTACACAAGATATATATAATATTCAATGAACATAAGCGATAAAGGGTTAGCCTCAAAAAACCACAAGAACTAGAACAAGCCATATTAAGCTAAAGAAATGCAATTACATCCAACAAGGTTCAAACACAAGTTATAGTTCCACACACATCAAAGCATAAGATATTACAAGCACACAAATAGTTCATGCAAGGCGAGAATTAAACATGCACATGCAATGTTTCCATGATCCCAAGCCCAAAGCTCCCCCTATATCCATGAGAATCTTCAAGGAATCACTCCAAATTCTTCTCCCCCTTTGTCAGCAAAGACCAAAAGAGGGTCCTAGTCGTCCTGAGGCGGCGGTGGAGGAGGATAAAATGGCTGGTGAGGGTAGAACTGTGGAGGAGGCACTGGAGCCGGATAATATGAGTAAAAGTGATCAGTGAAGCCTGAGAAGGTAGTCTGAAAGTTGTCAAAGCGAGTCTCAAGCTGCTGCTGCCTCTCCATAAGCTGCTGATGCTGGCTATCAAGACGAGTCTGCATGCTCTCAAGATTGGCATTCATCTGCTGCCCATATGCCTCAAAGTGGGTGTTGAAACCCATCTGCATCTGCTCAAACTGATTTATCATGGATTCCTGCATAGAGGCGAAGTATGGATCAAAATATCCAGCTGGAGGTGCCCACTGTGGCTGCTGTGGAGGAGGAGGTGGAGGTGGCATAGCCTGTGCATCGGCGTCTTGAGCATCATGTGCTCCTCCTTGCTCATGAGGCACATACTCCTCCCAAGCCTCATTGGCATCCACATCTAGATACTCAGTCACATCCCTCTCAAGAAATGCTCTGTCATTCTTGAATGGCCTGAATGGGAGATGCTTCACATTGCAAGGTCCCCTGAACCTTGTCTTGGCAAGAATGAGTGACATAATGTAGGGAGCATGGTAAAGATTTATCTCATAGTTGGTTTTCTTTTCATTGATTTGATACATAATGAGTTTCACCACATCTATCTTCTGATTTGACATGACATGCTTCACAAAATTTGGTGCCCATCCAATGAAAGCATCCTTGTAGCCACTCTTGGGAAGAACAGTGACCCTAGCAATCTTGTTTAGCACAGCTGGATGGTGCCTTAGCCCTGTAGTCTTGCAGTACACTCTATGAATATTGGTTCTTGCAGGCTCATAGAATGGAGTGATGCTATGAAGGTCCAAGTGCAACTCTTCAGATATGTCAAAACTATCTTCCCCAGTGATGAAGTCATAATTAAGCTCATTAGCTGCTGCAAATTCAGCAAAGGTAGCAGAGTACCTGTTTGTGCCTATCATCCATTCAAGCTTCTTCTCCTCTATGTTCACCTCAGCTGTGGCATAGAACTGACGAATGACAGCTTCATTCCATTCACACCTGTGTTCCATAAACTGCCTCAAGCCAAGATGCTCAAGTTTTGGAACAAGAGAGCTCATCACAGGTTGATTTGCCATATAGAAAAGTCAATGGTTTGATACTTGTACACATTCTTGTGAACCATATGACCATAGAAAGCATCTTCCTGCACCCGAGTATGAAAGAACAAGTTTGAGGTATCCCGGGGCAAACCATATTGATAGGGAGCCCTAGCATCTCTGTATGAGTTCTGACTCCACTGTCTTCCTGCAAGATTCACAGTCTCATCAATCAATTCATCTTCAGCCTCCTCAGCCTCTACCTCAGTGTCAGTTTGCGCATGCTCTGAGTCACTACGCAAATATTCATCCCCTGAATCTGAGTCATCTACTCTAGGCCTTTTAGATGAACTTCCCTTTTTTTGCTTCGATGTCATAACCTTCTTAGAACAACCACCAGCACTGCCATAAAGCATTTCAATTATAAGTGATAACATTGAGAATTGAAACATCCAACAATCAATAGGCTGCTGTCCTGGTTGCTGTCACAGGCGACAGGCGGACTGTCCGCCAGGGGGCGGCGGACGGTCCGCAGGTCACCTGGAGACCGCGACCAGCACAGTAACCATCCCCTAATCCAATGCCCGATCTCTAAGTATAGCCAACAAAACTGCACCAAATCATAGCCATGACATCCTCTTGACTTGCTCAACATATTTCACCAACTAATTTCACAAATCCATGGTTGAAATTGAAATCCCCAAACCCTAACAAGAATATGAATGAAATCCATGAGAATCACTGAGGGTTTTGACAAAATACCGAGAGGACATGATCCTTGAGGCGCGGAAGGTCCGGGGGATGAGCTTTGGTTGGTCCGGGGATGCGCCAAGATGTCTCTCTAAAAGCGTTCTTGACTTTTGCTTTGGAGGAGAAAAAGAATGAGAGAGAGGTGGTTGTTCTGAGAAAGAGATGGGTTCCTCGGTAGTATATCCCTTCGGTCCGGCGCGGGTCCACTTCCGCCCGACCGTCGCGGACGGTCCGCCATAAGGGCGTGGACGGTCCGCCTCTGACCTTATTTTCTGATTTTTCAGATCCAAAATAATATTCTGAAGAGTATTCCACAACACCTGCGGAAGGTCCGCCCTGTCCTCACGGACGGTCCGCGACACGCGGACGGTCCGGTCCATATGTGGCGGACGGTCCGCTATACCAGAAATTCCAGCCCGAGAACTGCTGTCTTTTGTCACTTGTTGAATTTCTTTCTTGGATTTCTTCTCAAATATTTTCACAATGATTTCACTGAGATGTATGTGATTACCAATAAGATCTTGAGAGAACTTTTGACCAAGAATCATGGAATTTATGCAATGAAGTGAATACTAGATGAAAATGCACAAATAAATTGCATAAAAGTAGAGTTAGATAAGCAATAAACATGTGAGCTAAGTTTCAAGCCACATTTGAGAAGTCAATAACATTGAGGTCATTTCTCAAGAAACAAAACCTTTGTTCATCCAATGGCTTGGTAAAGATATCCGCCAATTGATCCTTGGTGCTAATTCCATCAATTATGATATCCCCTTTGCTCACATGATCCCTAAGAAAATGATGCCGTATATCAATGTGTTTGGTTCTAGAATGTTGAACCGGATTGTTAGCTATCTTCACGGTACTTTCATTATCACATATGAGAGGTATATTCTTGAAATCCACTCCAAAATCAAGAAGAGTTTGTTTCATCCACAATAATTGAGCACAACAACTTCCCGCCGAGATATATTCCGCTTCGGCGGTAGAGAGAGCCACTGAATTTTGTTTCTTTGAAGACCAAGAAACAAGAGATCTTCCAAGAAATTGACAACCACCGGATGTGCTCTTCCTATCAACCTTGCATCCCGCATAATCCGAATCCGAATACCCAACCAAATCAAAATGAGCACCCTTAGGATACCAAAGACCAATATTAGGAGAATACTTCAAATATCTTAGGATGCGCTTGACGGCGGTCAAGTGACATTCTTTAGGTGCGGCTTGAAACCTTGCACACATGCACACACTAAACATAATATCGGGCCTAGATGCGGTAAGATAAAGCAAACTACCAATCATGGATCTATAAAGTTTAGGATCTACCGGTTTACCTCCCTCATCAAGATCAAGATGTCCATTAGTAGCCATAGGAGTTTTGATAGGTTTAGCATCTTCCATACCAAACTTCTTCAATAGATCCTTCACATATTTAGATTGGCAAACAAATGTGCCTTCCCTCATTTGCTTGATTTGAAGACCAAGGAAGAAGCTCAATTCACCAATCATAGACATTTCAAATTCATTTGACATCATATCACCGAATTCCTTGCAATAATCTTTATTGGTTGAACCAAAAATGATGTCATCAACATAAATTTGGCATATGAATATGTCATTTTCAATCTTCTTAGTGAACAAGGTATTATCAACCTTTCCAATTTTGAATCCCCTAGATATGAGAAAGTCCCTAAGCCTTTCATACCAAGCACGAGGTGCTTGCTTCAACCCATAGAGAGCTTTAGAGAGCTTGTATACATGATTTGGCTTGTCAAGATCTTCAAAACCGGGAGGTTGTTCAACATATACTAGTTCACTAATCTTGCCATTTAAGAAAACACTTTTGATATCCATTTGATATAGCTTGATATTATGAGAGCAAGCATAGGCCAATAAGATTCTTATAGCTTCCAATCTAGCCACGGGAGCAAATGTTTCACCAAAGTCCAAGCCTTCAACTTGAGTGTACCCTTGAGCAACCAATCTTGCCTTGTTTCTCACAACAACACCATCTTCATTTTGTTTGTTCCGGAATACCCATTTTGTGCCAATCACATTATAATTCTTGGGTCTCTCTACTAGCTCCCAAACTTTGTTCCGGGTGAAATTATTCAATTCTTCATGCATTGCATTCACCCAATCCGGATCATTTAGTGCTTCATCTACACGGTTAGGTTCAACACAAGATACAAAAGAGAAATGTTCACAAAATGAAGCAACACGAGATCGAGTTTGAACACCCTTACTAATATCACCCACAATTTGATCAATGGGGTGATCTTTGGCGATGGCATGATGAATTTTTGGTTGATCAATAGATTCTTGTATAGAGGTTGAAGGTTGTATGGGAGTGATAATTTGCTCACTAGATGAAGTTGCATTGACATTACTTGCTTCACCATCATCTTGAGATTGAATATTATCACTTGTGGTTGAAGTAGAGGGATTCACTCCAATCAAGATTGATGGACCATTATCATCATCCTCTTCTCTTCTAGGTCTAATATCACCAATAGACATGGTCTTCATAGCTTCCCTCAACTCATCATTTCTCACATCTTCAAGATTTTCTTTCTCATCTTGTGAGCCATTTGTTTCATCAAATTCAACATCATAGGCTTCTTCTACAAATCCCTTGGACTTGTTGTACACTCTATAAGCTTTGCTACAAGATGAATATCCAAGAAGAAATCCTTCATCACACTTGCTTTCAAACTTTGATAATCTTGTGCCTTTCCTCAAGATATAGCATTTGCAACCAAAGACCCTAAAATATGAAATGTTTGGCTTTCTTCCAATGAGAAGTTCATATGGTGTCTTGTTGAAGAATCTATGACAATAAAGCCTATTTGATACATGACAAGCGGTATTGATTGCTTCGGCCCAAAAAGAATCCGAAACATTGTACTCCGATAGCATTGACCTTGCCATATCAATCAATGTTCTATTCTTCCTCTCAACAAGACCATTTTGCTTCGGTGTATACTTGGTTGAGAATTCATGTTTGATTCCCTTCTCATTACAAAATTATTCAACTCTTGTGTTGTTGAATTCACTACCATTGTCACTTCTTACTTTCTTCAATTTGTGCTCAAATTCATTTTCAGCCCTTGTCACAAAATTCTTGAATATATCATAAGTGTCGGCCTTGTCATGAAGAAAGAAAACCCATGTGTATCTTGAATAATCATCAACAATCACAAGACAATAGCAATTTCCCCCAATACTTCTATAGGTTGTAGGACCAAACAAATCCATATGCAATAATTCCAAAGGTCTTGTGGTTGACATAGCACTCTTGTTAGGATGAGAGTTTGACACTTGTTTGCCGGCTTGACAAGCACTACACAATTTGTCCTTGTCAAACTTCACATTCTTCAAGCCTTCTACTAGATCATGCTTCAATAATCGGTTGAGTTGTTTCATTCCAACATGAGCTAGCCTTGTATGCCACAACCAACCCAAAGATGATTTAGAGAACAAACAAGTAGTCAACTTGGCATGACTAGATGAGAAATCCACCAAATATAAGCTCTCATGCCTAAACCCCTTGAATATGCTAATGCTTTCATCTTTACTAGTTACTTCAAAAGTTTCACTAGTAAAAGAACACTTATAATCAAGATCACAAAGTTGAGATACCGACAATAGATTAAACTTGAGAGAGTCAACTAATAGCACATTTGAGAGAGAATACTCATTAGAGATAGTGATCTTGCCCAATCCCTTTACTTCACCCTTACCATTGTCACCGAAGGTGATATCATCATAGTCGGATTCTTTGTCAAGAGTAGTAAAGATCTTTGCTTCGCCGGTCATGTGTTGAGAGCATCCACTATCAACCACCCAATGTTTCCCTCCGGCCTTGTAATCCACCTACAAAAGGAATTCACTTGCTTTTAGGTACCCAAATTTGCTTGGGTCCTTGGATGTTAGTCACCAAAACCTTAGGCACCCATATGGCTTTCTTCTTAGTGCCACTAATGGGAAGACCAACAAACTTAGCACAAACTACACCCTTTTTATCTTTCTTAAGAACATAGGATGCATCAAAGGATACGGGCTTCTTGCTCTTGCATTGATGATTAATATCAACCTTCTTCTTGCAAATGTGACACGACATATGAGTTTCTTCTTCATTTCGAAGGACCTTTGACTTGACAAATTCATTCATAACGGGGGTGAAAGCCTTTTCCCCTTTCTTTGGCAAATATCCAACGCAATTCCGGTTCAAGGTGAACTTTTGATTTGTCCAACAATGATTGAATCTTACATGGCTACCAAACCATTTAGTAAGATCCTTGGATAAGCAATCAATCTCCTTCTTCAAGGATTCATTTTCCAATATAAGAAAGGCATCACATGAAAATCCTTCACTTGTGCAAGAGCCATCATTTGTGCTACAAGATGGGTTAGAAGAATTAGGAGCACTAGATAAACTTTCAAGTTTTTCACATTTAGCACATGAGTCATACTTAGGTTTCATGGACTCTTGTGTAAGGAGAGTGTGATGAGCTTCCTTAAGCTCCTCATGCTTTTCTTTAAGTATCTCATTCGAGGTTTTAACCTTGTCATGAGAGTCCTTAAGATTTTCATGAGAAGTCTTTAGCTCCTCATGGATTTCTTGAAGAGAGAAGTATTTTCTCTTCAAGTCCGATATCTTTTCACTCTTCTTGCGCAATAGTTCATTTGAATCATTAAGCATTTGAACTAGATCATTATAAGATATTTCATCATCATCATCATCACTATCATCATCTAGTTCATCATCTATTTCATCATCATTTGATACCTTTGCTTTACTTTTTGCCATAAGACAAAAAGGCTTGGAGAAGAGGGATGGAGCTTCCTTAATGGCGATCCCGGCAATTCCCTTGGAAGGCTTCTCATCATCATCATCATCATCCGAGTCGGAGCTATCATCGGAATCCCACTCCACATAGTATGCTTGACCATTCTTCTTCTTCTTGAAGAATTTCCTCTTCTTCTTGTCTTTCTTCTTCTTGTCCTTCTTCTTGTTTGGGCAATTGATAGCTATGTGCCCAATTTCATCACACTCAAAACACTTCTTGTCTTCAAATAGATTCTTCTTTGAGGATTGACCTTTCTTGTCATAATTCTTCTTCATGATTCTATTAAATCTCCTCACAAAGAGAGCCATTTCTTCATCGGATTCAACCTCATTTCTTCCTTCATCATCATTGACTTCTTTAGTTGACTTGGCCTTGAGAGCAATGTTCTTCTTGTTGTCATCATTTGCTAATCCATGAGCTTCCTTTTGAGAATTCTTGAAGATATCATGAGTAAGTACTTCACCAAGCACTTCGGTGGGTGTCATTTTCTTCAAGTTGGATCTCACAAGTAGTGTCACAATAGTGTCATACTTTTCGGGGAGACACCTAAGGAACTTGTGAGAGAAGTCTTGATCCGGGACATCAAATCCAAGACCTTTGAGCTCATTA
>CM014273.1:40283676-40298032 GCA_004135705.1 Alloteropsis semialata
ATTAGGGACGGGTGGACAGCTGAAAGGCAGGTTGAGGTAATTTTTGTTGGGATGGCCAGGGGCAAAAGGGTAAATTCAGCATCCGATATCTGCTGGAAGCTGGCCGACGGTGGATTTCAGGATTTTAAGAATCCAAGAATCTAACTGTCCGAATCCTCTGGAAAATCCACCCCGTTTGGAATTCTTTTAGATTCTAGATCATAGATTCTTAAAATCTGGACGTATCCAAACAGGTTGTTTCCCAATTTCCAATCCAACTATCATATTGAGAGAGTTATTGAAAAATTAGTGCTCCAGCAGATCCCCATTGTCTTCCCTTTTTCTAATAATTATTGAGACAACCCAATAATCCACCCCAACTCTCCCCAAATAAAGGGGTAGTTGTGACTCTCCTAATACGGAAGTTAGATTGGGACAAGGTTATTAGGAACTGCAAAAGCAACTCTCTCAATAATCATGAAAAAAAATTGAGACATCCTCATTGATGATTATTAAAAAATATTTATTCGGGAACTGGTGAAGATGCTCCCAGAATATTTTCCGTTGCGACGAGAGCTATTCTTACGCCTCACCTCTTCACGATCCTCTTCTGAAAAAAAAAAGGTCCTTCACGATCCTCTTTTTTCAGGAAAAAAAATCCTTCACGGTCCTTTATATACCTAATTTATAGGATCTCGTGTGCTCTCAAAGCTCTCGTATAAATATGTATTACATTGCATCTCTATTTCTCAGAGTCAAAGGTTGTCTACGGAATAATGAACGATTCTTTTAAATTTTAGCCATATTCTGAGATATGAGCCAGGACCGGGAGAAACAAAATGAGAAACCAAAACTTTTGGACTTTCCACAACAATTTAAGCCTGCCTACTTTTTCCCCGCTTGTATTTGTCACGTCATTACGAAATATTGAATTAGAACATGAATTTTATGTATAAATGTTTTTCCCCTACCGTCTTGGTGGTAGAAATTTGAGGCCGGCTCGAGTTTATTTTGAAATGTTTGGAACAAATTCTTTATAGAATTTTGCTGAAAAGAGTTCGTATTTCTCAAATAAATCAGACGTTAGTTGCTTATGTTAGTGACTGTTGTCCTTTTCCAATGACGGTAGAAAAAGTCAACAGTTAATTGTAATCTGGGATGGATGGAATAGCTTATTAGTGCAAGGCGAGTATAGATAGACATTCCATGTAATAATAATTATGATTAGATACTCATCATTTTTCTATGAACCATGGGCATGAGCAAATATCGAAGCTGCTGTTAGCAGTGAACGTTACACACTGAACAGGTTAGCCAATCCAAGTTCTCAAGCGGGACTCGGGCAGTTGGGCTTGAAATATAATTTGGCCCGTTTACACATTAGGCCATCTAAGGCCCCACGTCGCAATCGTACATTAAAGCAATCTGCATAGCCCCAAACTCCCGTCGCGGAACCTGGCTTCTGTTCCACCCTCGCGTCCGTCCGATTCTTCTACTGCGCTGTCCGATCCTCTCGATCTTCTTCTTTCTCTCGCTCTCTCTCGCACCACGCGCCCGCGCTGCCGACGCTCTCGTTGAAGCTCGCGCAAAGGAGGGGCGGCAGGTGGGCGGGGCAGTCGGCGGCGAGATCGCCACCGGACGGGGTGATGGTGGAGGCGGCGGCACTTGGAGTTAGAGTTTAGGGCTGCGGGGTGAGGGTTCCAATGTCCTCCGGTCATAGAAAGAGAGGTGCGGAGGCGGCGGAGGACCGGCGGCGGCAATAGTGGGCTGGCGGCGGTGATGGTATGGAAGCGCCGCTGGCCAGGCAGGGCAGGACCCCCGGTGGGTGGTGCCGAAGGGCAGAGGCCAGGACACCAAGCTCGTTAGAAAGGACGAGGGCGGTTGGTGGGCGGACGACAGCAGTTGCCGACCGGGGAGGAGGAACGAAGAGGCAGAGCGGAGGCAGACAGAAGAAGATGAACAGTGAGCCTAATTAGCCTATATCTATCTTTCTTATCCAGCTACTAGTAGCTACATAGGAGCCCCCTCCCATCGGCTCGCTTCGTCTCCGGCTCTCCGAATGCTCGTCGCTTCCTCTGATCGGCTAGCTCCGTTCTCAAATCTCAGTTCATGAGACCGGGAGCCATCCTCTACGAATTTTTCTATGCCCAGGTAGCAAAGAAGGAATGAAGGAAATGATGCGATCAGGGACGGAGACAGCAGGGGGCCGACGAGGCCATGCATGGCCTTCCCTATGCTTGCTGCAAAGTGCAAATCAATTAGCATGTATGCATGTAGGAAAGTTAGCATACATAAGAGCACAAGTAAAAGCCTAGTCTCATTTTAGTTATCATCCATATCAATATAATATCGGATCATATTCATCAAGTTGCATAAGTAAATATCTTCTATCTCATTTTAGCCATTAATATATGTCATTATATCTATAGTACCAAATAACTAGACCTGCAGCAGGCATTTTCGCATACTACAGTGCTTAGATTTATGAACATTTTGATTAATTTTTTTTCGTTTTTGGCCCATTTGATCCTGGCTCCGTCCCGGATGCGGTGTCTGTCTGCATGAGCAGAGAGTGTCTCCATCTAGTGGTGAAGAGGCGAGGAGCACTATAAAATATAGGCATGTTTAGTTTGCCAATTTTTTCATCGCTACAGTAAATTTGAATGTTTAGATACTAATTAGAAGTATTAAATGTGAATAACTGATAAAACCCATTTCATAACCCTGGGTGAAATTGCGAGATGAATCTATTAAGCTATAATTAGACAATGTCATGCTACAGTAAACAATCTCTAATGATAGATTAATTAGGCTTAATAGATTCGTCTCGCGATTTTCTTGTCTATCCGTGCAATTAGTTTTATAATTAGATCATGTTTAGTTCTCCTAATCTTTGGTTTAAAATTGCTTTAGTATATTTCATAAAATTTTTCACCAATCTAGAGAGGCCCTAAGGAGTATTGCAAACCCAAGGGACGGTCTGACGAAGAGAGCCGGTAACGTTGTTTGTCCATTTCCCAGCACTGAGCACTCACAGAAGCCGCTTTAGGCTGACCGCAGCGGCTTCCGTTACCGCGTCCTTCAGGACGGCGACGGCAGAAAAATCCCCGCAGCGGTGTCCTTTTAGCCATACGGTAAAGAAACGGATGGAATCTCGTCCGGGACAGCGAGCGGACTCCAGGACAGCGAGCGGGACAGCGAGCAGGCAGCGCGCGGAGAGAGAGGAGAGAGAGTGGTACAGTAAACGTCCTCAACTAACTAAAAAATGTTATAACTCACAAACCAAAAAACCAAATTAAATTCCGATTGCACCATTAAATTCGTTGCAATAAATTCTTCAAAACAAGATCTCAGATGGATATATTTTGATAAAATTTATAAAGAAAAGAAAAAAAGGTGAGAAAAGAGATGATATAGTAGTTGGGATAGATGGATAAAATATAGTAGAGTTGGGATAAAGTATGTGATTTGGAGTATGACGGGTGCGGGAGAAGTTGGTTTAGAGTACGGAATCTCGATGACCAGGACAGGATATTCCTTTTAGAGGATGCATTTAGGGGACGACGAGTGCGGACAGCCATAGGACCTGAGCGATAGCTCGGTGGATGGGTTCGGTGGTTACGAACCCATCGGTCCTGGGTTTGAGTTTTGAGCGACCCAGAATTTCCTATCTCGGGAGATTTTCTCTGATATATTTCTGCAGGTCCTGGATATCCGCGTGGCACCACAATGGGACTATGACGTGCCCGTCGTCTACGAAGCTGCGGCTTCGGTGATCTCCAGAAGGACGCGAGATATTTATAGGTTGTAGTTCTAGGGATGTGCGTGTGTACTACAGCTTATATACTAGAATTGCAGGCTAAAAAAAAAACCGACGGCTTTGCGCTGCGTCCTTTCCTTCCAAAACATGGCCTCCCCAGTCCCCAGCATGCTGTGTACCTGCACAAGCGACAACCCAGTCACGCACACTGACGAGCCTCCACTCCACTGCTGCTTTCGCTCCGGTGGGCTGTAACACTCAAAAATCCATCACATAAATCTTAATCAACCTTTGTGTTTTCTTTTTAGGGTTTAAATAAATTTTCTTTTGTTTAATTAAAACATTGGCCTTAATTATTCAAATGATACTCGAATTAATTTTAGGATCAATAAGTGTTTGTTTGCATTCATGCCGTTTGCATTTGTGTTTTGTTTGAGTTTGGGTTTGAAATCCAAAATCCTATCCAGAGTTCAAATCCCAGTTCAAATTCCTATCCAATCCATAGTTCAAATCCTCAAACAAAATACCAAAATCCTTATTCCTTTTTCCCCCCTTCCTTTTCGGCCCAAACCGTCACCTTCTTCTCTCTTTCGGCCCACCAAAGCCACCAGCCGGCCCAACTCGTCTCCCACCTCTCTCTCTCACGGACATACGGGGCCCGCCCGTCAGTTCCACCCCCTTCCTCCCTCCGGCTTCCTCTCTCCCCAAGCCCGAGCAGAGCCCCATGGAGGATCCGACGCCGGCCCGTTCTCCTCCCCCACGCCCGCTCACCCTTCCCCTCCACTCGCGTCCGCATTTACTGCACCGTGGCGCACTCAACCCACTCGCTCCTCTCTCCCGCAACGGCCGCCCCACCGAGCACCACCATGGCCTTCAATGGCCGGCCGCCGCCGCCCTCGATTCCTCTCCTCGGACGCCCCCGCTCCTCCCTTGGCCCTATATAAGCCGCGGCACTCCACCCCGAGCATCCCCGTCCCATTTCCTCTCCAATTCCGCCACCAAACACCTTCACCGAGCTCGCCGGAGTAAACCGAGCCGCCACCACTCGTCGCCGGCCTCCACCGCTCCTTCCCCGACGACGTGAAGCCCCTTGGTGAGCTCCCTGTGTTCTCCTCTCACTCCCAGTGTGCTTCTCATCGTCCCTAGTGCCCTCTAGCTCCGATCCGAGCCAGCGCCGGCGAAGCTCCGCCGCGCCCAAGGGCGGCGCCGCTCCTGTTCACCGTCGGCCGCCGTTCCTCCCACATCCACCGTCCATTTTCGAATGGATGGCTCAGATCAGATCCCAATCCGAGTCAAATGGTCCACTTACCGGTCAACTCTGGCCGTTTTGTAAAAGAGCCCCTGCCCTTTCGACAAATTAACCCGCAGTCCACATCCTATACAAAATATTCATAACCATGTCCTTGCATCTTCTGTTTAAGCCCCTGAGCTTTTGGATATTAGAACCCGCAATCCTCCCTGCTCTTTTTATGATTCTAACCCTGTTGTTTAGGTTTATTTTTGTTTTAGTCCTCGGTTTTATTACAAAACAACCCGAAAACATAGGATTATTTGCATATTAGTCCCTGAACCTTGTAATTAGTGTATCTTCGCCGTTTTAAATCCGTTTTGGGCGATTTTCGCGTTCACGCGATCGTCTCTGCGTAACCTTTAGTTCTAGGTGTTTGTTTTGTGCTTTTGGTACTGTTTGTTGTACTGTTTTATTTATTTTGTTGTATGCTTGTGTGTGATCGTGTAGACGTCCCGTTCGAGGAAGGCCAGGAGCAGCAGATCGAAGAAGAACAGCAGTTTGTAGAGGAAGGCAAGTGGCCTCCTTCTTCATATTCTTCAACCCAGTAACCGCATTTTAATCACCTTTACTTTTATGTATTGCATTAATTTGATGGGATGCCTATTCATAGGATATACCTAGTTTTTATTCCCTCAACCTTGATACACCGGGTTTAATCATCCTTGATGGGTAGAAATGCTTAGTTGCTTAATCTTGGGATGGTAATATCAAACTTTTGAATATGATAACATGGTTTTATTTGTTGCTATACTTGGTTAATTACAAGATTATCTTGATTAAATGGAACATGGAGAACCACCCAAGAAAACAGTGCAACCACAGTGTTATATGGCTCTAACCTTAGCTGATTAATTAGACTTGGGGTTGACTAGTGGCCTTACCGAAAGGGCAAGGAGGGGGACGGTGAAGGGGTCATAGCCCGGTCCTCTTGGAGGAGTAGCCTTTGCTAAGGTACGGCCTCATTAGGGAGGGTTATGGACCTCACCGCGGCCGAAACTCTAGCGGGCTGCTAGTTTAGCTTTGAGTCTTTGGAAAGGCTTCGGAGTGAACCCCTAGCCACTCACCTCGGAAGTGTTTAAGGGCCTTGCAAACCCGGGCGACATGGGGAACACGAGCTGTGGGTAAAGTGTACAACCTCTGCAGAGTGTCAAACTGATATATCAGCCGTGCTCACGGTTACGAGCGGCTTGGACCCTCACATGATAATTGAACCTAAATATGATATTAAATTGTGGTTCCTTGGTTTTTGGATAATTTGTGGGTTCTCTCTTGCTTAATTGGGTTGGTATAAACTTATACCTAGTAAATAGGTGCTCGCTAATAAAATGTGACCAACTAAAAATGCTAACCGCTGTAAGCCTTTAAACCTCTCTTGATGGCCTTGCATTTTTCCCCCGCTTGCTGAGTACCAACCATAAGTGTACTCACCCTTGCTAAAACTGCTGTTCAGAAGAAAATGAGGACGTGGAGTACTTCAGTGACTTCGAGGAGTTCTGAGGCTTTGCGTCAACCAGTCAAGCCTGTGGAGAAGTCGTGAAGCTTCTTTCGTTTTAGGTTGTCGGTGAAACGGTTAAGACCTTCGTGTCTGTTATCGCTGAGTGTAATAAGTTATGTACTCTCTTTTGTTCGTTTTTGAACACTGTCTTATGATATTTTCACTGATGACGTCAACATATGTGTGAGAACGGATCCTGGCACACATATGCTATGCATTCGGTTTTGTCCTCAAAATCGGGTGTGACAGAAGTGGTATCAAAGCTGTGTTGACTGTAGGACGCAAGCCTAGGTAGAAATGGTCGAAAATAGGACTTACTATCTTAGCAAGCCTTTTCTGCTTTTTCATTTGTCCTTGTTCCTTATAAAAACTTATTTTATTTCTTGTTCTTTATCAAAACTCTGTCTCTTTTTGAGCTTGTTCTCAGCTTTCTTTCTTGCTCTGTCAGATGGTCAGGACTAAGAGGACTGCTCGCAAAAGCACCGGAGGACGGATTCGTATTGCTCCTGCTCAGCCTGCTTCCCCGGTTCTACCCGTGGAGGAAGAAGAGCCAGAAGAGCTCTACTACTTCGTTGAGATGGAGGATGGCCGCATCATGGAGGTCGGCCCAGATGGGAATCTGGTGACCCCGGTAGGATCACCGGCACCAGCAGCTGAAGAACCGCCAGTTGTACCTGCTCCAGAAGCTCCGGCACCTGCTGCAGCTGGTGGAGGCGATCCGGATGACTCCGGAGATGATGATGATGATGACGACGACGACAACGACGCCGATGGTGCCAATGGTCTGGGCAATGGCCATGGCAACGGCAACGGCAACGGCAACGGCGACAATGACGGTGGAAACCAGGGTGATGGTCCTGAAGCAGCCATACCGACTTGTGAGACTCGCACCTCCGTCAACGAGTCCGGCTACTTCTCCAGGCTGCTCCAAGATGTACTACAGGAGCTTGGCAACACTGTGCAGCCGCTCTACGTCACCCAGCGCGTCTCTCCTCCGACACTCGACAGCTACTACATCACCCGGGTCCATATCCGGGAGCGCCCTGAGGTTTCCGGTGGCATGAGGACTCGTTCGTCGCACGACTCCACTACACCTCATGCTACCTATGCTGCCTCAGTGAGTGCCGCTGCCAGGAGGGCACTGTGGTCACTCTGCTACACCCACCGCCAGGAGTTGAGCACCACCGAGTACCGTCACCTCCCTCGTCGTATCAGTGGCACAGAGGAGACAGTTGTGATGCTGGGAGAGCCTGATGAGCCTCGCATCAACAACCTTGCCCAGGTTGTCGCAGGGCTCAACACTGATCTGGAGGGTGCCACTACAGAGCTTATCCAGACCCATGAGGAGCTGATGGACGCCCACGCCAGGATTGCTCAGCTTGAGGCCCAGCTTGCAGGAGTGGAGCCACCTGAGGAGACGGATGACTTCCACTGCCCTTCAGACTCTCCTCCCCGCAAGAGGCTTCGCTACGGCGAACCAGGCTCCAGCACCGGTCTTCTTGGTTAGGATCATAGGATGCCTACCATGAGTTGTCTCGATAGATCCGTTCCTGTGAGAACGCACGATGTAATAATGAATGCTGTTTGAATAAATGTTTGATTTGGAGTTTATGTTTTGTCTGGGATGTTTTGTGGAGTGATGGCCACAAATGCATCAATAAAATAATTAAGTTAAAGTTTGTTTTAGTTCCAATCTCGGCTTTGTTCTATCTACCTTTGTCAGTTGTTCAATCTTATCTGAAGCAATCTTCTAACAATCAGATGGTAAATACCAGGAGAGGCGGAGGACAGGATATTCCAAGTGTCCGACGTGCTCATATAATCAACCAACAGAATCAACCACCACCCCCACCTCCAAATCCAGCCATGGAACAGTTCTTGGCAGCTCAGATGCAGTTGCTCCAAGACCTCACCAACACCGTGCAAAATATGCAAGCTCAACAGAACCAACCACCGCAACAGCTACCCCCTCAGCCAAGAAACAAGCATCGGGAGTTTATGAGCCACCAACCACCAACTTACTCACACTCGGTGGATCCTTTGGATGCTGATGACTGGCTGAAGGTCATCAGTAAGAAGCTCGATATAACTCAGTGCAATGACCGTGAAAAGGTCTTGTACGCTGCAGGACGACTTGAAGGATCTGCATCTGACTGGTGGGATGCTTACGTCGCCGCACATGCTGATGCCAACACTATTACTTGGGTGGAATTTTGTGATAGCTTCCGCTCACACCACATTCCAGCTGGTGTCATGAAGCTCAAGAAGAATGAATTTCTGGCTTTGAAGCAAGGCAGTATGTCGGTCAGTGAGTATCGGGATAAGTTCACTCAGTTATCCCGCTACGCACCAAATGAAGTAGACGATGATGAGAAGAAACAAGATCGCTTTCTGAATGGTCTGATCGGACCACTGAAATATCAACTGCAAAGCCATACCTTCCCGAACTTCCAGAAGCTTCTAGATAAAGCTATTGGTCTCGAGAATACTCGGAAGGAACTTGGCGAAAAGAAGCGAAAGTTCCAATCTCAGGGACAATCCAGCAGCAATAACCGCCCTCGTTATAACTCGCAGCAGGGATTTCAGTTTCGCTCCGGAGGACAAGGGAATTATCAACAGAATCAACAATTCCAGCACTCCTCTCAGCAGTCGCCGCGCTTCAATCAACAAGTGCAGCGTACCCCCAACCACCAGCAGAACCGCTCTGGCAATGCCACAGGTGCACCAGTGCGTACTAATCCAGTCACACCGGTCCATCCTAATGGTTGTTTCAAATGTGGTGAAGTGGGGCATTACGCCAATAACTGCCCCAAGCGAAACATGCAGACGCCTCAGAAGAACAATGTTCAGAGGTCTGGCCAGCAATCGTCCCAAGCACGCAATGGGAATCAGAACTCTCAGGGCAATAAAGGCCAGCAAAATTTCATGCGTGGTAGGGTGAACCACGTGACGGCCGAATCAGCTCAAGAAGCTCAAGATGTTGTGCTCGGTATGTTCCTCGTCAACTCAGAACCTGCGTCAGTTTTGTTTGATTCTGGTGCATCGCATTCATTCATTACTGAGCAATTTGTGGCAAAACATAACATACCTAAAAGCCTTATGAAGAAAAATCTGCTAGTTAGTTCCCCGGGCAATGAGATGAAGGCTAGTCACATATGCCCGCGGGTGAATCTGAAAATCATGGGTGTAGATTTTTCGGCAAATCTGATAGTCCTTAAGTCCAATGGTATCGATGTGATTCTTGGAATGGACTGGTTAACTAAATGTGATGGAGTTATTCAGTGTGCCAAAAAGTCAGTGCTCTTAACCAACTCTCAAGGAGAGCAGATTGAGTTCACGGCTAACAACTCATCCAAAGAAGAAGGAATTGTGAATCAGGTCAAGGGAACATCTTTGGAAGAAACCAAGGTTGTGTGTGACTACCCCGACGTATTTCGGAAGACTTACCAGGTATGCCACCCGACCGTGATATCGAGTTCCGAATTGATCTTTTACCTGGTACTGCACCCATATTTAAAAGACCATACAGATTGGATGTTAAGGATTTGAATGAATTGAAGAAACAAATAGAAGAATTATTAGGCAAAGGTTTTATCCGTCCTAGTTCATCACCATGGGGTGCCCCTGTTATCTTTGTCGATAAAAAGGATGGCACCAGAAGAATGTGCGTAGATTACAGGTCTCTCAACGATGCAACTATCAAGAACAAGTACCCCCTACCCAGGATTGAGGATCTGTTTGATCAAATGAGAGGTGCTAAGGTATTCTCCAAGATTGATCTACGATCAGGTTATCACCAGTTGAGAATCCGACCGGAAGATATCCCTAAAACAGCCTTCACCTCTAGATATGGACTATATGAGTACACTGTGATGTCATTTGGATTGACAAATGCTCCAGCATATTTCATGTACCTGATGAACAAAGTGTTCATGGAATACCATGACAAGTTCATGGTAGTGTTCATCGATGATATCTTGGTGTTTTCTCGAAACGAAGAAGAACATGAAGAGCACTTGAGATTAGTGTTACAAAAGCTCCGAGAAAATCAGTTGTACGCCAAACTAAGTAAATGTGAGTTTTGGTTAAAGGAAGTTTCTTTTCTTGGACATGTTATCACCGATGGAGGAATCAAAGTTGACCCAAGTAAAGTTCAAGATGTGTTGAACTGGAATCCACCTAAGAATGTGCCCGAAATCAGGAGTTTTCTTGGACTAGCTGGTTATTACCGCAGATTTATTGAAGGCTTCTCAAAGATAGTGAAACCTCTCACTTCGCTATTGGAAAAAAAAGAGAGTTCAAATGGGATACAGCATGTCAGACTAGTTTTGAAGAGTTGAAAAAGAGATTAACTACTGCTCCTGTTCTGATAATGCCGATATCCACAAAGGGTTTGATGTCTACTGTGACGCTTCACATCTAGGTCTCGGATGTGTGTTGATGCAAGAAGGAAAAGTGGTAGCTTATGCATCCAGACAGTTAAGAAAGCATGAGCAGAACTACCCCACCCACGACTTGGAGTTAGCCGCTGTTGTGCACGCATTAAAGATATGGAGACATTATATGATTGGAAATAAGTGTCAAATCTTCACCGATCATAAGAGTTTAAAGTACATCTTCACTCAAAGGGATCTTAATCTGAGACAACGCAGATGGTTAGAACTAATCAAGGATTATGACTTGGATATCCAGTATCATCCCGGCAAAGCAAATGTTGTGGCAGACGCTTTAAGTCGGAAAGGTCAAGCTAATATGGCTCTAGCACGATTAATGCCTCAAGAATTATGTTGGGAAATGGAACGACTCAACTTAGGCATTCTCACTCATACTGAAGCTATGACTATGGAAATTGAGCCTACGTTAGAACAAGACATCCGAAAAGGACAATTAACAGATGCTAAGACCAAAGAAATCAAGACTCAAATTGGTTTGGGAAAAGCTCCAGAATTCACTAAAGATGATCAAGGAACTATTTGGTTTAGAAAAAGAATTTGTGTACCTGACATCGACCATCTTCGTGAGCTTATATTGAAGGAAGCTCATGATTCGGCTTATTCCATTCATCCTGGCAGTACAAAAATGTACCAAGATTTGAAAGAGAAATATTGGTGGTATGGTTTGAAAAGAGATGTAGCAACACATGTGGCTTTGTGTGATGTATGCCAGAGAGTAAAAGCAGAACACCAAAGGCCAGCCGGTTTACTTCAGCCATTGAAAGTACCTGAATGGAAATGGGAAGAGATCGGTATGGATTTCATTGTTGGATTACCTCGCACTCGAGATGGCTACGATTCGATATGGGTTATTGTGGATAGGTTAACCAAAGTTGCTCACTTCATACCAGTCAAAACAACATATACAGGAGCCAAGTTAGCAGAACTGTATATGTCAAGGATTGTGTGCTTACATGGTGTCCCAAGGAAAATAGTATCCGACCGAGGCACTCAATTCACATCGCGCTTTTGGCAGAAGCTACATGAATCAATGGATACGAAGCTTAATTTCAGTTCCGCATACCATCCACAGACAGATGGACAGACTGAAAGGACTAATCAAATTTTAGAGGATATGCTAAGAGCTTGTGCCTTAAAGCATGGAGGTAGTTGGGATAAAAGTTTGCCATATGCAGAATTTTCTTACAACAACAGCTATCAAGCAAGTCTCAAGATGGCTCCATTTGAAGCTCTATATGGAAGAAGGTGTAGAACACCGCTATACTGGAGTCAGACAGGTGAAAGTCAAGTCTTTGGACCAGAAATCTTGCAGGAAGCCGAAAGACAAGTCCAGATAATCCGAGATAATCTCAGGACAGCTCAGTCACGACAAAAGAGTTATGCTGACACCAGAAGAAGAGAATTGACTTTTGAGGTAGGAGATTATGTGTATCTCAAGGTGTCACCTATCAGAGGTCTCCGCAGATTCAAGGTCAAAGGAAAGTTATCACCTCGCTACATCGGACCTTTTCAGATCTTGGAAAGGAAAGGTGAAGTAGCATATCAGCTAGAGTTACCCGAGCGATTGTCAGAGGTTCATGATGTGTTCCACATTTCTCAGCTGAAAAAGTGCTTGAGAGTACCCGAGGAACAACTGCCGCTGGAAGAACTCAATGTGCAAAATGATCTGACCTATTCAGAGTACCCAGTCAAAATTTTAGAAACATCAGAAAGAGCTACAAGAAACAAAATCATCAAAATGTGTAAAGTGCAGTGGAGGCATCACTCAGAGGACGAAGCCACTTGGGAAAGAGAAGATGAGCTTTATGCAGAGTTCCCTCAGTTGTTTTCCAATCTTCCCGAATCTCGAGGTCGAGATTCTCTTTAAGGGGGTAGGATTTGTAACACTCAAAATCCATCACATAAATCTTAATCAACCCTTGTGTTTTCTTTTTAGGGTTTAAATAAATTTTCTTTTGTTTAATTAAAACATTGGCCTTAATTATTCAAATGATACTCGAATTAATTTTAGGATCAATAAGTGTTTGTTTGCATTCATGCCGTTTGCATTTGTGTTTTGTTTGAGTTTGGGTTTGAAATCCAAAATCCTATCCAGAGTTCAAATCCCAGTTCAAATTCCTATCCAATCCATAGTTCAAATCCTCAAACAAAATACCAAAATCCTTATTCCTTTTTCCCCCCTTCCTTTTCGGCCCAAACCGTCACCTTCTTCTCTCTTTCGGCCCACCAAAGCCACCAGCCGGCCCAACTCGTCTCCCACCTCTCTCTCTCACGGACATACGGGGCCCGCCCGTCAGTTCCACCCCCTTCCTCCCTCCGGCTTCCTCTCTCCCCAAGCCCGAGCAGAGCCCCATGGAGGATCCGACGCCGGCCCGTTCTCCTCCCCCGCCCGCTCACCCTTCCCCTCCACTCGCGTCCGCATTTACTGCACCGTGGCGCACTCAACCCACTCGCTCCTCTCTCCCGCAACGGCCGCCCCACCGAGCACCACCATGGCCTTCAATGGCCGGCCGCCGCCGCCCTCGATTCCTCTCACTCGGACGCCCCCGCTCCTCCCTTGGCCCTATATAAGCCGCGGCACTCCACCCCGAGCATCCCCGTCCCATTTCCTCTCCAATTCCGCCACCAAACACCTTCACCGAGCTCGCCGGAGTAAACCGAGCCGCCACCACTCGTCGCCGGCCTCCACCGCTCCTTCCCCGACGACGTGAAGCCCCTTGGTGAGCTCCCTGTGTTCTCCTCTCACTCCCAGTGTGCTTCTCATCGTCCCTAGTGCCCTCTAGCTCCGATCCGAGCCAGCGCCGGCGAAGCTCCGCCGCGCCCAAGGGCGGCGCCGCTCCTGTTCACCGTCGGCCGCCGTTCCTCCCACATCCACCGTCCATTTTCGAATGGATGGCTCAGATCAGATCCCAATCCGAGTCAAGTGGTCCACTTACCGGTCAACTCTGGCCGTTTTGTAAAAGAGCCCCTGCCCTTTCGACAAATTAACCCGCAGTCCACATCCTATACAAAATATTCATAACCATGCCCTTGCATCTTCTGTTTAAGCCCCTGAGCTTTTGGATATTAGAACCCGCAATCCTCCCTGCTCTTTTTATGATTCTAACCCTGTTGTTTAGGTTTATTTTTGTTTTAGTCCTCGGTTTTATTACAAAACAACCCGAAAACATAGGATTATTTGCATATTAGTCCCTGAACCTTGTAATTAGTGTATCTTCGCCGTTTTAAATCCGTTTTGGGCGATTTTCGCGTTCACGCGATCGTCTCTGCGTAACCTTTAGTTCTAGGTGTTTGTTTTGTGCTTTTGGTACTGTTTGTTGTACTGTTTTATTTATTTTGTTGTATGCTTGTGTGTGATCGTGTAGACGTCCCGTTCG
>CM014273.1:40299032-40340645 GCA_004135705.1 Alloteropsis semialata
TGAAAGCATCCTTGTAGCCACTCTTGGGAAGAATAGTGACCCTAACAATCTTGTTTAGCACAGCTGGATGGTGCCTTAGCCCTGTAGTCTTGCAGTACACTCTATGAATATGGGTTCTTGCAGGCTCATAGAATGGAGTGATGCTATGAAGGTCCAAGTGCAACTCTTCAGATATGTCAAAACTATCTTCCCCAGTGATGAAGTCATAATTAAGCTCATTAGCTGCTGCAAATTCAGCAAAGGTAGCAGAGTACCTGTTTGTGCCTGTCATCCATTCAAGCTTCTTCTCCTCTATGTTCACCTCAGCTGTGGCATAGAACTGACGAATGACAGCTTCATTCCATTCACACCTGTGTTCCATAAACTACCTCAAGCCAAGATGCTCAAGTTTTGGAACAAGAGAGCTCATCACAGGTTGATTTGCCATATAGAAAAAGTCAATGGTTTGATGCTTGTACACATTCTTGTGAACCATATGACCATAGAAAGCATCTTCCTGCACCCGAGTATGAAAGAACAAGTTTGAGGTATCCCGGGGCAAACCATATTGATAGGGAGCCCTAGCATCTCTGTATGAGTTCTGATTCCACTGTCTTCCTGCAAGATTCACAGTCTCATCAATCAATTCATCTTCAGCCTCCTCAGCCTCTACCTCAGTGTCAGTTTGCGCATGCTCTGAGTCACTACGCAAATATTCATCCCCTGAATCTGAGTCATCTACTCTAGGCCTTTTAGATGAACTTCCCTTTTTTTGCTTTGATGTCATAACCTTCTTAGAACGACCACCAGCACTGCCATAAAGCATTTCAATTATAAGTGATAACATTGAGAATTGAAACATCCAACAATCAATAGGCTGCTGTCCTGGTTGCTGTCACAGGCGACAGGCGGACTGTCCGCCAGGGGGCGGCGGACGGTCCGCAGGTCACCTGGAGACCGCGACCAGCACAGTAACCATCCCCTAATCCAATGCCCGATCTCTAAGTATAGCCAACAAAACTGCACCAAATCATAGCCATGACATCCTCTTGACTTGCTCAACATATTTCACCAACTAATTTCACAAATCCATGGTTGAAATTGAAATCCCCAAACCCTAACAAGAATATGAATGAAATCCATGAGAATAACTGAGGGTTTTGACAAAATACCGAGAGGACATGATCCTTGAGGCGCGGAAGGTCCGGGGGATGAGCTTCGGTTGGTCCGGGGATGCGCCAAGATGTCTCTCTAAAAGCGTTCTTGACTTTTGCTTTGGAGGAGAAAAAGAATGAGAGAGAGAGGTGGTTGTTCTGAGAAAGAGATGGGTTCCTCGGTAGTATATCCCTTCGGTCCGGCGCGGGTCCACTTCCGCCCGACCGTCGCGGACGGTCCGCCATAAGGGCGCGGACGGTCCGCCTCTGACCTTATTTTCTGATTTTTCAGATCCAAAATAATATTCTGAAGAGTATTCCACAACACCTGCGGAAGGTCCGCCCTGTCCTCGCGGACGGTCCGCGACACGCGGACGGTCCGGTCCATATGTGGCGGACGGTCCGCTGTACCAGAAATTCCAGCCCGAGAACTGCTGTCTTTTGTCACTTGTTGAATTTCTTTCTTGGATTTCTTCTCAAATATTTTCACAATGATTTCACTGAGATGTATGTGATTACCAATAAGATCTTGAGAGAACTTTTGACCAAGAATCATGGAATTTATGCAATGAAGTGAATACTAGATGAAAATGCACAAATAAATTGCATAAAAGTAGAGTTAGATAAGCAATAAACATGTGAGCTAAGTTTCAAGCCACATTTGAGAAGTCAATAACATTGAGGTCATTTCTCAAGAAACAAAACCTTTGTTCATCCAATGGCTTGGTAAAGATATCCGCCAATTGATCCTTGGTGCTAATTCCATCAATTATGATATCCCCTTTGCTCACATGATCCCTAAGAAAATGATGCCGTATATCAATGTGTTTGGTTCTAGAATGTTGAACCGGATTGTTAGCTATCTTCACGGCACTTTCATTATCACATATGAGAGGTATATTCTTGAAATCCACTCCAAAATCAAGAAGAGTTTGTTTCATCCACAATAATTGAGCACAACAACTTCCCGCCGAGATATATTCCGCTTCGGCGGTAGAGAGAGCCACTGAATTTTGTTTCTTTGAAGACCAAGAAACAAGAGATCTTCCAAGAAATTGACAACCACCGGATGTGCTCTTCCTATCAACCTTGCATCCCGCATAATCCGAATCCGAATACCCAACCAAATCAAAATGAGCACCCTTAGGATACCAAAGACCAATATTAGGGGAATACTTCAAATATCTTAGGATGCGCTTGACGGCGGTCAAGTGACATTCTTTAGGTGCGGCTTGAAACCTTGCACACATGCACACACTAAACATAATATCGGGCCTAGATGCGGTAAGATAAAGCAAACTACCAATCATGGATCTATAAAGTTTAGGATCTACCGGTTTACCTCCCTCATCAAGATCAAGATGTCCATTAGTAGCCATAGGAGTTTTGATAGGTTTAGCATCTTCCATACCAAACTTCTTCAATAGATCCTTCACATATTTAGATTGGCAAACAAATGTGCCTTCCCTCATTTGCTTGATTTGAAGACCAAGGAAGAAGCTCAATTCACCAATCATAGACATTTCAAATTCATTTGACATCATATCACCGAATTCCTTGCAATAATCTTCATTGGTTGAACCAAAAATGATGTCATCAACATAAATTTGGCATATGAATATGTCATTTTCAATCTTCTTAGTGAACAAGGTATTATCAACCTTTCCAATTTTGAATCCCCTAGATATGAGAAAGTCCCTAAGCCTTTCATACCAAGCACGAGGTGCTTGCTTCAACCCATAGAGAGCTTTAGAGAGCTTGTATACATGATTTGGCTTGTCAAGATCTTCAAAACCGGGAGGTTGTTCAACATATACTAGTTCACTAATCTTGCCATTTAAGAAAGCACTTTTGATATCCATTTGATATAGCTTGATATTATGAGAGCAAGCATAGGCCAATAAGATTCTTATAGCTTCCAATCTAGCCACGGGAGCAAATGTTTCACCAAAGTCCAAGCCTTCAACTTGAGTGTACCCTTGAGCAACCAATCTTGCCTTGTTTCTCACAACAACACCATCTTCATTTTGCTTGTTCCGGAATACCCATTTTGTGCCAATCACATTATAATTCTTGGGTCTCTCTACTAGCTCCCAAACTTTGTTCCGGGTGAAATTATTCAATTCTTCATGCATTGCATTCACCCAATCCGGATCATTTAGTGCTTCATCTACACGGTTAGGTTCAACACAAGATACAAAAGAGAAATGTTCACAAAATGAAGCAACACAAGATCGAGTTTGAACACCCTTACTAATATCACCCACAATTTGATCAATGGGGTGATCTTTGGCGATGGCATGATGAATTCTTGGTTGATCAATAGATTCTTGTATAGAGGTTGAAGGTTGTATGGGAGTGACAATTTGCTCACTAGATGAAGTTGCATTGACATTACTTGCTTCACCATCATCTTGAGATTGAACATTATCACTTGTGGTTGAAGTAGAGGGATTCACTCCAATCGAGATTGATGGACCATTATCATCATCCTCTTCTCTTCTAGGTCTAATATCACCAATAGACATGGTCTTCATAGCTTTCCTCAACTCATCATTTCTCACATCTTCAAGATTTTCTTTCTCATCTTGTGAGCCATTTGTTTCATCAAATTCAACATCATAGGCTTCTTCTACAAATCCCTTGGACTTGTTGTACACTCTATAAGCTTTGCTACAAGATGAATATCCAAGAAGAAATCCTTCATCACACTTGCTTTCAAACTTTGATAATCTTGTGCCTTTCCTCAAGATATAGCATTTGCAACCAAAGACCCTAAAATATGAAATGTTTGGCTTTCTTCCAATGAGAAGTTCATATGGTGTCTTGTTGAAGAATCTATGACAATAAGCCTATTTGATGCATGACAAGCGGTATTGATTGCTTCGGCCCAAAAAGAATCCGAAACATTGTACTCCGATAGCATTGACCTTGCCATATCAATCAATGTTCTATTCTTCCTCTCAACAAGACCATTTTGCTCCGGTGCATACTTGGTTGAAAATTCATGTTTGATTCCCTTCTCATTACAAAATTATTCAACTCTTGTGTTGTTGAATTCACTACCATTGTCACTTCTTACTTTCTTCAATTTGTGCTCAAATTCATTTTCAGCCCTTGTCACAAAATTCTTGAATATATCATAAGTGTCGGCCTTGTCATGAAGAAAGAAAACCCATGTGTATCTTGAATAATCATCAACAATCACAAGACAATAGCAATTTCCCCCAATACTTCTATAGGCTGTAGGACCAAATAAATCCATATGCAATAATTCTAAAGGTCTTGTGGTTGACATAGCACTCTTGTTAGGATGAGAGTTTGACACTTGTTTGCCGGCTTGACAGGCACTACACAATTTGTCCTTGTCAAACTTCACATTCTTCAAGCCTTCTACTAGATCATGCTTCAATAATCGGTTGAGTTGTTTCATTCCAACATGAGCTAGCCTTCTATGCCACAACCAACCCAAAGATGATTTAGAGAACAAACAAGTAGTCAACTTGGCATGACTAGATGAGAAATCCACCAAATATAAGCTCTCATGCCTAAACCCCTTGAATATGCTAATGCTTTCATCTTTACTAGTTACTTCAAAAGTTTCACTAGTAAAAGAACACTTATAACCAAGATCACAAAGTTGAGATACCGACAATAGATTAAACTTGAGAGAGTCAACTAATAGCACATTTGAGAGAGAATACTCATTAGAGATAGTGATCTTGCCCAATCCCTTTACTTCACCCTTGCCATTGTCACCGAAGGTGATATCATCATAGTCGGATTCTTTGTCAAGAGTAGTAAAGATCTTTGCTTCGCCGGTCATGTGTTGAGAGCATCCACTATCAACCACCCAATGTTTCCCTCCGGCCTTGTAATCCACCTACAAAAAGGAATTCACTTGCTTTTAGGTACCCAAATTTGCTTGGGTCCTTGGATGTTAGTCACCAAAACCTTAGGCACCCATATGGCTTTCTTCTTAGTGCCACTAATGGGAAGACCAATAAACTTAGCACAAACTACACCCTTTTTATCTTTCTTAAGAACATAGGATGCATCAAAGGATACGGGCTTCTTGCTCTTGCATTGATGATTAATATCAACCTTCTTCTTGCAAATGTGACACGACATATGAGTTTCTTCTTCATTTCGAAGGACCTTTGACTTGACAAATTCATTCATAACGGGGGTGAAAGCCTTTTCCCCTTTCTTTGGCAAATATCCAACGCAATTCTGGTTCAAGGTGAACTTTTGATTTGTCCAACAATGATTGAATCTTACATGGCTATCAAACTATTTAGTAAGATCCTTGGATAAGCAATCAATCTCCTTCTTCAAGGATTCATTTTCCAATATAAGAGAGGCATCACATGAAAATCCTTCACTTGTGCAAGAGCCATCATTTGTGCTACAAGATGGGTTAGAAGAACTAGGAGCACTAGATAAACTTTCAAGTTTTTCACATTTAGCACATGAGTCATACTTAGGTTTCATGGACTCTTGTGCAAGGAGAGTGTGATGAGCTTCCTTAAGCTCCTCATGCTTTTCTTTAAGTATCTCATTCGAGGTTTTAACCTTGTCATGAGAGTCCTTAAGATTTTCATGAGAAGTCTTTATCTCCTCATGGATTTCTTGAAGAGAGAAGTATTTTCTCTTCAAGTCCGATATCTTTTCACTCTTCTTGCGCAATAGTTCATTTGAATCATTAAGCATTTGAACTAGATCATTATAAGATATTTCATCATCATCATCATCACTATCATCATCTAGTTTATCATCTATTTCATCATCATTTGATACCTTTGCTTCACTTTTTGCCATAAGACAAAAAGGCTTGGAGAAGAGGGATGGAGCTTCCTTAATGGCGATCCCGGCAATTCCCTTGGAAGGCTTCTCATCATCATCATCATCATCCGAGTCGGAGCTATCATCGGAATCCCACTCCACATAGTATGCTTGACCATTCTTCTTCTTCTTGAAGAATTTCCTCTTCTTCTTGTCTTTCTTCTTCTTGTCCTTCTTCTTGTTTGGGCAATTGATAGCTATGTGCCCAATTTCATCACACTCAAAACACTTCTTGTCTTCAAATGGATTCTTCTTTGAGGATTGACCTTTCTTGTCATAATTCTTCTTCATGATTCTATTGAATCTCCTCACAAAGAGAGCCATTTCTTCATCGGATTCAACCTCATTTCTTCCTTCATCATCATTGACTTCTTTAGTTGACTTGGCCTTGAGAGCAATGTTCTTCTTGTTGTCATCATTTGCTAATCCATGAGTTTCCTTTTGAGAATTCTTGAAGATATCATGAGTAAGTACTTCACCAAGCACTTCGGTGGGTGTCATTTTCTTCAAGTTGGATCTCACAAGTAGTGTCACAATAGTGTCATACTTTTCGGGGAGACACCTAAGGAACTTGTGAGAGAAGTCTTGATCCGGGACATCAAATCCAAGACCCTTGAGCTCATTCACAATCTCATTCAACCGGTTGAACATGGTGGACACATCTTCATCAATTTTCATGACGAACTCATTGAATTTTCCTTTGTACACATATAGCTTTGCTTCCTTCACCGTAGATGTTCCTTCATGAATTTCCATGAGCTTCAACCAAATATCTTTAGCGGTTTCAAGATTCTTCACACGGTTGAACTCATTAATGGATAGAGCCTCATAAAGCACATTCATTGCTTGATCATTGAGTGATTCATTTGCTTCATCTCTTGGAGTCTTGTTTTCTTGATCAAGAATGACAAAGCCGTCATCCACAATTTCCCAAATTCTCTTGTTCATTGCCTTGAGATAAACCCTCATTCTTGTCTTCCAATAGTCATAATTATTGCCCTCAAAGAATGGTGGTTTCCCCACATTGTTGAGGTTGATAGGCTTTTCTTCACCCATTTTATCCTACTCCGGGATGGTTAAATCCTTCAAATATGGAGTCCTCAGCTCTGATACCACTTGTAGGATCTAGGATACCGACTAGAGGGGGGTGAATAGGCGGTTTTAAACTTCAATCACAAAACTCAACAAGTTTTATTAGTAACACAAGGTGAAACCTATTTCTACCAAGTCTATGCCTATGTCAAGGTTTGCAACCTAGGGTGACAAGATACAAATTAATCTCTAGGAAAGTAAATTGTCAAATTAAATGTGGTAAACAAGTAGAGCAAAGAAATAGCCGAACAAGAGAGACGAATTTTATCCCGTGGTATCAATGACTTGCCGGTCACCCCTAATCCACGTTGAGGTGGATCCAAAGCTTCAACCGCTCCTCTATCAAGACCTCTCTTGATGTATGAGCCGGCTTGAATCAATGAACCTCTCCAAACCTCGATTTCACTAGTGTTGCTCTTCCCACTCCGGTGAGGTGAGCACAAACCTCTCACAATCAAGGCGGAAGCAACTTCACAATCTTTTTCGAAGTGCTTCAACCGGCCACAACCACCAAGCCGTTGAGGAGGCGGCAACCTCCAAGAGTAACAAGTCGATGACGCTTGCTTGATGAACTTCTAGTGCCCCAAAGCTCAAACTCTTGACGCAATGCACTAGAACTCTCTCACACTCACAAGGATGCTACTCTAAGCAATAGGAGTGAATGAGAGGTGGAAGAAGGCTCAAGTATTGCAAATATGCTTCAGAAGTGCCAAGAGAACTTCTTCCAACCCGTGGGTGGAGTATTTATACTCCCCCACCTCCAAACTAGCCGTTACCTTCAAATCCCGTGAAAACAGGGGACTGGCGGACCGTCCGCTACCCACTTGGCGGACCGTCCACCTAAGCCCCAACGGCTACTGTCCAAAAAGTCAAACATGTCAGAGATAACCGTTACGCAGCTGGCGGACCGTCCGCCCCCTCAGGCCGGACCGTCCGCCTCAGAGTTAGAAGCTCAGCTCTCCACGCGACTAAGGACCCAACATCCATAACTACGGACCGTCCGCTATACAAAAGAGGCCTGGAACCCCCAGAACACGTTCCTGCGTAAACGGTCCGCCACCTACGGTCCGCCTCACAAAAATGACAGGCGGACCGTCCGCCATTTCCAGCGGACCGTCCGCCTCCAAAGACTCGGCAGACCCTTCCAACACTTAGTCAAATTCACATAAAGATAGATGACATGCGGACCGTCCGCTTGCCACCGGCCGGACCGTCCGTAGTACCACATTCAGCACTAGATCTTTTCGCTTTTTCTTTCCCACTTTCTCAATGGTGTTAGCTCTCATGCATGCAATGCAACCATTTGAGCAAAGTGGCACTAGAAACTCCATGCAAATGAAATTGACCCCTCTTGATAGTACGGCTATCTAGCCTATCAATCCGGTCAAAAATCTTCTCTAAACACCTCATGACCAGTAAAAGAAAATATCCTATCTTTTACCTTTGCCTTGTGCTTCCTTGGTTCCAACACACATATCCAATGTTAATTCACCGTTGAAGCTCAACCATCTCACCGGACTAACCTATTCTCATATCCTCAATGAAATAGTTAGTCCAATATGGTTATCATTAATTACCAAAACACACTTAGAGGGCCTAGATGCTTTCAGCAACTTATATGCAGTACAAAATATGTAAAAACATATTTTTATATCCTATGAGCAAAAATAAGTTTTATTATGTACAAACATCCAAGTTTGCATTAAGGTGTATGAAAGTTTATGAGAGATGTATATGTTTATGAACAATGTATAGTGTAATTTTCTTGAAATGCATTGATTTTTTTTATGCGAAGGTCATACACCTATAAAATGACTCCATGACAACTTTTATAATTTTTGGATAAGTTTTTGATATAGTTATTATTTGTACAAGTAAAGGAGTAAATTAAAGTGTAAATTGTACATAGAAAACCTATTGACATTTCATATATTTTTTAGGATTTGATCTAAACTAGAGCATATGTCCTTGGATACTATTTTTCTAATATCTAGTAGGAGATATTTAAGAGACATGTAGTTCAAATTAGAATTACTAAGAATAAGTACCTGAAAATTCATTTAATAGTTAGAATAGCAAATTATTTCAAAAAAATCCAAAACTACACCATGGCAACATATATGTAGTGTAAAATATTTAAAAATTGTCTCCTTATAATATAAGCAAAAATAAAATTTTAGGGTGTGCAAACTAATCGATGTTGCACTTCTTTAATATTAAATGCTTCAAATTTTTATGATTTTTTAGAGACCACACCTTAGATCCAATTGAGCTGAATTTTTTTGTTGCCCCTTGTGTCCTCTTAGTCCAATAAAAAATATCAAAAAATAAAATAAAAATAAAAATTTGTTGTGTACTGTAATTTAAAACCGACTGTGAAAATGGATTTTCACAACTGGATCGTGGCTAAAACCGTCTTTGAAAATGGACTTGGTTTTCACAACGGGTCAAGCCGCAAACTGGCTGTGAAAATATATTAGTGCCACTTTTTAAAAATTAGCTGTGAAAATAGTGACTAGAAAAATCAATTCCGTAGTAGTGACATAACATAGTAAAATTTTAAGCCAGCATTAAACTACAGTCAATAAAATTCAAGCAACCGGCCTACTACGTGCACTTTGCCTATGAAGCGATGGGCCATATGACAGCTTGAAGCTCTCTGCCTTTTGGGCTTGGCTAGTGTTAACAGGTTAGAGAGACAACACAATGGCCCTCGTCACAAGCCCTTTCTCTAATCGGACAGAAGGGCATGCAGATCATCACGCGACATCTACTTGCACCTATCGTCGTCTAGAATTTTTAATCATGGAATGATGGAATCACTGAATTACTATAGATGGGGGGGAGGGGGGCTTTGCCAATGTGCAGCTCCGCTTGTGTTGCTCACCATCCCGAAAATACTCCCCCAATCTGTTTTGACAGTCATGTTTCTAAAACTGATTTCTTTCTCTTTTGATGGTAATATTTGAGTTGTCACCTCAGATCTATCATAAATAACTTTTTTGTTTTCCATGTAGAGTAATTCCTCTAGAAAAGACCAATCCATATATATGATGACATCGTTAATGAGGACTTCTTCTCATATAAAAACGAGTGTCTGATGATCACTACTAGAGAAATGGGTACCAGGACCGGCTGGTAACAACCTTTTAAGACTGGATGGGCGACCAGTACTACCATTCCGGCACTAAAAGGGGTCAATTAGTACCGGTACTACATGATTTACATAAAAAATTCTTAGGCTACCGAACTAGCTTCAGCTTCTGCATCAGAAGCTCTCTAGCTTCTCTGACCAATTTCACTAACATTTCAAAGAAATTTCACTTGTATTCAACATTCAAACCAGGGTTACAGGACAGAATTTACATAACAAAGAAACAAAGAACCACAGGAAACACACCAATACATACATTTCTTCCTGTCTCAGCCCATAAGAATCAATTACAATATCTCAAAAACTAACAAATATCAATTACAGATTCAGAGGGGCAAGAAGCAAGAAGAATATATGCTCGGTTACTGCTCGAAGGCCCAGATGCAGAGCGCGGACGCTCGCGGGCCGCGCACTAGCCAGCCACGGAGGCCCAGCGCAGAGCCCCGCCACTTGCCGGCCGCGGAGGCCCACCGCTCGCCGGCCGCGGAGCCACCGCCCACTCGCTCGCCGGCCTTGGAGGCCCGAGGCCCCGGCGCTAACCGCTCACCGATCGGGGTGCCTCACCGCTCCGGACCCTGGGCTCTCGTGTCCGCTGGGCAGGGCTGACATCAGCCCCTGTCCGGCTGACGTGATTATTTTTTATTGTGTTTGTTATTGGAGAAATGTTAGATAAAATTCATAGATAAATAGATAAAAACCATAGAAAATTATAGAAAATCATAGAAAGTTACATAGAAAACTCTGAAAAATGATAGATAGATCCTTTGTTATTTATTGTTTTTTGTGTATGTTATTTATTTGTTATTTGTATTATTTGTATGTCTTATTAATTGTTGCATAGATATTCACATAAAATCATACAAATTTGTGGAATAACTTTGAAAAACTTAGAAAATGATATGGATCCTTTGTTATTTATTGTTTATTTGTTTGTTATTTGTATGGTATATCTTAATTTATTATTGAAAAGAAATTCACATAAAAGCATAGAAAATTCATAGAAAGACTTAGAAAATGATAGAGAGAGATCCTTTGTTATTTTGTGTTTTTATTTGTATGGTATGTCTTATTATTGCATAGAATGTCACATAAAATCAAAAAAATTATAGAAAACTAACAAAATTATAGGAAATCACATAAAATCATAGACATTTTTAGAGATAATTTTTTATGCAAATGTTTGATATTATGATATAGGAAATGGGCCCTCGAAGGGACGAGAGTGCTCGAGCATGAAGTGACGAAGTTCCTACCAGACACTCGTGCAGATGAGGAAATCTTATTCGAGTCGATAAGGGTAGAAACTCAATACATGACTCTGGACCTCGACGGCAGCCGTACTTACATGTACCTTAACATGTTAGGACATGTTGGCGATGGCAATTAAGGAAATCCTGCTGGTGAAGGAAATTCGCCAATGGGGTACCAAATTAATAACTCATAGGAGCCATTGTTCACTTTCCATTGTTTGGAATTAACAATTGAGATTTCTTTTTAGCCATCCGGGTCATCATGTAATTCGAGGTATTCCCATAATCTTCAAAAAGATCATCCTCAAAATCAAAGGGTAATCCGAGGGGTTGAGTTTCCTCATCCCTAACGGACGATGGTTCGGGAACTGGTTCTGGGTCTAGACCAGGCAAGACTGTACGTAACTATAGAAAGGGTAGGTTTAAGAAAATCTTGCTTGGCCTTAACCTTAGTGTTGAGAGTGTTTTCTCGAATCTTGTTCAGCATTTCTCTCCCTTCTACAGGTTACGTGTAAAACTGAACCTCCGGCAATCAAGGAAATCCTGCTGGTGAAGGAAATGACGCCAACAAGGTACCAAATTAATAAGCCATAGGAGACATTGTTTGGAATTAACAATTGAGATTTCTATTTAGCCATCTGGGTCATCGTCGTAGCAAAATGAAAGCGAGGCCTGATGAAAAAGCATTAGGGCCGTATTATCATCACTACAGTCGATGCAACGGGTTAACCTATTGCACCAACACATGCCAGAGCCAAATGCATCAAACAAATTGGATTTTTTGTTAGAGACCGCATCCTGATCAGTTTTAGGGACTGGAGAATCAGCAAGACATCTGATGCTAACAGCGCCGTCCTTCAAACGGAGAAGGACATGCTGTGGACAGAGCTAAGATAGGACTTCACATTCCGAGAGGGCAAAGAAGAAAAATGTAAGGTTCGGGCTCTAGGAAAGGCTACCACTGCTTTCCAGACATTCAAGAAAAATATAAACATAAATTGTATCAAGAAAGGCCTTGAACCAAATTTTGAAAAGGAGCACAGAAAATTAAGAGATCACTAGGAATCAATTTTGTAGTACAGGGCGTGCAAAGAGTGTGCAGAGGCAGTCCTTCAGAACATGGAGAATGCGCATAAAAAGAAATACTCCACCACCTGGGTTCAAGGGGTTACCAGACTGTGATTGAAAAATGGAACAAGATGGAACAGGCTATCATTGCAAACCACAAACTTTGGAATGGCCAGAGCGAGCTAGGAGTTGGTATTATGCTCATGGCGGCTCGCTAGATCTCCAACGAGGGTTGTGCATCTTTTCTCAGAAGATAAGAGATGCAGCGCAAAGAATTCAAGCGGCGGTGGAGACTAAGTCCAGAGGGGAATTCCATCTTAACAGAGAAAGGGGCGAGCTGACTTATGCCCTTCAAACTACAGAGCACACTAGCCGTTGTCGAGGCAAAGGCATTGTTCCATGGAAGGTTGCGTTTGCTGAGGATATCAAACCATACAAAAGCCAACATAGATACAAAGCCAATCAAGACGAGAAGATTCACATATTAGAAGAATGCGTGGCCTCTCATGACCAAAGGTTGGCTGAAGAAGTAAGCTGGCAACTGGCCATGCAGCAGGGATCAGCAGCGGGCACTATTCATGATCAAGTAGACGCATCTCATTGGCGTAGCAGCATGGCTTCCACGGAGCTCGCAGGACCTATTGAGGGCGACATGGTGTAGCAGAGCCAAACAGACCGCTACCCCGTGGACGACATCCCTGAGAAGACCACTTGTGAGCTTCTTCCTCCTGTCAGAAACAAGAATGTCCTAGTGGGTTTTGCTTATGCCGTGCCTGACGTATCATGGATCCAACATTCCGTCGGGATACCCAAGAGTTGGGTTGGACCGAGTGGTCGACAGATGGGAATATCTCGAGCTCGATATTCCTCGAGGTGAGGGAGAGGTGAATCTCGGCCAGGCCATCCACTGTTTTATTCTATGGCAGAAGCGCTCCATCAAATTTCCGGGTCTGACTGCTGCGGACTTAGGATCATCTCCTCAGAGCTCAAGAGCACCTTCGCCGAGCATGAGTCCGCCAACACCATCTCTAGCTCCAGCTCAATTCAACCCCGACCCATTGCTGTGTCCTCCAGCTCGGGCTGTGTTCAGCCCCCCTACACAGCATGATCCCTCCGGCTATGATCCCTTCGCAAGAGGCCCCAACTATTCCCTGCAAGAGCAAAGGACCCGGCCTCCGGTTCAAGCCTAAGAAGAAGAAAGAAAGGGTAAAGAAAGAAAAAAATTGATGATGAAATTAGGGCACACGTGGATATGGAGGTAAAGGTACCCTTTGCGAAGCCGAAGCCCGAGAAGAAGCAAAAGATCGATCCGAGCACCATGAAGTTCATTCTTGACCAGGGTAAGCCTCTACCTCCAAAGAAAAATATATCTGGCTACGACCGTACTCTCGTTAAGGCCAGTGAGAGAGAGGCACATGAATAGAAGAGTGGAAACCAAGTTGCCCAATTTGGACAGGAAGCATAGCAGTCCATTGAACCTTTGAAGGTGCTTACAGAATATGATCAGCATGTCCTTGAGTTTACGCTAGACATTGGTCTTACCATAACATAGATTTGAGGTGAGGACCATATTTCTAAGTACGATGTGGCAAAAAAATGTAACTTCAAGCTAGGGAAATCACTTATCTGGGCACAGTTGGTAGACCTTCTACCAACACAAATGAGGAGGTTGCATGAACGTACATGAGAAAGTCAGCAGAAGGTGTGGAATAGGCCACTACTCATTTTAGAGATGAACATTATTTTTGTGTGGAGGACTTGATATAGATGAATTTCAAAAAGATTATAGATGCTTTTCCATCAAGATGCCCTTGACAAGTCCCTCATGAGTGTCTGGATTCTGTAAGTTAATTTAATATTGTTCACTAAATAATAATGTTATATATTTTTGTCGAGGTTGTAATCAGCAGATATTTGTCCGGCAAGCACCCTGCTTCGTGCGAAGATTGATCACAGTGAACGAACAGAGAGACTTAGGATTTTATACTGGTTCGGGCCCTCAAGATCGAGTAATAACCCTACATCTAGTTGCTGCTTGTATTATCTCGGCGAGTACAGATTACAATGATGCAACAAATACTCTCGGGTGGATTGGCTAAGATTGGGAATACCCTCTACGTGCAGGACCCCCTACTATTTATATCCAGGGAGACGTGCCTTACAAGACAAAACAGACCTAAACCTATTAGGACTCTAACTATCATCGGGTCTTCCTTCTGCGATCTGGTCATCGTGTCTTGTTCGGAGTCTTCTTCGGTCGGAGTCGGTAGTCGGTAATCCTCGCGATCGGGTACCCAGGTATTATGGCCTCAACAGTAGCCCCTGAGCTTATCTTGTTCAGAAAAGGTTGATCCTTAAGTAGCCTTCGGGTCTTTTTGCTCTTCGGGTGATTTTGGGATATGCAAATATCTCGACAATCACTTGAAAATGAGAGCCAGAAAAGATCCCGAACTCTGAATGGAGAAACCTGCATCTGAATGATAAGGTCAGAGAAAATACCAGCCATAATAATAGCAAATAAAGAATATTCCATCTTGGAAACTGAAGCACCAAGGGTTGATGTAGCCTGCCCTGTGCATTTAAAACCTACTCCGCATGTCTCCCGAAACTCTAGCAGCACACGCGGCACAAAACTACGGCACTGTTTCAGTTCCTCGATTCTCATGTGAAGCATCACCTCAGGGTCTTTAAATATCGAATCCCTTGGATAGATCTGCACTTGAGCTTTCCTCTCTAGGTCCTCTCCCTCCCCGCACCATGGGAAAGAAAAAGCTCAGCCGCAAGTTCAAGTTGCCTCGCCTCCTTTTCGGAGACTCCTCCCGCAGCTCTGTCGAACCGCCGTCCAACAAGCCGGAGGACCCGCCGGCGACGACACCACCTCCTGCTCCTCCTTAGGCTCCCCTTCTGGCTCTCTCCTGGCACAGGGATGAAGGAGTTGAGGTCGAGCTGTCAGAGGAAGTTCCGGCAATGGCATCTCCAGTCCCGGAGGCCGCTCCATCGAGCATCGCCATCGGGAAACGACCTGCACCACCATTTCTAGCTCCGGCGTCTCCCATCTCCCTTTCCTCCGATGACGAGCTGAAAGGGGGACCCAGCGGAGCCCGACTGGAGCCAGAGTCTTTGCGCGCAGGCGCATCTTTGTCTTCTGCTCCGGTCGACACCAGCGGCGACGAGGAGTTCGCCCGACGCTTCTTCGTCTCCCTGAACCGCGAGCTGATCGGGATTCCAGGAGACGGCGCGCTCGTGGACCTCATCAGCGACTCCAAAGAGGAGGACGTGGAGGAGGCTCTGCCGCCTGGTGCTGCACCACACTGATCCTCGCCGACGACGTTAGTCGGGCGAGGATTGTTATTTTGAATTTTTAGTTTGAGGATAGTTATCGATCCCCTATGAAATGTACCTCTTTAGGATTAATGAAGAAATTTCACTTGAGAGATGTAACAATAGTCCCCTTTTTCCATGCTCGAAAACTTTCGCATTAATCTGTTTATGAAACTGCTTGTCCAGAGAATAAAATTCCCCGAACAAGACCCCTTTCCGAACAGACCAACTATTTAACATGTTTGGGAAATTTGATCCCAATCAAAGATGATCGGGCTATTTCCTCTAGACATACCGAGTATTCGGTCATTTAAAATTGGTAGCTTCCTGAGTAAGCTATCAACCCCAAATGCATTGTATTTGACTTGCACAGTTTTCGAAACGACGCCTGCCACAGAGAAAGGAAAGAAACTTTTTGACACAACAGTGACTGCGGATTGCACGGATCGAGGCCAGTTTTCTCGGGGTTTGTGCTCCCTCGCGAAACCATAAAGCCCCCAGGTGCAGCTGCCTGGACTCCATTTGGGCGTTCGTCTTCCTCACTTGCATCTGCAAATGCTCGCCATTCCGCATCCGTTCTCTACCCTTCATCCTCTTGCTCCTCCAACCATTCGAACCAGCTTTCCGCCGCCATGGCCTCCTCACACCAATCCTCATCTGGTGGCAAATCATCGGGCGATCAGAGCAGCGCCGCCTCCGGACGGGAGCTGCGCAGTGGATCCACGATCTATACCACGGACAAATACTGGGACAAATCCACCACCATGATGAAACAACTGCAACAGCTGGAGAACCTTGGATTGCTCCCGGACACTACCACCTTTCCTCATCATCATGCCAAAGGTCAGGTTTATCCGACCCCCGACACCCTCGAGTTGGTAGCATTCTTGGAATTCTTCCACTGCGGATTTGGGGTATATCCATCAGATTTCTTCCATAGCATTTGCGACTTCTACCAGATGGAGCTCGTGCACGCCAAACCCGGCGCTATAACAATGCTTAGCATTTTTGCCTTTCTGTGCGAAGCTTGGTTAGGGAATAAGCCGTCATTGCTCCTGTGGAGATATTTCTATGCTCCTGCATTTTACAAAGCTTGGTTAGGGAATAAGCCGTCAATCGGGTTTTCCTTGAGAGATCAGGAGATCTATATCCCCTTTCCAGTGAAAGATTCTTGGAAAGGTTATCGGCGTGATTGGTTTTACATCACCCTTCCCCAAGCCTCAGTAGCAAAAGGGAAAGATTTGATGCCCTATCTCAAGGAAGAGACCAAAGCCCTGCCAAGAATTACTCCTGAGATGCAAAAGCACATTGATCGAATCTTGGCACTTCGTGACGCCGGTTGACAGCGGTTCTTGTAGCAGAGATCTTCATTAGATGGAGATTTATCCCGCTCATGACTCATGATCGCTACGCCTGGACGTTCAGGGGTGACAATGACCCGAACAGGATGAGGCCAGATGGTAAGCCCTTGTCTTACTGTTCAGTAATTTTTCTGAGTTTGTTCGGTTATTTGAGATGTCATGACTCTTAACTAACAGTTGTCCTAGAATCGAAAGTGGCAGTCCATCTGAAGAAAATGCTGAACGTCGAGATCCCGGATTGCACTGGCGTCCCAGCACCCTACAATGCCGACAATCCTCCTCCAGAGGTAAACTGACTCTCAGAAAATTTTTCTTCTTGCTTAATGTTCATATGATATGATTCTTTTTCCCGAACAGGCTCCACCTGTCGTTGATGCTCCCGCTCAGAGTGGAGCCATCAATTTTGAGGAGGAAGCAGAGCTACCCGTCGATCAAGGCGCCAAGACCTCGACCGTCGAACTGCCCGAACCATCACCTGCTGCGGAGAAAAAGAACCCGAGCAGCCCCAAGGCGATCGTTCCCCGAACCCGCAAACGCTCTCGCACCGTGAGCGTGGAGAGGACGATCCGGGGTTCGGGATCTCCTGGTGTGCCCGGAATTAGTGAGCTGCCGCCTGGTCGTGATCCACCTCATCCCGATGACCAGGTACCAAGTATGGTCGTATTCGGGCGTTTATTTGCAATCTTTGATCGCATAACCAAAGCTAAATGTGTTCGGGAGATTTCTCGTCAGGAAATTCGTTCGATCCCACCTCCGTCAAAACCCCCCTCTGGTGCCAAGAAGTTCAAAGTCACACTCCCGACCTCCGAGTAAGGGCTCTGATTTGTTTGGTTTCGCTTGATTGCCTCTCACAGGGAGAATATTTTTAACAGTTTTGTTTGTTCGGGAACTCAGGCCCTCCAAGCTGCAACTTCTCCTTCCACCAGGCCATCAGAAAAAGAGAAAACTCCCAAGCCTGGCTCAGTAGCCCAGCCCGATGGTGCAGAGAAGAGCGCAGAGGCCATGAGACCTGCCCCGACACCCTTGGGCCTGATCATTACTTCACTTTCTGCAGCCGAGGAGCAATGGCATTTGCTAGACGCTCATGCCTCTGCTGCGGAAGCGTCTATGTCTAGACTGGAGGCCCAAGTTGCCATTCTCCAGTCCAAGAAAGAAGGTACTTGTCTTATGTTACCATGTCTGTTTTTGGTCCTTATCCCGCAAACTTTTGTTTACACGTTGCCTCTGATCCTGTAGCTGACTCCAAGAGCATTGAGGTGCTCGAGAAGAAAAACTCAGATTTGGAAGGCAAGCTTGTTGTCCGGGACAAGGACGTTGCTGATCTCACCGCCTGACTTGAAGCTTCAGAGAAGCGCAGCTCGTCCTTGGAGACCAAGCTCATGGAGGGTGCGTGCGTTGCTGCAACTCACACCGTTGGGGCCTTGAAAAGCCATGTTCCTGATCTCGATGCCTCACTGCTCTCCAAAGGCTTCAAGTGTTCTGCGGCGGATGCTGAGGTACTATTTGATAGTCTCGCCCCACTGATGGAACCCTTTGTTAAAAAACTTGATCTCCATTTGAGTGATTCGGAGGACCCTTCTTAAACTCTGTGCTTAGATCCTGTAATAGGGCAAAACTTGAAGGTTTAGCATGTGACTTGTACTTTGTGAAACATATGCTTGCATGTTTTTGCTTAAGTCTTTGAGCTGATCGGTCAGTTTGTGGAACTTTTTAACTGATAGCTTTGTCATGGCCAAAGGTCCCATTATCATGAGCTATTTTGGAATTGTTTAGTCACTGAGACACGAGCGGTCTTCCAAACTGTGTAATTCCTTGTAGTCATGATGTTCGGTATCTTAGCGTAGCCTAGCATTCTTGATTTAAAAAGCCCGATTCTTGCGTGGTAGTAGTACCATAGTAGCCCCCAGGTCTTTTGCAGTCATGCGAGCATGCTGGAAAAGAGTTCAGAAGTATCGACCACAGGAATTTCCCGATCGTTTGGGGAGCCCTCGAGCGTTGCGCTTGGGATGCGTAGAATTGGTCTGTAAAACTTTCAGTGTAGTAGTCCCCGACTCTTTGTTAGTGTATGCAGTATGGTAACAAAGAGTAGAAACAGAATAGAAAAAGAACACCCAGCCCCTGAGCGTAAAAGCGAGGGTGAGTAAAGTACATAGAACTTATCTTTTTTTTTGTTGGTGCCGAAGGTGACGCGGATGACGGCTTTTATCTGCCAAACTTGCTGGACAGGCTTGAACTTGTTTGATTACCTTTGTTTTGGCGTAGAATCTGCATAGTTGATCCATGTTTCAGGTATTTGGCAGCATATCTCCATCTATCTCCGCGATCCTGTAAGCTCCTGGTCGGACGATGTCTACTACGATGTAAGGCCCTTGCCATGGAGAGGACAATTTGTTTTTGTCCTTAGTGCATTTGTCTAATTTGAGCACCATGCCACCAATGCACAGGCTTCTCTTGTGAACATTAGCATCGTAGTATTGTCGCAGCTTTTGTTGATACTGGGCCACTCTGAAAGCGGCTATGTCACGAGTCTCCTCAAGGAGGATTAGCTCATCGGCGTGTCTGTCAGGCTCTTTAGTCTCTGAAAACATTGCCACGCGTGGGGCTTGTAGTCGGATATTGGATGGTAGAATTGCCTCGGCTCCATACACCAAGAAAAAGGGTATTTCGCCTGTTGCACGGTTCATGGTGGTCCTCATCGACCATAGTACTGTAGGAACTTCATGAATCCATCGCTTATCATAAGCTTACAATTTGTTAAAGATCCTCTTCTTGATGCCTTGGAGCACGATACCGTTAGCACGCTCTACTTGCCCATTTGTTTTCGGGTGATTTACTGATGACCGATCATGCCTGATCCTGTGGCTGTAGTAGAAATCAGAGAACTTTTTGCTTTTAAACTGTGTTCCATTATCAGAGATTATCCTGTTCGTGACCCTGAAGCGCACGACAATACTCCGTAGGAATTTGACAGCTGCCTCTTTTGTGATTTTTTGAACTGGCTCGGCCTCAACCCATTTTGTAAATGTGTCGATGCCGACGAACAGAAATCTATACCCCGCGACAGCCCTTGGAAAAGGCCCGAGGATATCTATTCCCCATGTGGCGAAGGGCCATGACAGGAGAATAGTGTTTAAAGCTTGCACAGGTTTAGTTTGTTTCCGTGCGAAGAATTGGCACGCTTCGCACTTCTTAACTAACTCTTTAGGGTCTTGAAGAGTTGTAGGTCAGTAGAAGCTCTGTTGGAATGCTTTCCCTGCTAGATATCTGGGAGCAGCGTGAGATCCACAGATTCCTCCGTGAATATCGTGGAGCAAACTAATGCCCTTGGCCCGTGTGATGCATTTGAGGAGCATTCCATTGCGGTTAGCTTATATAACCGCTCGTCAACCAATTGATAGTTCTTGGCTTTACGATGGATTTTCTCCAATGTCGCTTCATCGTCGGGTATAGCTTGGTTTGTGAGGTACGCCCGGATTGGATCCATCCAGTTCTTCTCGTTTCCAACTAGAGCGACGGCTCAAGCTGTATCGACCAGCATAGATTCCTTGGCGGATTCCTTGGTTGTAGAAACTGTTCCCTTGGCGGGCACAGTTTTTTGGTTCGGTAGTGAAACCGACACAGATGGTTTAGTAAGAACTTCAAGTAACACGTTACCTGGGAGCCATGTGCACTCGGCAGCTGCCTTTGCTAGCTTATCTGCGTCGCTGTTGAATTCCCTTTCGACGTGTCGTACTTCAAGCCCATCAAATTTGCTCTCCATCCTCCTATATGCTTCCAAGTATTTAGCCATGACATCGCTCCAAGCTCTATACTCTTTCATGACCTGCTTTGCAGCTAACTCAGAATCCCCTTTCACGAGCTGCCTCTTAACGCCTAGAGATGCAGCTATGCGGAGTCCTGTTAAAAGCCCCTCATACTCGGCAACAGTGTTAGTAGGGTTGGATCAACAAAATTGATTTGTAGCACGTACCTGATGATGTCATTATGTGGAGAGATCAGGACCACCCCAGCCCCCGCGCCTGCTCTGCAAAACGCTCCATCATAGAACATGGTCCAGTGTTCAGGATTTTAGGCAGTCTCTTCGGGTTCGGGATTAGTTCACTCTATGATGAAATCTACCAGAGCCTGCGACTTGATGGCAATTCTGGGTATGAATTCAATGTCGTAAGCCTCAGTTCCACAAACCATTGTGCAATCCTACCCACGGCATCTCGATTGTGCAAAATGGCACCTAGTGGATAAGTTGACACGACCTTGATCTTGTGGCTCATAAAATAATGCTTGAGTTTCGTGAAAGTCATTAGCACAGCATATAGTAATTTCTGAATCTGTGGGTACCTTGTTTTTGCATCATGTAGCATCTCGCTCAAGAAGTAAACGGGGTGTTGTGTTGTTGACTTTTCTGTTGGTCTCTCGACCACCAGAACAGTACTGACAACAGTTGGTGTTGTTGTTACGTATAACAGCATCTCTTCTTTTGGCTGCGGCGGGACCAGTACGGGCATTTTCTGTAGGCATTGTTTGAACGCCTGGAACGCCTCTTCTGCTTCTTCCGACCATTCAAAGCGATCAGTTTTACACAACAGTTTATAAAATGGCATACCTCGTTCGCCTGACTTGGACACGAATCGACTCAGGGACCCCATCATTCCTGCCAACTTCTGGACCTCGTAGCTGCTGCGTGGGGACTTCATGTTGTCAAGTGCCTTGATCTTGTGTGGATTTGCCTCTATACCTCACTGGGAAACAAGGTAACCGAGGAGCTTTCCCGATGGTACAACAAAGGTGCATTTGGCGGGGTTGAGCATCATCTTGTTCTTACACAAGTTGTCGAATGTTTTGGTTAAATCAGCGATCAGGTCGCCTTTTAACCTACTCTTTACAACGATATCATCTATGTATGCTTCCACATTACGGCCGATCTGGCCTTTGAGAACAATGTGCACACATTTTTGATAAGTGCAACCTGCGTTTTTAGACCAAAAGGCATCTTTATATAACAGTAAACACCGAAGGGAGTTACAAATGCAGTTTTCTCCTCATCGTCAATGCACATGCTGATTTGGTAATACCCCGAGTAGGCATTTAGAAAACAAAGCAGCTCGCATCCAGAGGTTGAATCTACAATTTGATCTATCCTAGGTAATGGATACTCGTCCTTCGGGCACGCTTTATTCAGATCGGTGTAGTCCACGCACATCCTCCACATTCCGTTGGGCTTCTTCACCATGACTAGGTTTGCCAGCCACTCCGGGAAAGGGACCTCTCGAACGAAGCCGGCTTTAAGTAGTCGGTTGATTTCTTCGTTAATGGCGTCTCGCTTCTGCGGGGTATATCTCCTTTGCTTTTGCTTGACTGGTCGGACACCAGTTCGTATGCCAAGCTTGTGCTCCATTACCTCCCTGGGGATCCTGGGCATGTCAGACGGTTCTCAAGTGAACACATCTTTGTTTGCCTAGAGTAAAGCAATGAGCTCGAGTTCCTATTTGTCACCCAGACCAGAGCCCACCTAGGTGGTCTTGTTCGGGGCCGCCTCATCAAGGGCCACCGACTTCGTGCCCGGCTCGGAGCGTTTTGCCGCTGGCAGGCTTGGTCAGGCGGTAGCTGGCGACTCGCCAGCTTCCTGTGATGGTGTCCCCTTGAGTGGGGTCTGGTCCACCACGGTCTGCTTCTCGGCGACGCCGTCATCGGTCTTTTTGTCCCCCGCGGGCACCGGTACGGGCACTTCTTTTCCCTTGGCCTTTGATCGGGCCTCCGCTGCTCGGGAGGTTTCTGCAACTGCTATCTTCGCGGCAGTGGTCGGCAGGTTCTTGATCTTTTTCTTGGCAGGTTTGGTAGCCTTGGCTGGTTCCTGCTCTTGTCCCTTGATCATGTCCATGGTCTTCATGTCGCACTGGACTGTGTCCTTGCGATCCCTGCGGACGGTGATCGGGCCCAGTGGCCCCGGGATTTTGATCATGGAGTAAGCAAAGTGGGCGGGCGCCATGAATTTCTTCAGGAACGGCCTACCCAAGATGCAGTTGTAGGCTGATGTTATATCAGCAACCTTAAAGGTGAGGAACTCTGATTGGATGTTTTTTCCCTCCATGAGGGTTATCTGCAGATCGATCCTCCCTAAGGGAAAGGCTTGGATGCCTGGTATGACCCCGTAGAAAGGCTTCTCCATTGGGGACAAAGACCTCCTCGGGATTCCGAGTTCGTCGAAAGCATTGATGAACAGTAAGTTAAGGGCGCTTTCACTGTCGATCAGGGTTCACCTGATCTTGCGAGACCCGACCCAGGGCTTGATGCACGGGGGAAGCAGTGGCCCATCGTACAACGTTTCGGGGTGATCCCTTTGATCGAAGGTGATCGGGACTTCAAACCACCTCAATGGCTGTGTGCAGGGTTCGGTGCTTGCTATCTGCCTCTCGACCAGCTTCAGCTAGGATTTGGAGGTTCGGGTCGAATAGCCACTGAAAATTGTGGCCATCTCCAGATCTTCGGAAAGTTCTGGCTCATCGTCACAATCCATGTAATTTGTCTGCCGAGGGTTATGAGCGGCCTGGTCACATGGAGCCCCCTGCTGCTGGCTCTCCTCCTCATGCTTCTGCTTTTTGTACACCGTGCAGTCCACAAAGTAATGCTTTGTTGACCGGTGAATGGGGCAGTACATCGGGAGATCGGTAGGTTTGCCCTGGCGCCTGTACGGGGCTTTGTTGTCCACGGCCATGATTTCTTCACCCTCAGACTTGCGCTTCTTGTTCTTGTGCTTATTCTTCTTCTTGCCCTCCCCAGACGGCTGGCTTTGTTCGGGCTTTCCTTGGACCCGGGCTCGAGCGTCCGCCATCTCGGCGGTCGCTTCCAAGATCCCGTAGAGTTCGGCCACCATCTTCAGGTTCTTCTTGGCAAGCTCCTCCGCCGTCCGCTCGTCCTTGCAGCCTTGATTAAAGGCCACAATCACCCCGATCATCCACCATATCTGGGATGGTGTTGCGGGTGTCACTGAAATGGCGGATGTAGTCCTGGAGGGATTCTCCAGGCTTCTGCACACAGTTGAGCAGATCTCCTTCGTGTCCAGGGTATTTGTAGGTGCCTTGGAAATTGGCTTCAAACGTCCCCCGGAGATGGCCCCATGACTTGATACTAGCCTCGGGCAGGTTCATGAGCCACGTTCGGGCTGACCCCTGCAGGGCTGTCGGCAAGTAGTTGGCCTTGACGTAGTCGTCTCCCCCGGTGGCATCGATGATCGTGGAATAGATCTGAATCCACTCGCGAGGGTTGGTTGTTCCATCATACTTCTCGATGTTAATAAGACGGAACTTTTCCAGCCACCTGACCTTGCGCAGGCCTGGAGAGTGCGCAAGGCACCCCCCAGTGCCTGTTCGGTAGTCTCGTGGTGGTGAATCCAGATGGGATCGATAGTAGCCGTCTGTTGGTATTTTTAACGATCACAGATAAATCCGCAAGCGTACGGATACCGATGTAGCTTTCACCCGAGAGTACTCCAGGGTATCGAATCCACAGGGAACGTGTGTGTACTAGTGACGATTTAAGAACGACCAAGGACAAAAGAAGTGATGAATGTGTAGAAGGTAGAGAGGGTTATTTCTAGGTATTCTGGATAATCAAAAGATAGCTCAAGTCATTTCACTGTATTACTTGAGCTATCTTTTGATTATCCAGAATACCTAGAAATAACCCTCTCTACCTTCTACACATTCATCACTTCTTTTGTCCTTGGTCGTTCTTAAATCGTCACTAGTACACACACGTTCCCTGTGGATTCGATACCCTGGAGTACTCTCGGGTGAAAGCTATATCGGTATCCGTACGCTTGCGGATTTATCTGTGATCGTTAAAAATACCAACAAGCTTTCTGGCGCCGTTGCTGGGGAACGGTTGCTGTACTAGTTTCGAACCGAGTTCGCCCATGTATCCCCATCCATACCATCACATCATTTCATTTATGTTTACCATCCATTTTCATCACTACCCATCCATCATTCAAAAAAAAAATAGCAAGAGCATGTTCTTTGGTTGAGTTGTCCCTCTGGTATTTTTTTTGGTCGCTAACCAATACAGGTTGAAACTAAAAAGAACGGCGGGTATACTATGCTTAAGAGCATGAGAGCTGCATCATTTGCAACACAATGGTAAGTTTTGGTAATGGAACAAAACTCGAAGGAGGCCGACACACACTTGATTTTGTTGTCTCGTGACACGAAAATCCAAGTGTGGGGGAGGTTTGTGCTTATCTCATGACAAGTTCCATTAATGCCAAATTTTATCTTTGGTTTATAGATGATGGTAGTTCATGTATCCCTTTCTTATTTTTTTTAAAAAAAAATCCCAAATGCCTGCCTGGAGGTAACCAGGCATTATCCCTTTCATTTGCATGCATTAATGTTGCACATCATATTTGTTTCAAATCATTCATGTTGCACATCATTTGCAAGCAAACTCTTGTGCCTTCTCTATGAATGGGTGGCTCCTCGGCTTTGAACTGTATTCGGGCACTCTGCCTAGTCTAGGTGGGTGGCGAATTTTTTCATCACCTATCTATTCGGGTTCCTAGTCCAACTCATGCAGTCCCTATAGGGTCGGTTAATTGCCAGCACGTGGTTGGTAGACCGGTCGAATAGGCTTAAAGGGATTTGGCTCCCACCATGTCATTTAGAGATAAGGGTTGATCTGTCGCGCATGAGAAACGCCAGGCCTCGAGTTTCTTACAAATTGCATATCATGTTTTAATTCTCTCTCATTTGCATTTCCTAATCACTCAGCATGTTTGTTTTGTTCATCCATATTAAATTAGTTGGCATGTTTATTTCCCAACCATGATTGCATAAAAAAACAAAAAAAACAAAAAAAAATAGTCGGCGAGGCTTAGTGGGATCAAGACATCGAGGTGTGCAAGCCACAAGCCATTGCACCCCGGTAGTCCCCATATGCCTACTGAATCCACCTTGCCTTGCATCCTTGGTTTTTGTGTGTGCTTTCATGGGAAAGGTGATTGTTGCGTGCTCGTGTTTTGCATATATGCCAGCTACTTGTTGGGATCATCCCAACATTTAGTGCGCACATATGCATTCCACACGCGACCACATCACCGTTAATGATGTCATCAAGATCCAAGGAGCTACCGCAATGGAGAGTCTAAACTCATCATCTAACGCCAGCGGTAAGTATAATAAGGTAAGGGGAATGTCATGCTGTTGACATTAAACAAAGCCCTTCCGGGAGGTAACCCGAAGTTCACCATTTATATACTCATGTTCATCTCCATTTGAAAATAGCTTGATCAGGTTCTCATGCTACTTTTATCTATGTTCGTATGCTCTGGTTTGAATGTATCCATGGAATACATTCATAGGCTTTTTAAATTAAGCGTGGCGCTTAGGTTAAATAGCCTGCTTAAATTAAATTTGACATGGTGTCGAGTTTGATTAATGAACCTTGGAGTAATGCTTTTATAGACATTGGTTGTATATATGGACTAACCCCTGCAGGAAAGATTTCAAATTTGAACGGGTAAGTTATCAAGCTTGATTCAAATTGAAGACGAACCAAGGCATTGGATGCATTGCAACAATGTTGCACAACATACAAGGAGATACATCACATTTCGAAGGTCCACTGTGAGTATATTGCAAAACCCCCCTTGTGTTCATGTTGATGCAATTCAGCTTTGTTTGAGTTGTGCTTAAAAGAAAATGGTGAAAATAAAATTTGAAAAAAAAGACTGCTTGAGAAGAAATAATAAAATAATGGCAAACAGGATCTGCGCTTAATATGTTAAAGACTAATTTGTTTTTAAGCGTGGATGTGAACAACTAACCCTATGGCAATAATGGTATCTACTCAAATGGTCCTTCGGGTATTCGTTGTCCACTAACTTTTTGCAGGGATGAAGTAAGGACTAATGGGCGGCGAGCATAACTCCAACATCAGAAACCCTTAGTCACACGGAAGAAAGTTGCACGATGAAGCAGGATGAACAGTGGACAAATCTTTTGGTACTCTTAAGCTCAAATTTCGCATTCACCTGTGAGATTTCAGTTTGGGAAATGTTGCCAGGGAAATATCCAAAACATTTTGTGCATTTCTTCTCCTTTAATCCCCCTGCTAAGTTACCTTGCAAGTGTTGTTTGCCATGAAAAAAATTAATAAAAGAAAAATCAATAAAAATTTGTATAACATAAAAACACCAAAAACATTTGAATTTAAATAAAGATCAGGCTCCCTGGTTTGTAAGGCCAGTAGAGCTGTTGTTTCGTTTCCACCTTGTTTTGAATAAACGCAGGTACAAGATCAAGTATGGGGGTCTCTCAGGCTTCTCATGTTCACACATTCGAGACCACCCACAACCACGCCTCACAACATCGCATGGACCGACATCGATCACGACGAGCAGGCACCAGAGGGGCTCGAACGAATTCTTCATCAATTGAAGGTCCTCTGGCATGCCACGTCTCCCACTTCGTCCAATGCGATGGTTTGCATGCCAATCCCTCACTCTCTCTCATTCATGAGTTTAAAATAAACTTGAGACAATCAACAAAATTAAACTCAAATTAAACTTATGCTCCTATGGTTCCTATGCTCATCCTTGATTGGCTTGCATATTCTTTATTCCTTGCACATTGGCCTGTCACTTGTGAACATATACCTTTAGGAAAACATGCTATCTAAATAGTTGACGAATGAGATATGGTATGATGAGATGAATCTTGCTCTTTCTGTATAAAGTATTTGGGATGTTTTTCTTGCAAAAGTTTAAAACCAATAGCCTTACAAGCTCCTCAATGATATTCCATTCCTACCAAAGCCATATGTTGCTCACATTGAAAACCTTATACATACGCTGCTTGTTATTACATTGAGCTTTATCAAATTGTTGTGACCCTTGGAAGATTCTCTTTATGCTTTCTTGATCAAGATCACGTACACTCCACATACATATGCTAAACTTCTACACTGGAAGTTAGCAATATCCATTCATCCACTAAATAAATGCTCTATATGTTTTATGAATCTCTCTCCAAATATCCTTGGCAAAAGAGACATGGGCTATGGAGAAAAATGTTTTGGGCATGTGAAGGTCCAATAAAAAAAAAGAGAAGAAAGAAGAAAAAAATACATGCTCATAAAAGTATTGAGCATAAAAAAAAGAGGAAAGAAAAAAAGTTATGGCCATGTTCTCAAAATAAATTCAATGGAGAGAGGTCATACAAAAAGGGAGTTCTCATACACTCTCCATTTTCCCATACACATGCACATCTTGATCAGATTGTATGAATAGTCTTCTTCTTGGATCCACTCTTTGATTTTGCAATATATGTGATACAAGTGTGCTTTATCCTTACCCCTACCATGAGCTCCACATAAGCCTTTTTAGAAGTAGGGAGAAAGATGGCAAATAAATGCCTTGGTGAGGAATATACACATTGAGCGATTCGAGAGAATCAATTGAGGAGCTAGTAAGGTTTTGTTTTGAAAATTTTTCAAAAACCCGAGTTACTTACCAGAAGAGTGAAGATGAATCGAATCAAGGCCATTCTATTTTTCAACCATCCGAGATGACATGATAGACACTTCAAAATTCACAAGTACAGGTATGTCTTGGAATAACTTATATGCTCGTATCATATCAAAAGGAGTTTTGTCGTTCCACCTTAGTCGTTGAACTTTACTTGAGGACAAGTAAAGGCTAAGTGTGGGGGAGCTTGTTGACGGTCCTTAAGTGCTACTTTTGACCGTCAAATCCTGCAGAAAACATATGAAATATAAACACCAAACATAGTAATAGGGTTTAATACTAATGAATTCCACGAGTGTTGGTGTTTTGACTTGTGCTATGCAGGAAATGACAATATAGGTTTGAGATGGATCCAAATATGTCACTATCATAAAATATCTCAAATGCCTAAATGGAGTACACCAATGCGTAGAGCTCGTCGAGACGATTTCAACGGATATATTATTCATATATTTTGGAGCTCATTTGGTGAAGATATCAAAGAGTCAAGAATATCAGAGGTGCTGACGTCATCGCTGACGTCAGCACCCCTGACGCGGCCCAACGGCCGGGCGCAGGCCAACACGGCCCACCACGCGAGCGCCGGCCCACGCGGCCCAACTGCCAGGCGCAAGCCCACGCGCGGCGAGGCGCTGCGGCCGGTCTCACGGGCGCGGGTGGATGAGTTCGGCCGGCCCCAGGACACGTGTTGCGTGCGGAAGGGATCGGAGGCCGGTTCCGCGGGGTTTTTTCTCCGACGTACCGGTTCTGCCCGGTTTCCTACGGGTTTTGTTCGGTTCTCCTCGCCACCGACGTACATGACCAATAAGGGCGCGGTTCTCATCCGGTTTTTGACCCAGACTTCACGGTTTTTGCCGGTTCTTCGCCCACCGACCTCCAGAAGCTCTGTGCGCGAGTCTTTGGGGCAGACCGACCTCGTGAAGTCGGTCAGGAGCCAGGTGGAGGGAGGAGAGGAGTTGGAGGAAGAATATTCTCTTGGATCCAAAGAGTATCTCCACTCTTCCAAGTCACCTCCTACACTATAAATAGAGGGGCTCTCTCCCTCATTCAACACACAAGAAGTGAAGCCAAGCTCCAATGTTAGATCCAATGTAGTGTTAAAATAGGTGAGAGGTGAGGCGAGAGTCCGGGAGAAGCCGGGGATGTCGGCTCCTCTCTTCTTCTTGTTCCTCGGCGGGTGCGGCTCAGGTTTGAGTTTCATCTGGGTACTTCCTCTTGTATTTCTGGATTAATATTTATTTAATATAGTTCAAGCTTTACTTTATACTTGTGGGCTCCTTGCTGTGATAAGTGTCTTAGTACTTGCAATGCTAAGATAGTATTTAATTGAGTATACGTGGTGTGTAGTCTTTTGAATACCTTGGAGTGCGCCTAGTGCCACGGATTTGTAGTGGTAGCCCCAGGTGGTGACAGCCCTGACGGCCTACGTAGTCCACCATGTGAGAAGTACTAGAGTCAGTAGGACCATTGCTTGGCTTGCTTAGTCCCCTTCTCATCCCTTTCCGGATTTTGATGGTTGAGCGTCCCGAAGCAAGTAATATCGTAAATACCTTGAACTAATCTTTAATTATCCAGAATACATAGAAATAGCCCTCTCTACCTTCTACACAATTATCACTTCTTTTGTCCTTGGTCAATCTTAAATCGTCACTAGTACACACACGTTCCCTGTGGATTCGATACCCTGGAGTACTCTCGGGTGAAAGCTACATCGGTATCCATACGCTTGTGGATTTATATTTTTAACGATCACAGATAAATCCGCAAGCGTACGGATACCGATGTAGTTTTCACCCGAGAGTACTCCAGGGTATCGAATCCACAGGGAACGTGTGTGTACTAGTGACGATTTAAGATCGACCAAGGACAAAAGAAGTGATAATTGTGTAGAAGGTAGAGAGGGCTATTTCTATGTATTCTGGATAATTAAAGATTAGTTCAAGGTATTTACGATATTACTTGCTTCGGGACGCTCAACCATCAAAATCCGGAAAGGGATGAGAAGGGGACTAAGCAAGCCAAGCAATGGTCCTACTGACTCTAGTACTTCTCACATGGTGGACTACGTAGGCCGTCAGGGCTGTCACCACCTGGGGCTACCACTACAAATCCGTGGCACTAGGCGCACTCCAAGGTATTCAAAAGACTATACACCACGTATACTCAATTAAATACTATCTTAGCATTGCAAGTACTAAGACACTTATCACAGCAAGGAGCCCACAAGTATAAAGTAAAGCTTGAACTATATTAAATAAATATTAATCCAGAAATACAAGAGGAAGTACCCAGATGAAACTCAAACCTGAGCCGCACCCGCCGAGGAACAAGAAGAAGAGAGGAGCCGACATCCCCGGCTTCTCCCGGACTCTCGCCTCACCTCTCACCTATTTTAACACTACATTGGATCTAACATTGGAGCTTGGCTTCACTTCTTGTGTGTTGAATGAGGGAGAGAGCCCCTCTATTTATAGTGTAGGAGGTGACTTGGAAGAGTGGAGATACTCTTTGGATCCAAGAGAATATTCTTCCTCCAACTCCTCTCCTCCCTCCACCTGGCTCCTGACCGACTTCACGAGGTCGGTCTGCCCCAAAGACTCGCGCACAGAGCTTCTGGAGGTCGGTGGGCGAAGAACCGGCAAAAACCGTGAAGTCTGGGTCAAAAACCGGATGAGAACCGCGCCCTTATTGGTCATGTACGTCGGTGGCGAGGAGAACCGAACAAAACCCGCAGGAAACCGGCCAGAACCGGTACGTCGGAGAAAAAACCCCGCGGAACCGGCCTCCGATCCCTTCCGCACGCAACACGTGTCCTGGGGCCGGCCGAACTCATCCACCCGCGCCCGCGAGACCGGCCGCAGCGCCTCGCCGCGCGTGGGCTTGCGCCTGGCAGTTGGGCCGCGTGGGCCGGCGCTCGCGTGGTGGGCCGCGTGGGCCTGCGCCCGGCCGTTGGGCCGCGTCAGGGGTGCTGACGTCAGCGATGACGTCAGCACCTCTGATATTCTTGACTCTTTGATATCTTCACCAAATGAGCTCCAAAATATATGAATAATATATCCATTGAAATCGTCTCGACGAGCTCTACGCATTGGTGTACTCCATTTAGGCATTTGAGATATTTTATGATAGTGACATATTTGGATCCATCTCAAACCTATATTGTCATTTCCTGCATAGCAACACAAAACACCAACACTTGTGGAAATCATTAGTATTAAACCCTATAACTATGTTTGGTGTTTATATTTCATATGTTTTCTGCAGGAATTGACGGCCAAAAGTAGCACTTAAGGACCGTCAACACCGTCACGTGCTCGGTAATCTCGATTGTAGTTGAGAGTTTCCCGAGCGTCGTGATTGCGATGGTTGCGTTCGAGCTGCGGCCTCATGTCATGCCCCTCATGCGGGCGGTAGCGGGTTGTCCATTAACATGTTGGGAGCGAACCGGTTCGAGTTCACCAGGCCTGTTTGACGGAGCTTGTGGTGCGGCAGCGGCGGCCTCGAGTCAATCCTTGGCCTTGTCCGCTGCTTCCCGAGCCTTCTTGGCGATGGTGGCCATCGGGGTTCCCTCAGCCATCGCCTCCATTGTCTCCGAGAGGATTTGGATCTGCAGGTTGTCCTGTTCAACTGCCCAGAAGTCATTGTTGAGATTCTGGGGAGCCAGCGAGGATGGAGCCTGTTGTGTACAGGTTTTAGCCGTCTGAAGAGTCGGTGTGTTACTGAGACGCGGCGGAGGCACGGGTCGGCATGAGTTGGATGACTCGACGGCGGCCTTTGTCCTGTTTGCAGTAAGCACGTGGATGCGGCGGTCTTCAGGTTGTTCTGACCCATTGCTAGATCCACTGTAGTCGAGATCCAACAGAGCAGTGCGATCAACAATGTCCTCGGGAGTCGGATTTACGAAGGTGGCGAAAACTTCCCGACCAGCGCATATGAGATCGAGATCATGGATCCCTGTCAACTTGAGCTCGTAATCGCTTTGGTGCTCGAACACAAGATCCCCGAAACGGATCTCCTGTAGGCACTAGATGGCTTGGAGCGTAGAGATCGGAAACGGAGGCAGAACTCCCGATGACTTGCGACTTGACGGAACTGGGCATGTAGGGCATCGATGAACTCGTCGCGTCGGCGAACCAGACTCTGTTGATGATCGGCATGATCTTTCTTCACGCAAGGGCCCCTACCTGGCGCGCCTCTGTCGAGGTTGTACTCGGGAGATATTTTTTTCCGGCAAGCACCCTGCTTCGTGCGAAGATTGATCATGGTCAACGAACAGAGAGACTCGGGATTTTATACTGGTTTGGCCCTCGAGATCGAGTAATAACCATACGTCCAGTTGCTGCTTGTATTATCTCGGCGAGTACAGACTACAATGTGTAACAAATACTCTCGGGTGGATTGGCTAAGATTGGGAATACCCTCTACATGCAGGACCCCCTACTATTTATATCCAGAGAGACGTGCCTTACAAGACAAAACAGACCTAAACCTATTAGGACTCTAACTATCATTGGGCCTTCCTTCTGCGTTCTGGTCATCATGTCATCCTCGCGATTGGGTACCCAGGTATTATGGCCTCAACAATTTTGTTTGCAAGTCTCATCTCCCTTTTATTGTGTTTCTTGTAATATGGAGATCCGTCACTATTGTTGGTATTTCTTATGGTCGCAGATAAATCTGCAAGCGCATGGATACCATTGTAGCTTTCACCCACAAGTATTCAGGGTATTGAATCCACGGGGAATGAAAGGGCACTGTCTAATCACTAAAGTTGACCGGATCGATCGAGTTTGTATGAAGGCTGGGTAGAGAGGATAACTTAGCACTAAGCTGGGAATATAGCGAAGGGAGTTCTCCTATGCTTGCTTTGGGCACCGGAGTATCCTAGGCCTCTAGGAAATTGCCAACCAACAGCTCTACGCTGTACCCGAACGTGGAGGATTACAAAGGACGGACAGGGCTGTCACCACCTGCCGCCTACCTCTTCTAATCCGTGGGGCTACGAGGCAAACGAGGGCAGATACATTCCTAAGCACCACTCTTAAGATAATATCAGCTATCCTAACCTTGGCCAAAGATTAAGATACTTTATGAATAAAGCAACGAACCCACAAGCAAAATAAAGAACTCAGCTTTCTATAACTCAAACTTAAATACTAAGCTAAATATCTCGGATACTTACTAAGGAGCTCGCATCCACCGAGGTACAAGTGGAGGGTCGCCGACACGCCGGGACTCCTCCGGGCTCTCCCTCGCTCTCTCCCTACTTCTACTCTCATTTGAGGAGGGCTTCGCCTTAACTTGTTACTCCAGCTCGATGATGATTTGCTCAGCCCCGAACTCAAGTATTTATATCGTGTCGAGGCGGTTTGGAGTCGGTACGGAGAAGCTCAGATGGTTTGGAGGTGGGCCCAGGTCGGCCGACCCCCTGGCGTCATCCGACCCTAAGATCCACCGTCATAGGTTGTGCACGGCTTGGATTTGCTCCTGAAGGCGGTTGGAAGTTACAGGTCAAGGGAGGACCGATTCGGGCGTGCGCCCAGGTCGGCTGACCTAGGGGGGTCGGCCGACCTGGAGTTGCCGCCTCTAGGGCCCAGTTTCTTCTGAGTGACTGCACTGTGGGCCCCGAAGACGGTTCCAGGTGGGTACACTTGGATTGAATACGTTTAGTCAGGGATGTGGGCCCATGGATCCATGTGCTTGCCACGTGGCTTAATCCCATCTCTTTTCTTCCACCGACTTGATCTCAACGTCTCTGATTATTCCCGAGTGTGCTTCTGTCATTGGGTCAAAGATGGGCTCCATTGGGCCTAGGCCTAGGTCGGCCGACCTAAGGGGGTCGGGCGACCTGGCCCTGAGCCCAAATGTCCTCCTCTTTTGCCATTTAATCCCTGCACTCATATGTTCACCAAAACTTGTGGAATTGATTAGATATAATCCCTATAGCTATGGTGAATGTATATTTGTATGTCACAGTTGATGGTTTGAGATGTGCATTAATGACCATCAACAACTATCGGCTAAATGGATTGTATAAGTACGGCTTTATGGACCCTCAAATCATAAACGAGGATAGCCTTAGAAATAAGCCAATTAGGACAGTGAAGTGCATATATCATTTCATGGATAAGCAAAATTGCACAGAAATGATACTTTTTCCATACAACTTTGAGTGAGTTATTCTTCTTTTTCTGTAACATTCTTAGTTATATTCTTTTCCTTCCAAAGTTTGTAAATTGATGTTAATTCTATGCCTTTGCATTTACAATTTCCATTCGATACTTCTTGCCATATGCATTGATCAAAGCATGGTCTACGTGCTATACTCTCTTAGAAGACCACAGAGCGCTTACCAAAATCTCATAGACACGTTTCAACAAGTATGGAGGAAATTCCGTCGAAATCATCCAGGTCAATTCAAGGAGAGATTCTACTTCAAAACTGACTTTCCGGTACGTACTCAAAATGCACGTCTCTTGTCATTTTTCTCCATACCATTTTTATTTTCTAATTAACTTTTCCACCCAACAAGTGCTTGCACCAAGAATCTGGAAACAATCTTTGCAGGTACTACATACTGGACAACCTCCACGCCCTCATTGGTAGCTCCCCCGCTATGAAGGATGAGCTTAAAGTATGTTTCTATTGTTAATTATTTGTAACTTCTATTATTTTTTATTTGACACCGAGTAAGTCCTATTTCTTACGACAATATGTTTCGCACGTATAGATGATGGAAGTAAGGGACGAAGTACTGCCAGCAGACCGAATCAGAGCAGTTCAAGAGTAGCTTTGTGGATTCATTTCCGAGGAGGTTCTAGATCCTAAGGGAGAATTCTATTATGACGGCTTCAATCTAAACGTGTGCTGCTCTGACGACTCTGAGTGATGTAATATATTGGATGTGTATAATATGTAATTAATATATATTAGTTCATTTATGAGTTTTTCAAATTTACTTATGTACGTGTAGTGGTGTATAGACATACGTAGGACTACAAGTATGAAAATGAAAACAAAAGAATAATAAAAAGAAAAGAGTAATTTTTTAAAAAACAAGCAACCATTAGTACCAGCTGGTAACACCATCAGGTACTAAAGGGGGGTGGAGTACCAGCTGGTGTTACCAGTTGGTACTGAAGGGCGGTCTTTAGTACCGGGCAGGGATTCGGTACTAAAGGGGAGTTCCTGCCCGGTACCAGATGCCCTTTGTCTAGTCGTGGTAAAAACAATCCAACTTACTTTAAAGTGAAGACATAGCGCTTTAGCTTCAACAGTCCTTTGCAAACACGTGCCAAGAAATCAGAGTGTTTCAACTACGCCGAATCTATATCACACAGATACAAATCAGACCAAAATTAAACCAATTAGTTTCAAATATTATCATAACCGGAGGAATTTCACACCTGTTAGAACATTCAAATTTATAAATCAACGCAAAATTGGACTGGCTCATTTAATAAAGAATACCATATCGGATTTGCGTTGTTACGTTTACAAGTTATTTGAACCGGCTCTTTTGCTTTATCGGCAGAAGCACCGGTTAGTTTGATCTAAATGTGCCGGTGCACTATGCACTTTGCACTGGCATGTATGAGCCGATGTTGACGCTTCTTAGTGACACCTTTTTGCCCTTGTTTATCTTTAATAATGGCATGAATTTGACATCTAAACTATTGATCATACTCTATAACCGGGACATTTTTGTATATGCATGTGTTTTGGAGGAATTCTGTTTACATAGGTTTTTGGGCTAATTTGGAGCATAAATAGACGAGGCTCGTGACCAAGGACAACATGACGAAAGTTGAAGGCCAGAGGCCTAAGGAGAAGGCCAGGTAGGCCGGCCTCAACAGGTCTAGGCCAGCCATCCTCCAATAATATTTGAAAGGCGAGTGCTTAAAGATAAGGTTAAGTGACTTCGGGATCAAGGCAAATCAAATAGAGAATTTGGAAGGTTATCTACTTCTCATTCCTATCTCGAAGATATCCCGAAGCAAACAGCGTCAAAGGCTGACATGCATAGAGGGAACAACTGCTAAAGGTTCCAGAAGACTTGGGGAGAAAGATGGGGATATCTCTCTCTCTCTCTCATGTCCCTGTTTTTACTCGCAGGCATGGCCACTAGATGTGGAGCTAATGTCGACACTATCCTGATGAAGCATGTCGACGCTGCTGTGACTTGTGCTTTGGATACTTTTGAACTTCACTAATCTGCATTCATTACTTGCTAATCCTTGTTGTCATTTTGAGCCTGCCTATAGCTCCACATACACTTCTGTCAGCACAGGTTCTTTTCTTGCATCTCTTACACCCAAGCTTGACAACAGATTGTGCCGCCCTGTTGGCTTTGGTTAGAACACTTGTAAGACGGTGGTAAGCTGCTTGAGATATTGCTTTCCACTTTCCACCACCACGACCACCACCATATAGTCGCTGTTATTTGATAGGGTTAATACTTTTGTGTTGTCTTTTTCTGTCTTCTAACCATGTCAGGGGCAGAGTCTCCAACAAGTTTCAAGGATTGTGTGGGCAAGGATGAGCTCACGCGACTTCTTGCTGATGAGCGCACCTACATGACCGGACGGTTTGATGAGATGATGCGCAACATTACAAATCTAGTCACTTGGGTGGAACATGTTGAACAACGACCCCTCCTGAGCAACGCCGTCCTCCTCCTCCTCCTGAAGATGAAGAAGAAGAAGAGGAGGAAGAGGAAATTCCTCGAGATGACCGTGACAGGGATCGCCTTCGTAGCAACCATCATGGCATGGGAGGTAACAATCGTGGTAATAATGATCCTTTTGCTAAAGCTAAATTTACCATGATTCCTTTTGCTGGTAATGCTGATCCTGAAGCATATTTAGATTGGGAACTTGTTGTTGAAAAGAAATTAAATTCTCATTTAGTTCCTGAGGAGCATAGAGTTAGACTTGCTACTAGTGAGTTTACGAGTTTTGCTTTATTCTGGTGGAATGATCTTTACACTGCTAATCAACCTAATGCTATACCCCAGAATTGGAATGCTTTGAAGCGACGCATGAAATCTAGTTTTGTTCCTCCTTACTATCAGTGTGACTTGAGATTAAAATTGCAAACTTTGACTCAAGGTACTAAAAGTGTAGAGGAATATTATCAGGAGCTTATCATTAGTTTAGCACATTGTGATATTCATGAACATGATATGGATACTTGTGCTAGATTCTTTGGTGGTTTAAATCGTGAAATTCAGGATATTCTTGATTATAAAGACTGGACTCGTTTTGGACAATTGTATCATCTTGCTCTTAAAGCTGAAAGGAAAGTACAGGGATGAAGCCAACAACACTCTTTCAGTTCCAACACTATTTGGACCTTTTCACCACGCCCGGCAAATGACAAGTCCAAGACCCCTGTTGCTAAGCGTACCAGCAACATCGACTGCCACTACACCTGCTTCCGATGTGAGTAGTTTGTCGCCTTTGCTTCCTTTGTAGTTTCAGGCACAGCAGAAAGGTGTTTCACCTGGTGCTACTACAAGCCGCTCTTTCAACATCGTGTGCCACCGCTGCAAGGGAATGGGACATGTCATGAAGGATTGCTCCAGTAAACGTGCCTACATTGCAACTGCTGATGGTGGATATGTAAGTTCTAGTGATGTTGAAGATGAATTGGCTCTTGCTGCTAACCTTGATGCAGATACAGATGGTGAAAGAGAGACCATTCAAATTGATTCTACAACTGCAGCTGCGGGGTTCAAAAGTATTCTTGTGCAGCGTGTATTGAGTTCATGTGTGGGACAAGAGGAAGAGACGAAGCTTCAACACCACAATTTGTTCCACATGTTTCTCATCATCAAGGACTGCCGTGTCCTCACCATAATTGATGGTGGGAGCTGCAACAACTTGGTTAGTTCAGACCTGGTCGAGAAGCTTGGCTTGACCACACGACAACATCCACATCCATACAAGCTCTAATGGTTCAACAATTGTGGTAAGACAAAGGTAACTAGAGCAGCACACATCAATTTTTCCATGGGTTCATATCATGATTCTGCTGATTTTGATGTTGTTCCCATGCAAGCTTGCTCTATTTTATTAGGTCATCCATGGGAATTTGATACTGATTCTTCACACCATGGTAGAACTAATACATACACTTTCATCCATAAGGCCAAGAAATTTACTTTGCTTCCTTGATCTCCTGCGGATATTAGGAACCATGCTAATGCAATTAAGAATAAACCTCCATGAGACCTTTCTAAAAGCAATGGAATTAAGTTAAAAGGAGGTGCTTTTCTTGCTACAACTTCTACTACTGCTGAGTTATGTCCAGAGCTTGAATCCCTCTCATATTCGCTTTATACAGATCTACAATTTCAGATTGCGTATTTATCATTCTCTTGCTTGTGTTCTTCGATTCGCTTGCAGGAAAAGCCTTCTCGGCGAGGTCAATCAAGTTGTGCTTGGTTGATAACCAATGGAGCAGTGGTGTAACGGTTGCAGGGTTCGAATCATGTCTGATTTGAAGCCGGATCGCCAATGTCGAGTTCTCCACCAATCGAATTTACCCTCTATCTCTCGGAAGATCGGCCAGCCCCTTACCACCTAGCCGCCATGGTTGGCCCTGCGTGGTGAAGCCATGGCGGAGCTCCGGAGCCATGCCTTGAACTCATCAAGGCATATGTACATTCGATGGTGATATCAATCTACTTATCTTGTTTACTTTGATCTTCTAAGATGCATGCTTTCTCTCATATGTCTAGCTAGCATATGTTCTTAGTAGGAATAGATCTAATCGTGGTGATTAGTCTTTGCCCTGCGGATACATCTTAGTAGTGCGTAGGAAGTCGGCATGATTATCCTCGTGTGGTGATAGCATGCGGGAGGAAAAAGGTCAAACGATTGCGTAATGTTGAGTAAGATCGACGGCGAGTACCATGGGAGTTGTTGCGCAGCCACCAAGGAGGAGGAGCTTCGAGTAAAGAGCACTTGGTGGCCGTTTGAGGTAAAGCTTTGGGAAACCTTAGGCAATGATGCGCACCTCGCAAGGGCGCCTATGGGAAAGTTCTTAGAGATAACTCTTTATCTTTGTATGAGATTAGATTGATTATCGCTTTGGCCGGAGTTGCAACTAGAACACGGTAGGCTTGTGCTACCTTTGGTCATGTTACCTTGTGTCGTGGGGTTGTCATCCATTCATTACATTCATCAACTTCACACACATGTTTAACCTCGTATGCAATCTATGCTTCATGATAGGATCAGATCTGTTCGGCTAGATAGAAAACCCTAGGTAGTTCTTTGTCGATCCACGGATTGATAAACCTTGGGGGAATACTCTAAGGGAAAAGCTACCAACGATCCGTGCGCTTGCGCTTCACAATGGCGCGTCTAAGGACCGTCAACACAGTTGCAACGCATTCGTTTATGTTGCTATATCTATGACTCTATTGCAACAAATGATAACACTAATAGCAACAGGATATAATCGTTGCTACATGGCCACCAATTCCAACCATTGCAAAATATTGTTGCAATAACAACATCGAAATTGCAACAAAACATTATGCATTGCGATATATCCTACTTATCACAATGAAAGACAATTTAATCGCAACACTACACATTTGGTGGCAATATACCCGTCTATTGCAACATCAGCAACTATCGCAACAACTCTATGTATTGCAACGAAAATAGAGTGTTGCATCAAAAAGTCCGTGGCATTAGTGCCAAAACCTTGTAGTGTAATTTGTGTCACTTGGTCCATAAACTCTCTCTCTCTCTCTCTCTCTCTCTCTCATGTCCCGGTTTTTGCTCGCATGCATGGCCACTAGATGTGGAGCTAATGTCGACACTATCCTGATGAAGCATGTCGACGCCGCTGTCATGGCCTTCCTAGGTGGTGATCTCGAAGGCCGTGTTCCCAACCATACTGCACCTCAAGTACACCCTCGTTGTGGTTAACAAACCCCATGAGTTCTTTTTTTTCTTTGTCCATGAGTAGTCACGCGGCCACGGACGTGCCCACAAAGGTCGACATGATGTTGTTGTCCATGAACATATGCTAACCTCTCAACGAGAACCACTTCGGGTTAACCCGATTCTAGCGTTGTCATGACCTTCTTCACTACGATGCCTGACAGCACGCGCACATGCCAGTGTCGGGTGCTGGACCTAGTGCGTTTGAGGGAAACAGTGCTGTATTTTTCTTATCTTGTCGAGTTTTTATTTAAAATTATTTTTTCTTAAGAAACTAAAACATATTTAGCAAAAAATGGCTCATATATTGAACCTAACCGCTTTCATGTTTTGTTTTCTTCATGTCTTGTGGTTGGGGCTTTTCACATGACCCATAAATTCTCATTACTGCATTACGGGACAATTGATGTATTGGGTTCCATGCATACTTTACTCTGACATTTTAAATTTTCAGTCTAGCTCTTTCTCATGATCTTTTATTTCAGATGGATGCCATAAAAAGAAATCCATACTGGGTTCTGTATCTGGCTGCATGGGCATGTTTAGTTTGCCATTTTGTTTGCAAAATGCACGCACAAAATGCCTAATACCATCCAATGAAAGAAAATTAATGAGCATAATTATATATGAAGAATAACATGTGAAAAGTATATTGTTTGATATTTTCTTATTCCTAACAAGAGTCACATGCGATGGCATGTCAACTTTATTATCAGGTACAACATAAGGACATATCTGTATCTAGAATGTAACACCAGCAAAGGACTGCTGGAAGAACATTGGGGTCGCCATGGCCATTGGGTTGAAGATGAATGGTAGTTGTTGCTGCATAATCTGCCACATGGCTGCACAGTGGCACTGGGGTAGCATCATCATTGATGTCAAATACTGCTGAAGTGGTAAGG